>JAOTOM010004535.1:0-331837 GCA_034440615.1 Ashinkailepas kermadecensis | reverse complement strand
CACGACATGATAAATATCATGCCACAGATAATGCACCTGGTGTCATCTGGTTCTTGCGGCGTTGCAGATTTGCCAGCTTGTTGTTTTTTTTGCGATCCTGGCTTTGTCTGTCTTGTCCCCTTCTTTTTAGCTGCCTCTACTTTTTTCTTTTCCCTTCTTCATTTTTATTTCTTCAAGCATTTTCTTGTTGGGAGACGACGTGATTACTGTGGCTTGTTCAGCCCGACGAGATCTCTTTCTCTTTTCCGCTCGCGGAGTGGTGCATAACATATCTAGAATGCTGGTTGGTGACTGCTGCGCGCTCTCCTCGAGACCGGCAGCTGTGGCGCTCGAGCCCGCAGGCTCCGGCGCCGGTTCCTGAGACGGCTGCACTACGTTCTCATCGAGACCGGCAGCTGTGGCGCTCGAGCCCGCAGACTCCGGCGCCGGTTCCTGAGACGACTGCAGCACGCTCTCGTCCAGACCGGCAGCTGTGGCGCTCGAGCCCGCAGACTCCGGCGCCGGTTCCTGAGATGACTGCAGCACGCTCTCGTCGAGACCGGCAGCTGTGGCGCTCGAGTCCGCAGACTCCGGCGCCGGTTCCTGAGACGGCTGCACTACGTTCTCATCGAGACCGGCAGCTGTGGCGCTCGAGCCCGCAGACTCCGGCGCCGGTTCCTGAGACGACTGCAGCACGCTCTCGTCGAGACCGGCAGCTGTGGCGCTCGAGCCCGCAGTCTCCGGCGCCGGTTCTTGAGACGACTGTAGCGCGCTCCCGTCGAGACCGGCGGGGGAATCGGGAGCCTCCTCCTCAGTCATCCGTGCGGGTGCAAAATCATCCTCGGTGAAAACCATGTCACAGGGCCATATTCCTGAGGCTTTAAATCCATTGATCGCTCGCTCCATGCTAGCAGATCTCGAGTAGGCAGTGCTGAAGATCTGAGCC
This sequence comes from Ashinkailepas kermadecensis, assembly GCA_034440615.1. Classification (NCBI taxonomy): domain Eukaryota; kingdom Metazoa; phylum Arthropoda; class Thecostraca; family Neolepadidae; genus Ashinkailepas; species Ashinkailepas kermadecensis. Next base: position 330,912 of record JAOTOM010004535.1, on the reverse strand, counting down.
AGCTCGTACTCGGTCACGCGCCTACCTGGATGGGCACGCATCCAGGTGTCCACCGCGTTGTTGTACGCGCTCTTGAGGGACTTAAATACTGCCACATCTAGCGGCTGCATTCTATGAGTAGAATGCGGCGGCAGTGTGATGATTGTCACGCCGTTTTCCCGAGCCATGTCGACGACCTCGAGCGACTTATGGCTGTGATGGCCATCGAGGATGATCACGTGTTTGTCCTGCATTGAGGGCTTCACCACCGCCAGGAAATGGTGGAACCACGTGAGGAAAACCTCCTGATCGGTCCATCCAGACTTAGTGCACGTTCCCACCGAGCCTGGCGGCGCACCGTTCATCAGGCTTTGAACCATCTTCATCCTGCCGAAGACGAAGACTGGAGGTAAGTACGATCCAGCCGCGTTGACTGCGCACAGAACAGTGACAGCCTTGCCGCGCTCTCCGCTTGTGATTTTCCCGACTCTTTTAACGCCTTTGGAAGCAACGATCTTCCCTGGAGTTTGTACGTTGGTCACCCCAGTTTCATCCATATTCCATACTTGCATGGGCCCGTAGTCGCCTCCGTCGATAACTGATTCGTATCCGTCGAAGAACTTTTTGACCTGAGGTCGGTTGAATCCGACGGCTCGGGATAGGCTTGTGGCTTCTGGGCTCCTGATTGACAGGCTTGGGTAGCGACGCAAAAATCCGTAAAGCCAGTCTTTCCCAGCCATCCTGTGCTCTTTGTCGAACCGCACTTTCATGTCCATCTTCTCTGCGAACTCGTAGGCTAGACGCCGTACGTCCAGTGCTGTGAGCCCAAAAAGAAGTTTCTCCATTTCTTTGATCTTTTGTACGAGTTGTTCCTCCATTTCCTTTGGAATGTCTGTAGACCTTCCCAGACTTCCCGGGACCAGCACCTTCTTGTCTCGGTGGCGACGCAGTGTTTTTTTCTGGATATCTTGTACATTTTGGAGACCTTATGCAGGGAAGATCCACTACGTATGGCTTGAAGTGCTTGCTTGAGACTCTCTTGGCCATAGGAGCCTCGGTCCGAGGTCCTGGTTCTGGTTCGTGCCATGTTACGTGACCCTGAAAATGATATCGGAATTATAAAATTGTTGGTGGAAATTGATACAAACTGATTAGGGTTGTGGCTAGGTATTATCTGATGGTGTTTGCCAAGGACGCATGAACCGGGGGTGGTGAGGGGAACAGGAAAGGCAGAGCCTCCCACTCCCCCCCCCCCCAACCAACTTTAGTGATTTTTAACATTGACCCTATGGCGTTGACTGGAAATATTCTGCCAAAAAATAGTTGTTTGGCCCCCAACTTTGAAACAGTTCCCGCGCCGCTGGTGTTTGATGCACATATTGGAACAAACTGGAAATACTTTGGCAAGCCTTGAAATAATGTGTAAGGGTGATGCTCTTCGCTAGGTACAAATATTTTCACACAGTCTGGCGAAATTTGGTGCATATAAATTTGTATTATAGTATTCGGGTAAAGTCAGTATTATTATCTTGATTAATTGACTGGGTAGATCTGTTATTATCTGGGTATTATCTGTTATAGATATGGGTACATCGATTAATACAGACACTTTCACCTTTAGGTAAGTATGTCATCTACGAATGACCAAGGTCGTAACAAGCAGGGAGGGAATGGCATTCAAGCCCCCAATTTGGAAAGGCCTGACACCAAAAATGTATAGATGTTACCCGACACGAAATATGTACGTGGTAAATTTCAGACCGCAGCTTCCCAATCCCTTGTGGGTTACCCCCCCCTTCACGAACACTTTAAATAGTTCGTACGTCCCCGAGGGTGACAAAAGAAATATATAAAAACATATTCGAGGTATGAAAGCTAATTAGCTACATATTAAAACATGAATGTGTCATTCGTAAACTACCGGCGGGAAAGACGCTCCATCTATGGGGTAAGATGCCCCCCGGGGGCGTCTTTCCCCATCGATGTGTGGGGCGTCTTACCCACCAATGCCGAAATTTGGTCGCACGCAGCGTGCAGAAATACGGCGATCGTGGCGCACTGGAGAATAACACCCTAAAGAGGCAACATATATCATGTTCCGCGATGGAAAGTCCTACAGCACGCAAGTATATTATTTGGACAGATATTTGCAACTATTTTGTTAAACTTTCATGATCGAAAACGTCAAAAAAACAGAGAAACACTCAGCGCTCGTCACGCACTTGCAGCAACGGACCAACTTTTTGCGCAATAAACAACCGTGGCTTCTACTTCCAATCAAGAACTTCAGATATGTTCTCTAGTTCTTTGATCAGCCTATATAGGGGATGGGGCGTCTTGCCCGAGGGGGCATCTTACCCCACTCTCCCCTACTCTTGCATTGTTTCCTCTGTTTTTGCTTTTCCTACATCATTTACACCAACCTGCACAATTACTGTTGTGCTCTCTCCACTACCCTTCATCACTCCTTCTATCCTATCACCAACATCCTTTACCTGGGCCCCTGGGTAGCAAACACGAGTCCGTTTGTTGGGGTTCCTGCTACAAAAAGTACGGTCCATGTACCTCACTCTTGAGTCCCCTATAACTAAAACTTCCCCCTCTCTATCATCAGCTACCTGGTCGTTCCTACCTTCCTCCTTAGCAGCATTACTATCTCTCTCTTGCAGTACCTCAAATCTATTATTAGTTGCAATGCCTTTGTCAATTTTCCTTAAAGCTAGTCTCGTACTCTGGCGTCTAGCTACTTTCCACTCTCTACTATCATGGTCCATACTATCTCCACCCCTATCACTCCTAGACTCCTGCACCTGGCTTGCCTGGCTGACATTTCCTATGGTGGGCCCTGCCACCAAACACTTCGGACGCTCCACCTCCCTTGCTAACATATCTACTTTCTTACTCAAGTCCCCAATGACTACCATACACTTACACTTCCCACAGTCACTTTGCATTTTTTTTTTTTAAATAAAAATAAAGTTAAAAGTTAAATAAAGTCCCACCAGCTACAAACTCCAACTAAACCAAACTGAAATAAAAAAAAGCCTAGATACCTTTGCAATTACACCAGTATATTGCAAATATACCTAGTGGTAATTTAAGCTCCCTATTTTAGTCCTAAGCTCTATCTTAAACTTAAACACCAAATAGACACTGACTTATTCCTCTACACTACAGAAACCTTAGCCACGAGACCGCGCCACCCGTCTGCAAAGCGTTCACGTGGCTGATCGATAATTATGGAAGCTACCTAGTGTAATTTAAGCTCACTATTTTAATCTTAAAGTCTATCTTAAACTTAAACGCCAAGCGGACGCAGACTTATTCCTCTATGCTAACGGAAACCTAAGCTACGTGGTCGCTCCACCCGTCTACAAAGCGTCCACGTGGCCGATCGATAATTCTAGAAGCTAAAAATCTGCTGGTTAAAAAGAAACTTATGAGATAAAACTATGCAAATATATGCACAGAAGTAATTGCTAAATACCTACCACCAGCTGCAAACTCCAACTAAACCAAACTAAACACTAATATAATCAAAAACCTAGATACCTATAGAATAACACCAGGACAAGAAGATATACCTGGTGTAATTTAAGCACACTATTTTAGTCTTCAACTCTATTTTAAACTTGACCACCAAAAAAAACAAACTTATTCCTCTGCACTACAGAAACCTAAGCCACGAGGCCGCGCCACCCATCTACAAAGCGTCCACGTAGCCGATCGATAATTCTAGAAGCTACCTAGTGTAAGTTAAGCTCACTATTTTAATCTTCAACTAAAACACCAAGCAGACACAAACTTATTCCTCTATGCTAACAGAAACCTAAGCCACGTGGCCGCTCCACCCGTCCACAAACGTCTACGTGGCCGATCGATAATTATAGAAGCTTAGAATACCTAGGATAAGTCTAATATACTCAATTTAAACAATATAACCGCTCCTTCTTAACCTCGGCCTACAATAGAACAAATCCCCCTCCACTAACCACCTGTGCCCAATCTTTTACTCACGGTTTTCCCTCGTCACGGGAGCGCAAAAACACGACCGGTCGCGACGAGGGCAGAGCAGTGAGTGAGCCATTGTAGGCGTCATCTCCTAACAAGACACTGTCATACTGGTACAACAACGTTTTTAACATGGAGGTGTATGAACTGGACGCGTATGTCAACGGCAAAAATAAGGCTAAAACCGTATGTTTTGCTAGAATATTAGGAGTTCAGTGGAAGATCAGGGGAAAGAGGACGACCATTCCTCTATCGCCAATATGGCCAAATTTTAGGGGATGTGGAGCTCTCTGCGATTGTATTCACCATTTCATTTTATGGAGTGCATAGTGGCTTAGACTCAACGTTATTTTTGTGTTGTTGCACGAACTGTTGGCTACAATTTTTGGTCAGACCAAAGCACTCCGCCCAAGACTGCTCGCCAGTTCCCCAGAGTGGTCGACTGGAACCGCCTCTGGGGGTACAGGCATCCCCGGACACTTACAGGCATCCCCGGACAGGCACAGCTGTTACACGCATACCCTACCACTACCTGCCTGCGCACAAGGAACACCCGTCATGACACGTATTGCTATCACCGGCCACTAATGTTAATGCTACACCACGACAGTCACTACAGGTCACACCAACACCAGACATCGGTGAACTCAAGGGGAAGACCGGACTTCCAACATGGAAGAAGGTTCTCCGCTTTCGTCATGCTATTTGGGGGCCCTTTGCATTGTTTATCAGGATGATCCCTGGATGATCCCTGGATGATTCCTGGATGATCCCTGGATGACACAAGATTGGCGCCCTTGTATTACTTCTCAGGGTGTTGCGAGGAGGTTAATCGCACATGAGATCCTGGCAATGAGGTCCTTCCGTAGGGAGGCTCGTAGAAGAGGTCGCGCGCCACCACGTACAAGAACGACATCAGGAAGCAAAAGAAGCCGAAGAAGCCCAAGAAGCAAGAAGAGCATGGAGCAAGAAGACAAGAAACAAGACGGCAGAAAGCAACAAGAACTCCAGGCGCCCTCGACTAGCACTCATGCGACTCGAAAAGGAATTCCACCCACACCAAATCCCCAACTTATCCCTGTCACTCAGCTAACCTTTACTCCCAGAGGAAACCTAACCGTGACGAGCCCACTGCTCTGGGCCATTGTGGCCGGAGCAGGGACCAAAGGACGAAACCTCTGTCCACGGGTGCAACGAGTCCGGGTCGTTTTCAGTAAGGAGGTTCACCTTGCCGGTAGGGCGGGCCAGACCCTAACACTATGACACCAACACCGGCGCCTAGCACCCACTCTGCACAAGGCGCGTACCTAGTAGGCACCTGCACAGAACCACAGCACACCATCACACAAGAGTCTTCCTTCACTTTCGCACAAGCATAACGCCACATCCTGACTACACCACACTTCACCATCACTCGGCACACCACCCACATCATCGTACACACACAGAACAGCACCGGTACACGAACGCTACTCGCCATAAACACCTCAACACTCGGCTTTGTTTGTTCACCCTGCATCGCACACTCAACACCAGCCGGGGCTACATTTTCGTCCAGAGCTCGAAAAGATGCCACTCGCCAACATAGCAGCACTGCTCGACGCTACAATCGTCCTCGGCGCCACTGCCAGAGTAGACCACACCAGACGGGAGGCAAGACCCACACACAACATCTTGACACGGGCTTTCAACACACAACAGCTCCCACCACACATACACCAACACCAGAAGCAGTATGACGTCCGTCGTGACGTACCTCCCCCACTACACTGCCATCGCTGCATGCGCCGCGGCCACGGTGAGCGTGTGTGCGCGTCACCAGAACCACACTCCTGCCGGTGTGCAGCACACCACTCAACGGCCGACTTCACATCGACCGAAAGGAGATGTGCAGCCTGTGATGGGAAGCATCTCGCCACCGACCCCGACTTCCCCACGTGGGCATTCGAGAAGGAGGTGTGTCGGTATGCGGCAGTACAGAGTGTACCACACACCACAGCACGCCAACACCTGTGTTTTACAACACGCAACAAACCTTCCACCTCCAAAACCCCACCCTCCCAATCCGCACACGCCGCCCAGTGCAGCTATGCAGCTGCGCTTTCCTGACCTCCGAGACCCACACCCAGGCCAGCGCCAACTCATCCTACCAACCCACCAGCAGCCGGCTCCCGGAGTCCAGTACACCTCCCACCTCAACGCCCCACTCATCACCGACAGAACCCTCACCGCACTCTACTCCTCCCCACGCCACCCCACCACGGACCTGGCCTCCTCCCACATCCCACCTCAGACCCGGCCTTCTCCCACCTCCACCCCCCCCCCAACCCAGACCTGGTTGCCTTACCCGGTCGCCACCCTGCCTCCAACTGGCCAGCGTCCACCCCGCCACCCTGACGCCTTCCCAGCACTCCCTCCCCGGACCCCTGGCCCCCGCGCCACACGTCAGGCCGGCCCAAACCAGGGCCAAAACCGAAGGCCACCTCTGCCGCCACACCTCACCACAACGACCACCATCTCCTGCCAAACCTACCCTCCCACCACCTCCTGCTCTACCACCCAAACCCATCCCGAAACCTCGTCCGATGCCACCACCCAGACCGTGCCCACCACGCCTACCAAGTCCATCCATACCAAGCCCACCACACCTGCCAAGTCCATCTAGGCCGAACCCACCACCCCAACGAAGCCAATCCCGATCGGACGTGCTTCGCCTCTTAGGTGCAAAACCTCGCTCCCGTCACCACACAGTCCTTTTATCCCCAGAGCCCGGCAACCAGTCCTGTCTGACTCACCACACACCTTCCTCACTATCCACCGGATCCAAATTTCCCACCAACACGACACCTACATCACCACTGTATAGGAACACCAACTGACACTAATAAAGTTTGGCAATGGTTCCGTTCATCCAGTGGAATAACGGTGGTCTTCGGGGAAAATATAGTTTAAATCAGAATTCCTAGAACAAAAACCAATATTAGGTGGCCTACAAGAAACACATTTTCGAGACTCCGACTCTATTTGGAACAGTATTTCAAGTTACACTTGGCATGTCGACAATGCAAAAGGTCAAACTCGGAAATGGGGCGCAGGGATACTTATCGCTAACAGCATACCTCATCGTCGAGTCAAGTTGAATTCCATCTGAATTGCGTATCAGTTAACCTCAATATCGCCCATTGCCAAACCACTGTCATCTCAATATATGTACATCCCCGCCGTCAGCAGCAACCCCCACACAACAGGAGTTGAGCGACTTGCTGCTTCACGCTTCTGCACCAGTTCTCATTATGGGAGAACTTAACGCTAACCACCCCTCCTGGGGAAGCAACCAGACGGACACTCGAGGCCGCGAAATCCACCAGTGTGTCTCAGACCACAACTTAGTACGTCTAACCACCGAGGCCACCACTCGCGACAACCCGACCTTAACAGGTTCGGACAGTTACATTCATTTAATGTGCTGCTCTCAACGATTAAGCTCACTATTTGACAGGTCAGTCTCAGACGACGCCGGACTGAGTGACCACTACCCAATCACAATTAGGTTCAGCACGGACGCCAATCACTGCACCAAATTATTCAGACCATCTTGGAACTTGAAAAGAGTGGATTGGGAAAAAATCAAGTATCAGGTGGACCTCAGCCTAGCAACTTCAGAGGTCAGCAAAATCGAAACAATACGCAGGGCTATCAGCTCAGCAGCACAAAGCTTAGTTAAAAAGTAGCAAACCTAGGAAAAAAAGGCACCAGTGTCATGGTGGACATGGGATTGTCAAAGGGCAATCGCCGCCCAGCGCCGCGCCCACAAGCAGTACAAAAGGTGCCCATCATCATACAGATAGTCCCAAACCCGTTGCCGGTACACAATTCAAACAGCACGCCAAAACTTTTGGCAGTCCTTCGCGTCATAATTAGATAGGTTCATCTCTGCCGGCAGAATATGGGACTTGATGTGCTTCAACCTGAAACGCCCACCATCAGGCCCCTTTTCCCAGCTGACGGTGAGATGACAGCACATTGTTGACCCACAACAAGTCGAAGAACACCTTAAACCACCCTATATCAGTGTCGCAGGCAACAACACCTACGACATCACCATAGTAAACTTTTTGGATGCCCATGCCTCCAATACAAATTTCAACTTTGGCAACACAGAAAGCTACAACGAAACATCACTACACGAATTGAACCTTGCTATCAACAAGTGCGGAAGCACGTCGGTTTGGCCCGACGACATTTTTTACGAGTTTTTCAAGCATCCCAGCAAAAATTAAGATAATGTACCTACTAGCGACCATTCATGACGTGCATGAAAATAACACCTTTCCTGCTACATGACGAAAAAGTTAGTCACCCCATTACCAAAGCTGCCGAAAGATCGTTCCACCTCAAAAGGGCCTATCTTATTTACTAGCAGCTGCACTAGAAAACTGGTTGAGCGTATGGTCAACACACGATTGAGACATTTTATAAAACACAAAAACCTGCTCGACGAATTTCAGTGTGGCTTCCAGGGCCAAAATTCAGCCAAAGACAATCCCATTAGACGAGTGCGCGACATCAAAATTGGTCTACGCATCAAACGGACAACAATAGATGCATGTTTGGACGTCAATGCCACATTCGACCGAGTACACAAGTCCGCATCAACACACAAGCACCACAAGCTAGGCTTGCGCGGACACATGGTACCCTTTATTCTTAACTTTCTCAGATACAGTACACTTAAGGTCAGATGCGGCAACGTCACATCAAGCAGCACACCTCAGGATCAATACCTGGCACAGGGGAGCGTGCTTTCGCCGAACCTCTTCCTCATCATGATTAACGACATACCTGCTGATCGCACAGACACATCAGTACAGCATTCACTTTTCGCAGACGACATAACCATTTGGACAACAACACAATATTTCCTAAAAGACGAGAATGTCTTTAAAGAGCTCTAGACCACATATAAAAGTGATGTAAAACTTGGGGCTGCACCCTGTCCGCAGAGAAATCGGTCAAATTCACAAATAGTCGCTTTTTCCCCACACCCACAACTTTTCTTCACATCAACGGCAAAGCCATCGAACAAATGAAAAGTGTCAAGTTCTTAGAAGCACACTTGGACCAAAGCCTTAGCTTCAGCACACATTTCACTGCCATCTCGAAGAGGTGCTCTAAGCGCGTCAACCTACTCCGTGCGGTTGCACAGACTGGGATGGAGACGGGAAAACACTACTGCGACTCTACAAGTCAATACTACGACCCATCCAAGAACACAGCAGCAGCATCGTTGCTACAACTTCACCAGTTCTGAGTAATAATCTAGAAACCATTCAAAACAACTGCATCAGAGTAGCCATATAATTCCTCAGCGCACCCATAACCAGTCTCGTAGTAGACTCCGACAGAGGTGTTGTTTTATGTACTTTTGAGGGACAGGCATCCTCTCAATGTTGACTGCCCCCCACAATAATTTCGACTTTTAACATGTGGCCCTATGGAGTGTACTCCCCCATCCATTTCAGCCCGCCATTGCCTGCATGCATTGTGGGCCCCAAATCATTTTCAGAAATAAACACCCGTGCATAAGATATCAGGCGCAAATTACCTGTATGGTCCGGCACGCCTCTAAGCTCACTCTCCCCGATGAAATATTGGGCTTTATTGGGTCCCGTGCGAATGAAAACCACCACTTGGCGCCAAGGTTGGTACTCCTACCGAGCAGTACCCGTTGCACTATATCATCGTTCTCCATGTGAGACATCACCACTGGTGAGACTATCATCGGCACCATCACACATGCCGCTACCACCGGGCATCAGATAAAACACTGCTCTTCGCCCACGACCAATCGGCATCAGGTAATTGTGGCACCGCGAGTGAAGCAGTCGGCACGTCGTAACCAGCCAGCTAAACAACCAACAAACACTCTGTTGTCGGCGGAACCAGCCAGCTAAACAACCAGCCAAGGCCATGCTGTCGACAGAACTGCGGTCGCAGTTCGCCCACAGCTGCGGCGCGTCAGCAGCCAGTGGCTAGTGGCTGCTGACGAGCCTGCTGCTGTACCTGACCTGGCCACCTGCAGACGAGCCTGCCGCTGTACCTGACCTGGCCACCTGCAGACGAGCCTGCCGCTGTACCTGACCTGGCCACCTGCAGACGAGCCTGCCGCTGTACCTGACCTGGCCACCTGCAGACGAGCCTGCCGCTGTACCTGACCTGGCCACCTGCAGACGAGCCCCCTGCCGCCACCTGCCTGCCTGTACCTGACCTGGCCACCTGCAGACGAGCCTGCCGCTGTACCTGACCTGGCCACCTGCAGACGAGCCTGCCGCTGCTGTACCTGACCTGGCCACCTGCAGACGAGCCTGCCGCTGTACCTGACCTGGCCACCTGCAGACGAGCCTGCCGCTGTACCTGACCTGGCCACCTGCAGACGAGCCTGCCGCTGTACCTGACCTGGCCACCTGCAGACGAGCCTGACCTGCCACCTGCAGACGAGCCTGCCGCTGTACCTGACCTGGCCACCTGCAGACGAGCCTGCCGCTGTACCTGACCTGGCCACCTGCAACAGCCGCCGCTGTACCTGACCTGGCCACCTGCAGACGAGCCTGCCGCTGTACCTGACCTGACCACCTGCAGACGAGCCTGCCGCTGTACCTCACCTGGCCACCTGCAGACGATCCTTCCGCTGTACCTGACCTCGCCACCGCCCGGGCGGCTGCAGACGAGTCTGCCAATGCACCTGATCTCCCCACCGGCCGGCCGGCTATGGACGAGCATGTCCCTGTAGCCGATTCGCCACCTGTAGACGAGCCAGCCGCTGTACATACCTGACCTCGCCATCGGCCGGCCACCTGTGTACGAGCCTGCCGCTGTACATGCCTGACCTCGCCATCGGCCGGCCACCTGTGTACGAGCCTGCCGCTGTGCATACCTGATCTCCCCACCGGCCGGCCACCTGTGTACGAGCCTGCCGCTGTGCATACCTGACCTCGCCACTGAGCGGGCGGCGGCCGCGGCCGATCCCACCGGATGCTCGGCTGTTCCGGCCGCCTGCAGCCATCGGGTTGGCGGCGGCCCGATTTGGGCAGGGGTGGAGGGCGCGGCTCGGCTGTATGCGGATGAGACGGTGGCCCGAGACAGTGCACCGGCCCCGCCGCCCACGCGGCCGCCGGCGCATCCGTCGGCGTGTGAAGCGCCGACAGGACGCCGTCCGCCATAGGTGCACGGACGGTCGCAGACGCAGGCGCAGACGTGGACGCAATGGCAGCCACTCAGCTGCCTCGACGGAAACACCAATGGCCTGTCACACCACGAGCACCCGCTTCGTGTTTCCGTGTCACCACGGCTTGAGGCACTTACGCATTTTGGCACTGACAGGAGAATCGAGGGTCCTCAACTAAGCTCATAAAAGGATCAGCCTGCCACCAACACACACACACACACACACACACACACACACACACACACACACACACACACACACACAGAGAGAGAGAGAGACATACACACACCCGTGCACACACATACGTGTTTACCGTGACTACCGAGGACTATGGCCTGGCAGTCACTTACGAGGACACCCTTTAGTTTCCACTGGAGAAGCATCGATTTTTTATATGTGATAGTGCAAGATCTGCCGAGTAAGGTGGAGGGTCGATTTGGGAGGAAACACCGAATCGTTGGCCTCCAGTGTGAATTGGAATACCGAGGACATCGATAAAACCTAGGGCAATGTGTGTAGCGTCTCAGGTTCACCATACATGTTTATCGTGAACACCGAGGACCGTCGCCTGGCGGTCAGTAGCGAGAAATCCCTTTGACATCCGAGAGCAGTGTGTATGTCGTATGCCATAATTGGTGTGCCTGTGCGGTCTTGTGTGTCCGTGATAATCGCCTGTGTGACTTCTAAATAGCCTAGTCCCACTGGTGGCGGCTTCCTGAGCACAGGGCCGCTATCCCCAAAAAATGAACGGATCGTAGCCTTGTGTGCAAAGTTGTGGGGGTGAAAAATTATTGCGAGACACAATATCCTACTGAAAAGTAATTGCATTCAGGTCGCATTTGGGCGAAAATTGTGCAGGTCATATCCCCCATTCTGGAACTTGTGGGGTCATATCCCCCGAGGCTGCCGTAATATTTATACCACTGGAGAAGAGCTAGGGCCTAAAATATCGTTAATGCTATCGCTTGGAGCATAACTGTACTTTTTTAACCGAAAATAGCCTGAAAATATCGAAGGACTAGTCCACATGCCCCTCTTCTCGCCCCTAAGTCCATGCTTGCTTCAGTCATTTTCTGAAAGAAGTGCATTCACAATGGCGTAGCCAGGTTTCCGCTCTGGGAATTCCGCGAACCGCAAGGGCTATCCGTGAGGTAAAAGTTGAACATTAAACACGTGTCACAAAACATCGAAGTGGCTTTTGTCAGGAGCGTATAAAATGTACTTTGCTCGATAAGGATTTGATTTGAATTCGTAACGAACTTGTCGTTTTATAGTTTAGTCGTGCAATTATACCACCATTGTTAGCTTTTATCATGGACATCGCCACCACTGGGGTACTTGGGATCCGGGCTCCACCTGATATTTTTTGGTAGTGTCTGATCAATTTCGGGAAAATACGATATTTGACAACAGCGGTGGAAACCTGTCGCCAACACTTGGGTGTGTCCAGGTCACTGGAGGATTCAGCTCACCAATTGACAGGTACCAAACCATCTCATTTTCACTGCAACCTACAAACAAAATCATGGATGGAGAAGTATGGAGAAAAAGATACATTGATAGAGCCCAAGGCATGGAAGCAATGTGTGTTGCAAATTTGGTTGACAGGGCCCTCCACACATAGTCCCATGTTAAGAGAACAAAGTGTTGGTGGGGTGAAAGTAAATGTGGTCGGACTGAGACCACACCAAAAATGTAGAAGACTTAACCCATGCCCATGGCCTCATTTCTCCTCGGATTTATGGCACTTCACTTTGAACTTGGAAATGAAGGACATGGAAAACTACACAAATAATTGAAAATGATGCATACTTGACGACAGTAGCAATAATTGAACATGAAAGACTTTGGACCCCATCTTTTGTGCACTAGAGTGCCCACTAAAAATCAAACAACACCAATCATTCGGGATGCATCTTGCTCCAATTACCCTTGTCAACACAAGCACGCATGCAAAATTGCACGTCGATCCGACAAAATTTAGAGGTGGCGACAAAAGTAGTATTTTTGCTATCGTAGCTTACGGGTTTTAAATAAAAGGTGCATGGTCCGGTCGCATCCTTTTTTTAAACAAGACAGCTGAGCAAACGATGTTAGCACATTATGTTTGTCGAAGTTTCGCCAGTTTTTGATGAACCTGTGAATGCTGTGCGACTTCATTTGTTAAGGTATCCGCTGGATTTTAGACCCTCGTTTTGGGTAGTGACAACGTACACTGTGCATGCCAAAAAGTGTGCATAATGGTCATGGATAAAGTGGGACAGCTTTCCACATGGCATGCTTCTTGTTGGGTACAAAGGATATCGGCGGCCGATTTAGCCACGGGGCAACCCCACGTCATGTGCCAACTTTGGGGCATGCTTTGTGAACGTGCTCACGACATCGCGCATGGGTGCAAGTACAAGCGGATAACTTAGTAATCGTAACTCGTACAACCTTTATAGGCATACAAAAAAGGAGACGAAACTTGAATGTATATAACGTGTTGAGGTCATTTCTCTAGCTATCTAATTTAGAACGTTGCGATGGGGCACGATCTTTAGATATATACCTCATAAGTTGGAGTGACAAGAAGCGACATTTGTGACGACCTCTAACTTTTGGTCGGATCGACCTGTATTTGCGTACGAAAATTTGTCTCGCTAATGGTGATCGAGACAAGATGTAATCCGAACGATTTAATCTTCGGTTGTTTGTTTGCTTCGGTTCTTGTTTTTTCCATTTTCGGTTGTTTTTCGGGCCTTCCAATGGGACACCTTTTTGTGCGCGTACATGTTGGGATTTCCCGTGATCACACCGGTTTCGGCGCATTTCAAGTGGGTTCTTCGTATAATTTCAGATAGATTCAGGAGGATCTCCCGATGTTTTTTACACGATTTATAGCAAGTGCACCATTACCACGCGAAGTCTTTCAAAAAGCGCATCACCTGACTGCCTTCAGGAATTTTGTGTTTAAGCAAAGGAAATAGCTCAGCTGACTGTTTTTATTTCGTTCAAAGTTGCACGCGAAATGCACAGAAGAAGTAAACTTCTGGTTTGGACTGGCTAATATTGCATTATCCATATTTGGCAAGCTGTTGTAAGGACACACCATGTTTATCAATGTCTGTGAGTCTTAAGAAAGTCAGATTACGAAGTCCAACGTGTTTATCAGCAACATTCATTTTGCTACCGTAACCCACGGGTTTTGAATAAATGGTTCTTGCTCCCTGATGACGATGGCCACCTTCACGGGCTACTCCGCACCAGAGGCTCGAAATAAAGGGAGAGGGACACTTGGAGATGTGCCCCCCATCCATGGAAATGTGGCGACTCTCTGGCCGGGAAAATGCACCCACGAAAGGCTGCAATGCACCATGTCCCCCACCTGTTCAGGATATCTTTTTTAATGCAAAAGACGCCTTTATCGGAGGAATAGGTGCCCTCTTTAGAGGAAAAGCGTCTCCAGAGAGGAATAGACGCCCATTTGGTATGCACCGGTGCACCCATTCACCCTCCACAGGTCAACAAATTGTCAGTCTAAGGTGCCCCCCCCCCCCTCCTACGGACCTTCACAGTGGCTCCCTTCCGAGGAAATGGCGCCCCTCCAAACGATAATTACAAATAGTTCTTCGCCTTGATGAATGAACAACATGGTCTGAGCATGGCGTTGATATGTTGTTACTACTCCGAATAATGGATCTTTGAAGGTTTGGTAACATTTCTCTATCTCTCCCGTCTTGAGTCATTGACCGACGATTTTGGCCTGAAATTTGTTCCAGATATGCAAAACAAATGTATATGAAGGTACTACAGTTACGTGTATCTGTGTTTATTCATTCGGCCGCTATCCCGAGAAAACCTGAGGAGGTGGGGCGGGGCTCTCGAGAGAGCCTCACCCCGGTCCGGGAGAGTACTACATGAGCGCGATACTATTATTTCATTGCAAGCATAAGTAAAAGATTAACATTATTGTTTTCTACACTTTCTCGGAAAGTTGATTCGTACAATCTACGAATTGTATGACCTCTTCCGTGCGTCGTGTTGTTAAATATGCCACATTTTGCCTAAAACGACTCTTAATTCGGATATAATCGACGTCTTCTAGATATCAAATAAGCCACTGGGAAAAATAGTATGACTTTAAATTGGTAAAGGAGACTTCGCGAAATGCATGGGCGGTATTAGCCCGTTGGCGGGCGTATCCCTTAAAACATTATGTCTTCCAAATACTGATATGACATAATACATCACCCAAATATTTCATTTTTTTTGCTGGAAAGCAAGCCACGAAAGTCCAAGGTATTAATCAACGTATGAACAGCTGGAATACCTTGTGTTGTGTTCTAGAACAACCCGAAAAGGCTTAACTGGTCGGGCCTATCCCGGCTTCCCCTATTTCTCCAAGTCATTAAGTTTACAGTATTTAATAGCATTCGGTTGAGTTCGCAAGCTAGAACATATCAATCTACCTCTAACTGAGCCCGTTTAATCTCAAAGGCCATTTTACACGTACTTTCCATAGCGCTCATAGTTATATTTCACAAGGCCTTAGCAACTATTTTGGAAACTATATAGTAGGCAAATCGATATATTCTTAACCCGCGCGATAGCTTTTCTGATTCCAAATTCTTCTTTCTTTTTTTTTAAATCTCCCCCAAATGAACTCACCAGAGCCAAAAACATGATGTCAGTTGTGACAACCTAGGCCCCCTAGTGACGTCAATTTTTTGGGGATACAATTTTGGGGGTGGTCCCTGGTCCTACTCGTCGAGTGTTTTCCGATGACACCTCTTTCGTTTTCGTGCGACGCTTAGTTAGATTAGAGGGGGGGTTTGTATCAACGCCCGAGACGGGGTGAGGGGATATGACCGGAAAGACGGGGAGGGTTAATACTCTTATGATCACCCTGTTTACTATCAATGTTATCGCTCCATGACGATGCACTATGAAAACGCCCTCTTCCTTTTGTTTTATTCATGTAATCTACGATCATGTTCC
This sequence comes from Ashinkailepas kermadecensis, assembly GCA_034440615.1. Taxonomy (NCBI): domain Eukaryota; kingdom Metazoa; phylum Arthropoda; class Thecostraca; family Neolepadidae; genus Ashinkailepas; species Ashinkailepas kermadecensis. The sequence continues at coordinate 314,717 of JAOTOM010004535.1, read as the reverse complement.
CCAGGTCCGGGCAGAATAATAGGGAAAATACCTTCGAAAAACCAGAAGAGGAAGGGGCTTTGCTATTCATCATATCCTTAAGCGCATGTACACAGTCTTCACTTGTAGTACGACCATTTGAGGAGTTCTTTTCCATTTTGGTTAATTTGCGGAAATCTATAGCAGTCAGATAGTCGTTGATTCGCCGATACCTATTATCTTTATGACATGTAGATTCATATAGTTTATGAAACGATGTGTTGCAATATTCCAGAATGTCTCTGTTGTCGGAAATAAGCTGCCCGTCTTCTGTTCCCAAAACAATAAGGTGTCCTTAGCATTTCATTGGCAGCACATACCGGATAAGTATTTTGTAGATATCTAACCCTGTTTTACCCATCTCAATCTAGACCATAACTAACAGGTCAAACTATTTTGTTCCTGGCATGTATTTGCTCGATCACGAACAGTTGCTATTTGCTATAAAATTCGTTGGTAGAACTGGAGACAAGAGCAGTCAGTCTCATATTGTTTTAGTCATTTAATACAATTTCTTCTTCTCTCCTCTGCCTGACCTTGTCTTTACTGCTTCTGATGCTAGTCACTCGAATGGCACTCATTATCAATTCTAGCTTCAAACCCAAATCGTAAGCATTGTTTCGTATATATTGTCGTTACCATTATTCATTTTTTATCTCTGCAGGCACACTGCAAATAAAAAGCCATCTTCGACAAGGGTGTTGTTAAGTCACCATAATCCAGGTCCCTTCGCATATGTATACAGTATAATTTCAAAATTGCCTAGGCTGTGGTCGCTACACTATAACTTGTGTGGAGATTTAATCTCACGACTATTGAAATTAGACGCTGAAGCATCTGATTACCGACCAAATTCGACTATCAAAATGGTGCATCACATTTTAAGTGAACTAAAATTCGTGGACGTTTGGCGTGACAAACATTCCGGAACTGCCAAGTATACCTGGCGGAGATGTAACTCTTTAATTAATTCAACAATCAAGAATTGCCTACGTGTTCAGCAATAGTTATTGGTTACACCATGCATTACAGTATATCGAAATACAACCAGATATTTGTGTTCGCTTTTCCTGCTTAGGCAGACATCTCTTCCGGCTAATCTGAATTTCAATTATTTTTAGGTTAGGCTGACAAACTGGCCGGTCGAATTTAAACGTAGTGTATTTTGATGAGAAATTAATAGATCCGATTATATACCAACATCGGAGCATGCTAGCCGAAGCCATACGAAGACTGACATGGCTGCTTAAAAGATTCGTGATCGGATACCAGAACCATTGTGTAATCAACCATCCTCTCCGTCGATTTTGTTTTCGGATGTAGATTCACTCCATATGACAGCAACCAAAATACATATTCCTTTTTATAATAGTATTTCTGGGATGACCCTTTTTTAAAAACAATTCATGAGCTTTCGGAGCTCTTAGCGGCTCCGTCGTCAGATGGTATATTAAAAGAGAAGACAATTCAGGTTTTCAACAAAATTTCAAACAGCACACGAGCAGTGAGGAATGCGGCACCTCAATGCAGCATAACACGGCAGGGACTGTAAAACAACACACTTGAAGAACTCCCACGTAGTAAAAAACGATAGACTATAAAATACATCACAATTGACATCCATAATTATCCCCCACCCCTCCCCCAAGACTATTGCTCGTCAATATTATTAACGGCTATCGAAAGAAAAGCGCTTCGTCTGCTGCACGAAAACACAAAGACCGAAAAAGGAAAACGGATAACAGGCTGAGATATATTTCAGTTCCATATTACCCGGGCGTTGGACAGCGCCTGGAACGCCGCCTGAGGCCCCTGGGAGTTGTCCTCGTTCATGCATCTGGCCAATCTTTAAAAAAAAACAGACTGTGCCAACGTCTCAAAGACCGAAGAGATCGGGGACAAAACTCGGGAACCATATTCCGCCTAACATACGAATGCAACGCAACGTACATTGGCGAGAGTGGTCGGCCGCTGGACAAGCACCTGAAAGAACATCGGAACGCTCTCTCCAAGGCACAACCCGAAAAGTCCGCAGTTGCCGAACACGCTGTAGATACTCGGCACGATATCAATTGGAACGATGTGGAGATTCTGGGACGTGAAACACAGCTTAGGAAAAGGAAGCCGTTAGAATCTTACCATATTAGAAAGTCGCGACCAGAGCTAAATCGGGATAGGGGTTTAGAATGGTCGACCATCTGGAGAGTGGCTAATATTGCCGAGCAGTAGTCTTGGGGAGGGGTGGGGGAGAATTTGGGATGTCAATTGTGATGTATTTTATAGTCTACCGTTTTTTACTACGTGGGAGTTTTTCAAGTGTGTTGTTTTACAGTCCCTGCCGTGTTATGCTGCATTGAAGTGCCGCATTCCTCACTGCTCGTGTCCTGTTTGAAATTTTGTTGAAAACCTTAATTGTCTTCTCTTTTAATATACCATCTGACGACGGAGCCGCTAAGAGCTCCGAAAGCTCATGAATTGTTTTTAAAAAAGGGTCATCCCAGAAACACTATTATCATTATTAAAACCCTTTAATATGTCTCTGAAAGATATTCCTCGTTCTTCTTCAAGCTGACATTATTAAAGCGCGTGGTATTAGGCCCACCTACTTGAGCGAATATTTTCTAGCGTGCACTTAACACGTCAGTCCAGGCCAGGCTTAAGGCCTGTTTACACGCGACAGAATTCCGGTAGAATCGTGTGTCGGCAGACCCGACGTCCGCGACGTCGGCGGCAGAAATTGGCAGGGAGCGGCAGAAAGTAGCAGGCGGCGGCAGAAATTAGCAGGCGGCGGCAGACTCTGACGTCACGCTTCATTCTGCCAACGTCATACTAGCAGGAGACGTCATCTATCCAGTGCGCTATGAAGCGTCTCAGTTATTTGTTTACTGTATCATAAGTGATCCATTGCACTATTAATTGAGTCAAGCAGTACCGCCCAGGTTAGTATATCTAGAGCATTAATGCCTATTGGCATTTGGCACTACATCATTACAAGAAGGGCTCCTTTTCTTGAGGACGCGGTGGTGAGGTTACCATAATAATACGGATGCAGGGAAAAATCTTTCTACTACAGAGCTGAAAAAGGCTATAAAAGAACTGGAGTGTAGAAAACTGTTCCTCATCCCTACCGGGATTAAGAAGGGCCCGATAACCAAGCGGGGGTTTTCCCCCCCCCCCCCCCCAAACTTTGAGACCATTCCTGTGCCACCTGAATCTATGGGGGAGGGGGGATTCCACCTACTAACTCCGGCATTGTGTGCAATTTATTGCAATTTATTTCCGGCATTGTGTGCGTCCTGAATGGACTCCTTTGCTGCTAGTTTTTACAACCGAATAAAAAAAAGCAGTTTCATTGTGTTGTTTTAAATCTTACATTATTCTTCATATATATATATATATATATATATGTATATATATATATATATATATATATATATATATATATATATATATATATATATATATATATATCTATATATATATATATATATATATATATATATATATATATATATATATATATATGAAGAATAATGTAAGATTTAAAACAACACAATGAAACTTCTTTTTTTTAATTCGGTTGTAAAAACTAGCAGCAAATCCAAAGATTTGAAACTTGGATTTGATGAACTTGGATGTGAGGATTTCAAACATTAATTTGGCAACCTCAATTATTGATTAATTCACTTAATCAGGTTAACAAGCATTTAAAAATACTGCATTTAAACATTTTTTGCTATAAATATCCAGTAATGTCCTCAATTGCATTATTTACCCTGGGTTCACCATCCCTAGATTTCCCAGATTTCCTTCATACACATATGTGTATGAACTTAACCACATATGTGGTTATGGAAAAACATTAAATAACTAACACAGGTACCTAGTACCCTGTGGTGTGCCCTCAATTCAATTCAGTCTGCCCATTGCGTTCATTGTCATGTAGGTACCCATTATGTAGTTCATGATATATTACAAAGGACAACGGAAAGCACAATTTACTCACCAATATCTCCATCCATGACAATCAGTACTTATTTTGCTAATGTAGAAGTTGCCTACCCGCCTAAAATCCAAACAGCAACAACAGAAGAAACCTTCCGACGCTCGCGTCTGACGGCAGAACGCGGCAGACAACTTGAAATATTTGAAGTTGCCTGCCGCCGACGTCGCCGACGTCGATGAAACTACTAAATCAAAATTTATATGGCTAATACATTGCGTGACATCATCCAGTTGTACTGTGACGTCAGAGGCTCCGGACGTCGCCGACGCCGGGTTCTGCTCGATTCTGCTCGGTTCTGCCGGATCCTGCTCAGTCCTGCCAACGTCACGATTCTGCCGGGATTCTGTCGGTTTTCTGCCGCGTGTAAACAGGCCTTAAGACTGACATGAAGCAAGCTTGCCACAGGTGTGGATTATGTTCTGCTGAAACAATATACAGAACTACGTGTTGATTCGGTAAACTTCTTCTGCGCTCGCCAGGATACGGCAAAGGCGGCGGATGAATGCCTCCTTTGGGGAGGGGGGGAGCATCATCCAAATTCGTTCAGCCCCTACCACACTTTTGGTTCACTTAACTTTAACCCTCTCACGTTCAGGAGGGTATCACATTCCCCCCCCCCCTTCTTTGCGACCGCGACAAAACGGCACCGGTTAGCGTGTGGCCTATTAGTGTAACTTCTTTTTGCTGGCTGATGCGATATAAATATAATGTCGGTTTAGTTCCCCAAGCTTGGCGTCAAAGATGAAACATCAGATATTTTGTAAGGAATTCGTGAATTGTTGACAATTTGTCTGTTTGGATCTGATTGTATAATGAAATATGCAAAAATATATGCTCCTTATTTCCATCAATGGCTGTTATGCTCCTTATTGCCCCCAAATGGCGAATGTTGAATGTGGCATGACGATAGACAACTCAGCTGATCAATTTACACAGGCTACAAAGCTTTTTCAGGTGACTCAATGCCAATGATCTAACTTGACGTCAGATAATCTTTTTTAGCTTCTGAGTTAGTTCGGGATTTAATTTTGACGCTGAAGCTAAACGTGGCGTCAATTTTTAGTCGCAGGTACGAAATAGTGCTATCGGGTAATATTTTGCAGGTTTCCGAAAGCATGTCAACCCTTCGACCTAATCATACTCTTGACCTGTACGGCAAGATGCAACAATTTGTAAGTTGTTCGTATCCCGAGATATTGAGGAATGATACGCTAAATATTTGAAGCGCGTACGCAGAGAACGATCAGAGAACGATTTCAATATTTCACAGAGAACGATCAAATGTCACAATTCTAGAATTTTGCGAGAAAAAGTCTTAGCACGCGAACTGAAAGGTGTAGAATTTCCTCACTTTTCGTACATACCTCAAAAACCAAGAAACTGACCAAATTCATTATTTCTCTCCAGTATATCTCTCTCTTATACCGACAATTGGTTCCAGTGCTACGCTTAAAAGAGAAAGAATAAAATATGTTGGAACTATTGTACGTTATTCACGCACAACTGATTTTTCATCGATTTTCTCACCCCATTTCGTCCCGTATTTTGCTATGGGACGAAATGGTTTGTGAAAATCGATAGAGTTCTATAAGAGGAAGACTTCTGGTTTCTTTTGTTGTAAAATATGTAAACTATATTTGTTGTCTATCTGTGCTAGGTCTATCTGTGCTTGGCTTCCCAGTGAAGTGCACACATCAGTTAGGCGAAGAATGGCAAATCGTAAATAGGACAAGGTTGAGCACATTTAATATCAATTTACCCAGATTGGAGTACGGCCACCACATTTACACAGTGGGGAGTTCCCTATAGCCTGCAGCTACGCTGCATATTTGATATTCCCAGCATTCATAGTTTCTTTTATGTGTCATAGATTCATCGTGATTACGGGGATTACATCACCTCCTCATGTTCTAGGGCGAGTAATTTTCCGAGGCCTTCCAGCACACATGTCAACCCCTGCAGTACGAGATGAGGTGAATTTGACTACCACGAAGCTTTCTTATAAGCTAGATAGAGATATGTGGTAAATTACATGGTGTAGCCCCATCCGTGAGCTTACAGAGTTATATGAGCATTTTTGTCTAACTTCGGTGACGAACTTTTCAAGTCATCTCGAATATGTCAATATCCGGGTGCAGCCAATCACCAGGTCGTCGCCGTAGTCTAGTCGTGGAACCAACGCGATCTCTTGCTTTAATGCACAAACTTCAAACACTCACATTATTGCTTACATGCGCAAGCTTCAGTACACAAACCTCCTCGGTTACAATCTCAGGAGAACTTCACGTAACTGATGCCGGTATGAAATACGCAAGGGTGAGGATCAAAGTCGTAACCGGGGTGAAGCTTGTCATCGGAGAGATGAAGAGCGATATTTGGTAGCACACCTACTGTTTTCAGAATTGTTTTCATTTTCAGACTAAAAATCAGTTACAGTTGACCTTGTCAAAACAACAATCATGATTACATAATAAACCATATGCTTTAGCAAAAGTGACAATAGTATTCCCCGTAACTAAGTTATCTGCCTCTTGCAGGCGCTGCCCATGCGCTGCGCCCAAGTGACAGTCCTATTGCTTCAGCCGTGTCCCTTGAAAGAGGTTCGTGATACAGGCTGGCAGCGATGTACGTTGTCAAGTTCAGCAGCAGAGACATGGAAATCATTGACAAAGAGAAGGTTGGTCGTCCTGTTCATGCCTCGGACGACGAACATGTGGAAAAGATTCGTCAATTACTCGTAAATGGCCGTCGAGCCACCACCAGACACGCATCAGCTGAGTCCGGGCTGTGTGAATGCATGATACGCCACATCGTGACGGGGAAGAATAACTGCCGTATGCGATGCGAATAACGTATGCGAAAAATAACTGCCACATTTGTGCCAAGACTTCTCACTAATTATCAGAAAAAAGGTCAGGATCAGATGCTGTCAGAACATTTCAAGCAAGTTGGGGTGGACCAAAGTGTCCTGGCTAAATGACCTACCCTAGTCGAAGCGCCCCCCCCCCCAAAAAAAAAAAGAAGAGAAAAAATCATCATCATTAACCAAAGCTTCCTTGAGAAAGTAGTCACATCAGATGAAAGTTGGGTCTACTGTTACGATCCTGAGAGTAAAAGAATACATATGCAGTGGGTCCCTTCAGAATCAACGCGACCCAATAACGCCAGGAAGGCAAGGGACAAGAAGAAACTGATGTTCATGATCTTCTTCGACTACAAAGGCATTGAGCACTTGGAGTGGGTCCCCACCCAGCAGACCGTCAATAAAAGTTTCAATCTAAAAGCTTTCCGGTGACTTCGAGAGGACGTCGGGAGAAAGAGACTTGGGCTGGGGGCATCTTGAGACTGTTTTTTTCCACAATGACAACGCGTCGGCGCACATAAGTATGCTGGTGACCGGCTAGATGACATGTCGGGATGAAGCCGGTTCCCCACCCTCCCTAATCGCCAGATCTGGCTCCCTGTGATATCTGACTGTTCTTCAAGCTGACGTCTGTGTTGAAGGGGAAGAAGTTCAGCAGCGTGGAGGCCATGAAGGAGGCATCGCAGGGCGTTCTCAAACTCCTGTCGAAGAACAGCTTCCACAGGTGCTTCCAGCGGTGGAAGAGTCGCCTGGGCCGGTGTGTGGACGCGGGAGGAGAGTATTTGAGGGCTGTTGAGGGTGTTTTTCTTTGTGGCCTGAATAAAGTATTCTTTCTGCATTTTCTCATCACTTTTTATCACACCACGTTAGCTGAAAAAGGTCAAATAAAACATTTCGCCCTGCCGTTTTTAATGTCGCACATGCTAACATGATTCGTTAACTACGTGCTTTGAAATCGGAATAACGCATCCTAAGTGTGCTCGCATGCATCACACACATTTAAGCGATAGTTGTTCATTTCCGATGAAATTGAGACAGATTTAGTTTTAGTTGCCGTACTTAGTTTTTTGCGAAGAAAAACTAAGTACGGCAGTCAAGACAATTTCAAATCGTGTAGGTGATGACAATGCGTGCACCCCTATCTTAAATATCAATAAATAAATATTTTGTCCGATACCATGATGCGTACCAAGGTCAACGTCAAATATAAAGCGAAGGTTGAGTACCACGAAACATGTGAACTGCTGGATCTGACCATTTGTTTAAACAGATAGTGCTTAGAAAAACCGTGAGTGAAACCAACACAAAGGCAAATGTTATCCCGTTGTGTTAAGACATACGAAAGGAAAAATGCAAAATGTTTGAAAAGTCTTGCAGCTGTTTGCAAATAAGTCAGTAATATAAGTTTATCGAATCAGGTGTACTAACTCTCCCATCAGAAACGAATTCTGCTTGGAAAATTACCCTGCTTTGACCATTTTTACCTCACAATTTTCCTTATCTTAGCTCCCAGTACACCTGCACGTACTCTCGACTAGAGTTGCCACTTTCTGGCGCAGTGGCACGGCACGGCAACCCGTAAAATGGCACATGTGCCTTTTTCTGTGCGATGTCAGAATTGTCCGTGCCACAACCGTGCCAGTGCCGGCTTATCCCTAGCAATAGCATTAAAGCATAGATCTAAAATTGGCATAACACTGAACCCAAGTGCCCAGGGTTACCAGGCAAAAGGGCCTAAGAAAGATGTGTGGAATAACTTTGAAATGTAGAGAGACAGTGCTGATTTAATCAGTGTGTGGAATGTTTTGCAGATCTGGTATTGTTTGCTTTCGTCATAAATCGTGATTTCCCTCGTTCTTAAGATGGCCCCTTTTCTTTCCCCGTGCCTTTTGGTGTGCCATCATCCAGCTTGCTGTGCCATGTGTCGTGCCGTGCCAGAATCTGCTGTGCCCGTGCCGCGTCTCATGCCAGTTTTTTAAGAAAAAGTGTGCTACTCTATCTCGACACGTATCGGGTCATCCATCAGTGGCCTAATCCAGACAATGACTTGCAACCTAGAACACTATTGAGTGATATAATCTGTCCGTACGTATCTTCAGGTTTAAAAAAAAAAATTAGCAACAACATTACGTGAAAAGATGTCTTGGTCTAAGATTCCCATTTACCCGATGACCTCACCTGAGGTTACTTTTGTTTCTTAGCTTTACACTAATCATTTCGCTCTCAACTTCAATTTAACTTTTGGCTGTATCCTATGCGGTTTGTGAGATCCATTAACATCTCAGAACTGCACTGAGAAGAGGTCGTCACCTGATTTTGACAGATCCTAACTTCGTTAAGCTAATAGACTGCACCTTAATCTTTGACTTCATGAACGTTCATCAATTGTCGGATGATATGAGAAATTACCAAAGCGCTGCCTTGGACGGGTTATGAGTTATTTCAGAAAACCATGGAGGGGTCTAATTAATCCCTCCACTGGGAGAACCAAGATAATATAAGATAGTAGTAGTAGCACTAGTAACCCGAAGTATGCAAATGGGGTATCAATCACGGCAGTTGATCACATGCAGCACGCTGGCTTTTCTTTTGCTTCGCTAGCTCTCCCAGTTTGGAAATGCTTGGAGAGGTAACAATCATCTGTCCGATTGCTGGCTGAGGTGGCAAAATGTAATGCAATGTAATGTAAATAAATGTAAAATGTAATGTAAAATGTAATGTAAAAAATAATGTAAAATGTAATGTAAAATGTAATGTAAAATGTAATGTAAAATGTAATGTAAAATGTAATGTAAAATGTAATGTAAATGTAACGTAAGCTCGATCAGTAACATTCTGCCTCCTTCCATGTCAGGCCAGTGACCTGGAACCTGACCCTTCACTTTATTCGGGGACCACTCTGATGTGCCATAGCAATGGATGGTCCGGACGCCCCTCCCCAAATAACTCGAAATCCCCTCGTGCCATTGCGCGCCGGCGACGGACACTGGAGGCGGGTAGCGACGAACACAGCTTTCGGCGGTGGTCTATGCCGTGTTGTGTTCAGCTCTATTTACAAAGCACTGAATTAACCGAATCGGCCGTCGAATTGACCGCTGAATGTCACGTTGCATTCAGCAGGCGAATCAGCACCTTGAGGCTGGTTCGCTGAAAAACATGAGGAACAGTGTGTTCAGCCATTCTTCCCAGCCATGACCGTTCTGCATGAAATTTGTGTACAACATTTTGACAGTGTCAGAGGTACCTCCGCTGTGTCCCCCTTCCTCCGGTTCCTGCATCCCTGACGACAGTGCTGACATTCACTGGCCTGGCAAGGAGCATTATGAGGTGTGTGCCTCCAGCAGCTGGCAAGGAATCCTGATGCTGGCATTTGAACGTGCCAGACGTATTCATCATGTTGGCCCAAGGAATGCTAGGGAAATCGTCACCATTGCGTTACGTTTCAGAAGTTTGTTCGTTAGTTTTTCGCGTAATTTCGCCTTCGCTAGCAAAAGCCGTGATATGCTCAGTAGTGATCACGCTGCAAGAAATCAAAGGCTCCTTGTCAGCTACTGCAGTCCCACACCTCATGGTGCTCCCTGCCACATCAGTCAATATAAATTATGTGGTTAAAGCTGATATAAATGGAAGAATAGATGTGGCTGCACCTCTCACTTCATCAAAATTAAAGACAGATAATGTGGTGAAAGATAAAAATGACCCTGACACTTGATATGTCCTCTCAGATTTTGGAAATTCGCACTAATCCCCATGAAAACTGCGTTGTCGGTGAGGGACACAGGAGACTCCCTGGTCGACACAGAACGACCCTCTACGACACAGGAGGACCCGCAACTGGCGCAGAATGCTCCTCACAGACACGAGGACCATGACCGATACAGAATGCCTCTGATGGACACAGGAGGCCTCCCGATCGGCACAAGAGGCCCTCTGACTGACAGAAAAAAGCCCTCGCTGGTAAAGGAGGCCAGCCTGACTGACACTGGAGCGGCCCTCACTGATACAGGAGATACCTGGTGATTTAAGGATTGCATCAACCCTTCTAGATAAAACGTTATCAATAAAGAACAGTCCACTTAAGATATTTTCTGATACAGGGTCTTCTTGCGAAATTATGTTGTGAGCCTATGCGAAAACCTAGTATTCGAGCCGTTTCAGCCAAGGCAGTAGAGGAAGCCGTCATCCAATAACAGAGCCTCGATTTTGTCTAAGACACGATCCTGAACCTGTTTGGTCAACCTAATTACTTGGCTCTGAGCATTTGGGAACAGAAAACCGGTCGTGTCGTACTCATGGGATGTACAGACCTAAATTGAAACATTATAAGTGTTGCCATAGGCTTATGATGGAGCTCAGTACTGAACTCATGCAGTACGAAACTCCCCAAGTTCGAAAGCCCAGAAGCTCTCAATCTATCTATCTCGGCCTAAAACCCGAATAACTCAGGAGCTGAACAAGACCATCCGAGGTCCAGCTAGGCCATCAACCTTTAATTACTTTGGAAAGCAAGCCTATGTATGCACATTAGCTTAGTTGTCCATCATCCTACTGCATCCAACATTTGTCATTTGTGGGCAACAAATGACGTTGCCCACAAATGATTAATTGCCGATAATTCACACTTGTGTGAACAACGACAGACATATTTTCGCTTATCGCGTCATGGCGTAATGATCTGATCAGGCATTGTCATTATTTTTTCATCTGATTAAGCCAGCAATAGATGGTCCCATCAGCTACACCAGGCAGTGGCGCCCCAACCCACGTCGTTCCTCCGTAGTCGCGAACAAAATAATCGGGATGCATTGATACCCGCCTCACCCCTCCCAGACCCCACACGGGCGGGGGCCAAAGCGCATGAAGCCAAATTGCGCTAAGTCCGGAACGGTTTTGTGTAATACTTTCTCTCCCCAAAAATAAGAAACGAGGGCATGCAACCGTCACCTCTGCCGTATCCTGGCCAGAGCAGACGAAGTGGACCGCATCAATGCGCTATTGTACATATTGCTTCAGCACAAATTTATTTACAAATGTTAACATATTGGGAACTTACCTCTGTGCTCGCTATACCTGGCCTAGGCTCAGGCATCGATTACACGATAGAAAATGTTAGCTTAAGCACATCAGCCTAAATAGCGCGTCGTGGGATAATGTCAGCCTTCAAAGGAAGAAGATTTTGCATGTGATTTAATTCATCTGCAAGCAATCCATTCAGCCAATGTCGGAGAGATCTAAAAAAGAAGACTGGATCCAATTCGTAAAGTTGAGTTGGTGCGCACAGCTTCAATAGTTTACTTCTAGGACATGCAAACGTCAATTTAGCGACTAATGATCTTCCTTTGTCATCCACAAAACTTTTTCCATGTTACAAACCAGCTTCAACAAGCGAGGAAGTAAAGTCACTACACCAGAATTGGGTTTGCTTCCACCACTAATGAAGAATGTCTCATCCCTATTCAGTTTCGAAACTTTATTGTATTCAATATTGGAGTGGGCTTCCTGCAACAGCCTAGTTTAAACGATAGAACATTTAACTTAAAAGCTATGCATGAACCCATCCCGTCATTCCGGTCAGATGCTCACAGATGCACCCCTCCCCCTGTATCGGGGGGAGGGGCTATTATATCACATCTAATCTCCAAACTAAGCGTCGCACGAAACCGAAAGAGGTGTCATAGGAAAGCGCTCGCCGAGTATGGCTGGAAACCACACGAAACTTTTTTATCAGCTCAGAATGTGATGTCACCAGGGGTTATATGTGGTCACCATTAGCGTCAAGTTTTATGCCCTGGGGAGTTAATTTTGGAAATTTTAAAAATAAAATTTATTTGGTATCAGAACAGAACGACGAAATGGACCTTGGTCCAAAAATGTTCGCCAACCCAAATTTGTTAGTTAAATTTTGAGTTTTCAACATTTTTTTTAACTTTGTATGTTTCTAATTGATAGAACATACCGAGAAACGTTCTTTTAATTAAAATTAGCCCTATAGAAATTGCTTACCTTAGCCAGAATCTGCAATTTCATCCCTAATAGGCAAATATGTAAAACAAATAAGTCATCAAAAACGTAAAACTGCAAACATTCCTCTGGTGCGCTTGATTGCATCCCTAAAGATATGTAAACGCTGAAAGTCGCAATGAAATATCTTTACCCGTGAAAGCGTGACGACTGGTTGATTTTTTTTGGAGGTGACCTCACTTGACCTTGATTAACTCGGGGTCCGTGAACGACCTGACCTCAAATTTCACATAGCATGTCAAATTGACGTAGGAACAGGTATGTCAAATTTCGGCGCGCTTTCGCGCGCTATTTTTTGTATTACCCGCCAATAACCTTGGAGGCATTTTAAAGAGACCACCCGAAACGGCGCGGGGTTAAGATGCAAGCCCACATATGTTTAAAAAAACGTACTTCGCTTGAATATGTATATAGGGCACCAGATGTTCCCACCCTTGGTTGTACTAATGTATAATTGCAAAGTGTGGCCCATACTAGCTGTCTTAACTCCTTACCTCCAAGCCTCAGTCATATCCCATCCAATTGGAATGGTAAAAATCGACCTAACCGAAGTGCTAATCCCTTTGCAAGAACAGCATTATCCGAACACGTGTGCCGGCCGCCCGCCGCGTGCCGAGTCGGCCGGAGCCAACTCGGCACCCTCCCGACGACTGGCCCATCCTGCCTTACACCAAGCGCGAGCATGTGTGGTGTCAAGTTGCAAACATGAGCGCGTCGCATCTGTACGGCAACTTTCGACTTGCTCACACAAAGTCTGCGTAGTACACACACACACACACACCTGCTGAACACACACGGTCATATATATTGTGAAAACCGGGTATGTCGAGAAAATCCGTCAGGGGGCTGGCAAGCATCTGACAATGTTTCAGACGAAGTTTGAAAACCGAGGACGTAAAAAATGTCCTCGGTATACGCTTCATGTCCTCGGCTGCCAGGTGTGTAAACATAAAATGGATTCGGTATGCACGAATTACAAGTGCCCGCACACACGCACACCAACACACCCGTTAAAAACAAAAGAATGCGTAAAAATACTCGTTAAAAAGAATATAAAAATATAATAATAAAGATTCAAAAGGAAGGGAAAAAGAATTGGATACGTGAAATAAGAAAGAAAACATTAAAAAAAACTTTCCTGAAGCAGAAAACGAAAAAAAGACGAAGCATAAAAGAGAATAGAAAGCAATCGTTCCAAAAGTGTATATTCTGTTTTAGCAATGTCAAAAGGAGATGTGCGATGACCTGTTCCCATCCCACCCTCTACAGCCCATACCTCAAACCGTCACCGAACGGGCTGTCAACTCTCATCTCTACTCCATCATCTACTGCTTGTCAACGACTCAACAACTCTAGACCGGCAACTCAACTCACCACTACTCAAGTCACTAGTCTACTATCTGCAAGATACCATTCAACTTATCTCCCTGTCGACTCTTTGCAAGTCCACTCTATTTTCCCTTTCTCGTCTACTATCTTCTACTCGATGATTCTTGTTATACTGCCTTACACAGCTACATACAAACACCATCATAGACCACAAGACAACATACACAGATCGCTTATCACAACACACAGCAACAACCGATATCACCTACACGGTGGCAGGCTGGTTAAACTCAACGGCAACAAGAATGGGAAGCTCACGTTGTGCACGAGGCGGTACGCCCAGCGACGGCAGTTTTCTCAAGGTATCCGTGTCACTAAGTCACTTCACTTGTGTAATTCATCAAAAAAAAGATCATCATTATCATCACTAAAAATCTAAAACATTTCAATAATGCACTCACACATGCCAAGACCTATGTTACAAGATGTTTGCAGTGAGATCTGTCACCTTGGTCAGCTTGCTAACAGTGTCATAATTTGCCACCTCTGCCGTCCACTGACGAGATAACTCCAGCACTCTGAGTCATGGGAACTGGCGCCGACCCCATCATGGTCTGACCCTTACGTCAGTGGCCAGTGCACGTCGTCTGTGCTACGGCTCTGACATCGATGTCATGTCGACATCGTCGACATCGATGTCATCAACTCCTCTGCCGAGTGGCAGAGGAGCTGGCGCCGAGTGGCAGAGGAGCTGGCGCCGATTGGCAGAGGAGCTGACGCCGAGTGACAGAGGAGCTGGCGCCGAGTGGCAGAGGAGCTGGCGCCGAGTGACAGAGGAGCTGGCGCCGAGTGGCAGAGGAGCTGGCGCCGAGTGCCAGAGAAGCTGGCGCCGAGTGCCAGAGGAGCTGGCGCCGAGCCGAAACAGCAGACGGCCGCGACCATCCACCGCACCGAGCGCGACGTTGACCGTGCGGTCGGCCACTCTGTCTGACCTCAGCCCTCCCTGAGTCGCTCCGAGGTTTGCGGCAGTGAAGGCGTGTCGCTGGAGCTGATCCGGCGGTGACGCGCAGTGATTGGCCCTCATTTACTCGTAATGATTACTCCTTGATGTCTGGCAGTCTGCCATCTCTGTGTGAACACGTCATAAGTGTACCGATTTACAAATCAGGGGACAGAGAAGAACCCAATCATTTCAGACCAAATATAATTTTCAGCGTAATTGCCGAATTAGCTGAGAACATTGTAAGCATACGGCTCACTCGCTACCTGATTGAAAAGTGTATCTCAGCACCGACCCAGTTTGCGTAGAGAGCCGATAACTCCACTGAGAGCTCCGATGTTGACTTAGTCAGCACCGTGTTGGTGAGAAGGGATGGGGGTCACGTGACCTGTCTTGTATCTTGTGAATTATCTAAAGTGCTTGTCTGTGTGGACCGCGATTCACTGTTGGAAAAGCTGCAGTGGTGTGTCGTATCGTCGCACTGTTCCCGCAATCTATACAGGGCTCATAGACTGTATTACTGGACGCATGCAGTCTATGCAGGGTTCAGAGACCGTATTTCCGGTCGCACGCAGTCAATGTTTCTACCTTTTTGAACAATTCAGGACAGCAACCTGGGACCAATTGTGATCAATTAATAGCCTCGTTTCTCTCAGCAAGCTGAGAGACAGCTTACCAAAGACCACCACCAAAATTATCATTCAGTCGTTGGTGCGTGTGCATCTGACATGCTGCTCACCGGGTTGGGTCCCACCAACAGAGGTGCAACACAAGCGCGTTGGTAAAACGTTGACGTTGATAATATCGCCCATGTTGCCGTGGGAGCCTTCACCAATAAGCGCCGAAGCTAGCCCGTCTCCGCTGCTAGAAAGCAGCTTGAATGGCTGGATTTCAACTCACTGATAGGGTTTAGCGACTGCGCCCTGATGGACATAATTTTGAACGAAAAGAAAGACCCACAAAGCCAAAACATTGTGTCGTACATAGTCAATGCATCGCAGCAAACAACGCAGAGTACATCTAGCCTCCTACGGCAAACCCGAAGATTCCACCTAGAGGCGACACAAAGCACCCCTCCTCCTGAGCCTGCCACGCATACCTGGAACAGTCTGCAGTGACCGGCACCTGGTGGACTCCAGCACAGGGTTGGAAAAAAAACAGCCTTGACCTGGATGTTTGTCATCCAGAACATTATCCCCTCCAGGAAGTTGTCCTCACATTTTCTTGGCGGAAGATTGAATGGTGCTGTTTGAAGCGACTGTACACTTCAACAGAAATGTCAGAAGCTCAATAAAAAGCATACAGATGAGCTTCGGATGCCAGGAACATATACAAATTATCCTCGCTTAATTTGATGGTCCAACACTTTCCTCTCCAAATCCAAATTTTGAAACATATATGGGGGCAAAATACATGTGGGCAATGGGCGGCCGAAATTAATTGGGCGGGCACACCCATGGTGTCCCATGTTTAAAGTTTAAATAATTGGGGAAAAGCCAACACTGAGGAGGCAAATACCTTCTAAATACTATGAAAAATATCACCCATGTTGTGTGGAAATAGTTGTTTGAGGAGGGAAACGTCCGTTAAGCCCCTCCCTGGTCGCGGTTGAGGGTGGGCGCATGACCGAGATAGCTCCCCTGGATCTACCTCTGGGTAATTTACCGACCAGCATGAGCGTAGGAAGCTGTTAGCTAGCAAGCTAGCAGCTTGTTAGCTATTTATTACCTATTCGCTTGCTTGTTAGCAGCAAAATTGCTGACTAATAAGCATAGAGGAGCAGCAAGAATGTTTTTCCAGGAAGAGCCCAGCATCCCAAAATATTTCAGTTTCCCGGGAACGCTTCGGCGTACCTCATTTCAAATGGTGGAAAGTGGAGCTGCATTTCTGTATGCTACCACTCTTGCCATGATTTCCAGGAGTTGTAACCTACTACTGTAGAAAGTGGGTCTCTAATGAATTGTGGTGTTTTTCTTTAGCTGGTTTCTGGCTTTTGTTTCTGTTGCATATGACTTCTTTCTTCTCCCCCCCCCAAAAAAAATAGAAGAAAAACATCGCAAGTTTCCCCTCTTGTGTCATCAAGTAGATGACAACAAAAAAAAACGAGTCGTTTGCAATATAAATGAAGGTCAGATTCCGGGGTGGAGCTTCATATACTTTTGGTGCAGCCTGGACTCTACCATCTTTCCCTTGCCGCCAATTTTTTGCTACCGTATCATGGTATCCGATGGGATGGCCACACCAACCACTTTGGTAGCACTCATTTCCTCCATTAATTTTTCTCCACCAGTAACTTTCAAATATTTCCGGTATTCAGATTTATTTAAAGCAGATCTAAATACATTAGCAACCAATTTGTTTGCAGTTGGAAACGCTTTTCACATGTAGGTACCTACATATTCACTAAAGTTCGTTGGATTATATTTTCAGGGAGTTTGATGGTGAAAACATGGATGATGTACCCCTGTATTGAAAACTCCGCGTCGTGCCTTTCATCTGCGCGTATCAGCAGCACCAACCTGCCACCTAGCGGACGGTAAGTAAAAACACGGAAACGCGGCCAGTTTTAGGCCACGCGCCTATGGGAGTTCGGGGTACGCTTTTCATATTTACCATTTTTCCAATTGATTCAGCCATCGCAGGAGAATTGCATCGGTCTTTCACGATACTGAATTGATCAAGAAACCTTGCCGTTCTTTCCTTATTGATTTATTACGCTCCGTTCCGAAGTTGTCGTGGTGGGAAGTGAAGGCATCCGTGAGAGGGAGCCCATCTCGCCGAAAGGGTCGGACCACCGATGTCGATTTCCTAAAATGATCGGAGGGCAAGGTACATGAAAGCAATAGTCAGATCAAAATGAATGGGGGGGGGCACATTCCGTAGACCCCCATGTTAGAAGTTGAAATTATTCCGGTTGGGGGGAAGCTTAAGCATTGAGGGGGCAGCCCCCCCCCCCTCCACCCAAAGATAAGAATGGGCGGTTCTAATTTCGCCCCACCCTCTCCACTCTCTAGATATGTGGCGGATATTTTCCGGCGGAATGGTTTACACAACTAAATGGGGGAGTACAGACTACGGCGTAACCACCAATCCGCAAAGAGGATTGAGCAGAAGTACCATGGAGGGTATATAGGCCCCCTCCATGCCACCTCAATATTTGCTTCCCACCCCCGCAATTATTTCAACTTCTAACACGGTAGCCTATGGAATGTACCCCCAATTCATTTTGGTCTGCCCATTGCCTTTATGCCCTTTTTCCACTACCCTCCAATCATTTTAGGATATCAACATCGGTCGGCCGACCCTTTGGGCGAGGTGGGCTCCCTCTCACAGATGTCTTCACTTCGCACAACGACAACTTCTGAACCGAGCGTAATAAATCAATAAAGAAAGAGCGGTAAAATTCCTTGATCAATTCTGTATCATGAAAGGCTGATGCAATCCTCCTGGGATGGCTGAAACAATTGGAAAAATGCCAATACGAAATGCGTACCCTGAACTCCCACAGGCGCACGGCCTAAAACCGGCCGTGTTTCCGTGTTTTTATTTACCCACCGCTAGGTGGCAGGTTTGTGCCGCTGATACGCAAACAGCTGTTCGTTTCCAATCCAGGCGTACATCATCCATGGATCATGTACGCCTGGATTGGAAACCAACAGCTGTTTGCGTATCAGCCCATCCAGCTGAGGGTACGTAAAAACACGGAAACGCGGCCGGTTTTAGGCCGTGCGCCAATGGTAGTTCAGGGTACGTTCAGGTTCAGGATCCTACAAAAGTTCCCAAGTTAAAACTGGATCATGCTTTAGTAACAAAGCTCAATCCTTTTCGACTATGTCTCTGACTGAACGATAAATTCTGGCAGATACTGGAATGTATTCTACTGTGCCAATGACTTACGATTAAAGAGGCATGCATGACTATCGTTGGAGATACCAGGTGAGTCGGGCAGTCCGGACCCCCTGGTTTGGTATTCTACTAACAGAGGCGTAGCCAAAGGGGACCAGCAGTCCTCCCTCTCCTTAGCAATAAAAAATACACTAGATCGAACCAAAAATTATCAGATATTCACCATCTAAAATGAGACATTTTCGGCTCGCTTCACGCGCCGAAAGCGGTCTCTTTTTCGTGACATTGTTTTTGGGAACAATGTCACGATTTTGGGTGCCAATTTTGCGATTTCCCCAGTGTTATTTTTTCAGTGCCCATACGCGTTTGCTTTCCGGCGCCCGATTTGTTTAGGTTTTGACGCAATTTTTGAGGCCGCAGAGGGACATTCCGGGTGGGAATAATGTTTTTTTTTGCCAACTGCGACATTCCGGACCGCGGCGCAACCTTTTGCCCTCCGGTGTGATTTTAAAGGGATACGACGCGACCTTGTTGGGTACCAGTGTTATTTCTTTGAGCCCCTGCGTCATTTTTGGGATCCCTAGCGACAGTTGTAGCGGCCTCGACAAGTTTTCGGGAGCCCAACACGTTTTGGGAGCTTTGGCGCGATTGTTGCGATCCCGGAGTGGTTTTCCATGTCCGGGTTGTTTTTCGTTGTCCCGGCTTCATTTTGTGGTGGTCTCGATGAAACTTTTGTGGCCTCAGTGGGACTTGTCGAGCCCCTAGCGTGATTTTCAGGGGCACGAACGCGACTTTTTGGTGTCCCCAGACTCAGCGTGATTTTCAGGGTGTGATTGTCAAGGACCCCAGCACGACGTTTTGGGCCACACCAGCGTAATTTTCAGGGGCCACGGTCCGATGTTTTGGAGGTCCAGTGCGATTTTCCGGGCCTCCGGTCCGACCTTTTGGGCCCCAGTGTGATCTTCAGGGGCCCGTCTTTTTTGGACCCTCATCGTTATTTGCAAGGACTCGCACGACTTTTGTCCCTCAACATGATTTTCAGGGGCCCAGACGCAAACTTTTGAAGGCCCCAGCGTGATTTTCAGGGGCCCGTCAGACTTTTTGGGAGCCCCAGCGCAACTTTAAGGGCTCCAACCCGACCTTCTGGGCCCCCAGCAAGATTTTAGCTGGCCGGCTCGTCTTTTTCGGCCCCCATCATGATTTTGAAGGACTCCGGCACCACGTTTTTGGTCCACTAGCTTGATGTTCAGGGGCCCAGGCGTGAACTTTGAAGGCTCCCAGTGCAATCTTCAGGAGCCCCGGTCCGACTTTTCGGGGCCACAACATTATTTGTATGGGGCCCGGCGAGACTTCTTGGACCCTGAGCGAATTCCTAGGGGTCCGGCCCGGCCTTTTGAAGCCCCAGTGTGTTTTTCAGGGGGCCAGGTCCGACCTTTTGGGTACCCCAGCAGTATTTTCTGGAGCCCGGACCCCCTTTGTGGAGTCCCCAACGTTATATTTAGGGGTCACGGGGCAATTTTGAGGGCCTCGCTGTGAATTTCAGGTGCCACGGTGCGATTTTGTCAGGCCCAGTGAGATTCTTAGGGGCTGGCGCAGTTTTTCCGAACCCGGCGCGATTTCTGGGGCCCCACAACTTCTCACGGAGAGACTGCCTCTTTGCCCCCGCCCCTCTCCCTTCGGTACGCCACTGCATGGAGCTGATGCATGATGCTTACTTGCCGGTCCGGAGCAAGTACGCGGAAAACGGGGGAGAGGTAGAGAGGGCAGCGCCTTCACCCCTCCCTCAACTTTGGACGAGCTTTGCCCCTATTGGTGTTGCATGGAGAGCATAGACCAAAATGGCTCTCCATTCCCTAACTTTGAGACCGTTCCAGTGCCACTGGTTGGAGAGCAACATTTGGTCACCTCCAGCGAATAACTCAATAGCGTAAATCAATAGTTCAATAGCAATAGCATGGCATAAATCAACGCCCGTGCCTAGGGGGTCACACCCCCTAGGCACGGGCGTTGATTTCTGAAAATTATAGGCGGGCCCAAATGGATTACGGGCACACTCCATAGGGTTCCAAGTTAGAAATTGGCATTATTGGGCAGGGGCAAAGCCAACCTTGAGGGGGCACCTTCCTCCTAAAGAGTATATAAAACAACGCCCCTGCTCATAGGAAGCTTCTTATGGGTAGGTTTCGGACCCGGAAACTGTCCCGCACAGGAATAATATTTTGACGATCACAATATGTTTATGCGGCCGTCAATTTTTCGTCGCTATGACAACGAAATTGCTGACATGAGCAGCAGCAGCATGGCCTCAGCAGTCGGTCTGGTTGCCTTCGGCATGTGAGATAAACATACCGGTCGGCCCAGTTTTCGTAGATTTATCGGCTAAGGGTTTGCGGTGCCACGGCACACCGCTAATACTGAGACTGAGACGGCCTGAGAGGCCACACTGATACTGAGACGGCCTGAGAGGCCGCACTGAGACTGAGGCGGCCTGAGAGGCCACACTGAGACTGAGACGGCCTGAGAGGCCACACTGATACTGAGACGGACTGAGAGGCCGCACTGAGACTGAGACGGCCTGAGAGGCCACACTGATACTGAGACGGCCTGAGAGGCCGCACTGAGACTGAGGCGGCCTGAGAGGCCGCACTGAGACTGAGACGGCCTGAGAGGCCGCACTGAGACTGAGGCGGCCTGAGAGGCCACACTGAGACTGAGGCGGCCTGAGAGGCCACACTGAGAATGAGGCGGCCTGAGAGGCCACACTGAGACTGAGGCGGCCTGAGAGGCCACACTGAGACTGAGGCGGCCTGAGAGGCCACACTGAGACTGAGGCGGCCTGAGAGGCCACACTGAGACTGAGGCGGCCTGAGAGGCCACACTGAGACCGAGGCGGCCTGAGAGGCCGCACTGAGACTGAGGCGGCCTGAGAGGCCACACTGATACTGAGACTGAGGCGGCCTGAGAGAGGCCACACTGAGACTGAGACGGCCTGAGAGGCCACACTGATACTGAGACTGAGACGGCCTGAGAGAGGCCACACTGAGACTGAGGCGGCCTGAGAGGCCATACTGAGACTGAGGCGGCCTGAGAGGCCACACTGAGACTGAGGTGGCCTGAGAGGCCATACTGAGACTGAGGCGGCCTGAGAGGTCATACTGAGACTGAGGTGGCCTGAGAGGCCACACTGAGACTGAGGCGGCCTGAGAGGCCGCACTGCGACTGAGGCGGCCTGAGAGGCCACACTGAGACTGAGGCGGCCTGAGAGGCCACACTGAGACTGAGACGGCCTGAGAGGCTACACTGAGACTGAGGCGGCCTGAGAGGCCACACTGGTACTGAGACGGCCTGAGAGGCCGCACTGAGACTGAGGCGGCCTGAGAGGCCACACTGAGACTGAGGCGGCCTGAGAGGCCATACTGAGACTGAGGTGGCCTGAGAGGCCACACTGAGACTGAGGCGGCCTGAGAGGCCATACTGAGACTGAGGTGGCCTGAGAGGCCACACTGAGACTGAGGTGGCCTGAGAGGCCATACTGAGACTGAGGCGGCCTGAGAGGCCATACTGAGACTGAGGTGGCCTGAGAGGCCGCACTGAGACTGAGGCGGCCTGAGAGGCCACACTGAGACTGAGGTGGCCTGAGAGGCCACACTGAGACTGAGGTGGCCTGAGAGGCCATACTGAGACTGAGGCGGCCTGAGAGGCCATACTGAGACTGAGGTGGCCTGAGAGGCCGCACTGAGACTGAGGCGGCCTGAGAGGCCACACTGAGACTGAGGTGTCCTGAGAGGCCATACTGAGACTGAGGCGGCCTGAGAGGCCACACTGAGACTGAGGTGGCCTGAGAGGCCACACTGAGACTGAGGCGGCCTGAGAGGCCATACTGAGACTGAGGTGGCCTGAGAGGCCGCACTGAGACTGAGGCGGCCTGAGAGGCCATACTGAGACTGAGGTGGCCTGAGAGGCCACACTGAGACTGAGGTGGCCTGAGAGGCCATACTGAGACTGAGGCGGCCTGAGAGGCCATACTGAGACTGAGGTGGCCTGAGAGGCCGCACTGAGACTGAGGCGGCCTGAGAGGCCACACTGAGACTGAGGCGGCCTGAGAGGCCATACTGAGACTGAGGTGGCCTGAGAGGCCGCACTGAGACTGAGGCGGCCTGAGAGGCCACACTGAGACTGAGGTGGCCTGAGAGGCCATACTGAGACTGAGGCGGCCTGAGAGGCCATACTAAGACTGACGCGGCCTGAATGTCCGACACGTCTGGAAAACACTTGGCTCTGTAATAAATCCCGGTGCGATGGTGGGATAAGCAGATGCTGCCTTTTTCGGCTGCGACCGACCGAGTGAAACGCCAGAACGGTTGGGTCGACTGTAGCACATCAGGCCGGTGTGCTTCCGGCTGCCGGTCCGGGACGAGGTGGCACGGTCACCGACAGCGGCGTCACGGGGCGAGGTGGCACTCAGTCATCGACAGCGGTGACACGGAACGAGATGGTACGGGCACTCAGTCACCGACAGCGGTATCACGGGACGAGGTGGCACGAGGTACTCAGTCACTGACAGCGGCGCCGCGATGCCGGCTACGTCCAAATGCGACTATTTGCTGAGAAGGTAATGGCACAAATGTCATCTGAGGGAGGACGTGTTGCGTCAGCGCTTGTCGTACTGCTTCCTATGTCTATCGCCCAGCGCGCCAGCACCCAGCAGAACCTATCCACCGGCCCCGTCCCGACCCAGCCCAGCTGAGCGGCGTCGGCGCCCCACAGGCGCTGGCGGCCAGCCACGCCTGTCGGGTTTCTTTCATATACTCTGAGCCACGCACTTATTGCGTACGGGTGGCAGCGCGGCCGGAGCGGCCGGCGCCCGCGCTGACCTCCGCGGACCATGGTAGCGTGTGTGGTCGGCCGGCCGGCCGGCGGCCCTGACTTGGCTCCCAGCCGCCAGACTGGCTCATCGGCCGGCCGGCCGGCGCGTGCGCGGCCGGCCCGTCGCTGTGCCGCCGCGCCGCCGCCGCCGCCGCCGCCGCCGCCGCCGCCGCGCCTCATTGTCAGCCGGCGGCGGGCGGCGCGAGGACGCGCGCGGCCGGGCGCGCGCGCGCCTCTGTGTGTGTATGTGTGTGTGTGTGTGTCCGCTGACTGTGACCGCGCCGGAGCCGGCGGCAGCGCCTCGGCAGGTGAGTGGGTCGTGTTGCCCAGCTGGCGCGGGAGGGGGGGCGGCTGACATTTGGCCTGTGGCCTGTCGGTCGGACGTGGTGGTGACCTCCAGCCGACCGGCTCAGGCTATCGACGGGCCAGCGTCGCCGCCCGCCCATGTCAAATATTTATATCGGCTCGGTCCGCAGCACCGGCACCGACCAAAGGGCGCCGCGGGGAAGGCGGGAAGGCGGGAGTGCAGACGGTGCGCACGGTCCAGACGATCGCAGGCCCAGAGGTGGGAGCTGGTGATGACGTGCCGCTTCCTGCAGAGGCGCAGTCAGGTCGCCGCAGAGGAGGGCGCACTCGTCAAATTCGAGGCGAGGTGTGGTGACTGTAGCGTGGAATAAAAACTGGTGATGACTGATGAGGGGCGGTCGATTCCCGGCCAGCTGGCATTCCTTCCTCGTGCTCGCTTCCCTGCACAGTGATGCTAGTAGACAGTGGCCAATTTAGCGGAGTTTCGTGGCCGACACTGGATGGTACACGGAAGCGTAGCCATCGGGTGGGTGTGTTGGCGAACCGGCGCGTGACACCGGGGCAATGGGAGGTCTGTTGTGGATTCTGTCTCTGGCAAAACACCACGCAGTCAGAGAGACTGATGCTGATACTGCACGGCTTTTTGTGCACGCAATGCTGAAAGAACATCTAGATGTGGAATCCGAGAGTGCGCAGCAAGCTGGCTCCTGTGCTCAGACACTGGAAGACCGCGGGTGGGCCCAGGGGATCCGTCTACCCAGGGTCGTGATATTTTAAGCAGCACATAGCAGACGAGTGGTGTCCGTGTCATTGTTATGCTCGACTCCCTTGTAGGCGTCAATGGGCAGCCGGTGGTGCTCTCTTCCTGAAACGCGACGAGTGACGACCTGGGTGTCGTTATGGTTCTTCGTGTCGTCATGTTCTTCCGTGGTCACCACGGCTATGGCTTTGTATTCTCTTGATATACGGATCAAAGCACAAGCATGTGAAAGATTGGAATGTCTTATTCATTGTGAATGGAATATCATTCAAATTTTGGAAGATACTTATAAATATCCTGGAAGATGGATTGGAATCTTGTTAACCATGCGGAGCACGAAAACGTCCTAGTCCTGGTGGTAGCGATGCCTTGAGTCTGTGATGCCTACAACATACCTGTCCAACAATTCATGCACGTGTGATACGTGTTCGATAATGACAAGATTTGCATCACGTGGAATCGTGATACAAATCTGATGGAGCTTGAATACTTCGTGGAGTTCGAAAGATGTGTATCTCTTGTGCAGATTGAATGGTGAATGTAAGTTCAGACCACCAAAAATCGCAATATCCTGCCCTGCCGGCGCCGACCGCGATACATGTGAACATCTGCGCTGCACTTACAGACTTTCTCTTATAACATATAATTATATGCCATTCAGCTCTTTTCAATTGAAATATTTTATTCCTGTCCCACAGTGACAACAAATTCAGTACCACCTGATATTCGCATTCAGTACCACCTGATTTCGCATTCAGTACCACCTGATTTCGCATTTGGTCACGCCCTGGTACGACCAATCAGAGACAGGCACCAGCTTTTCAGTTTCTAGAAGACGGAACTTCAAATCTCGCAGGCGTCTGCAGACCATTGGTACCGCACCAAGTAATCTAAATTAAGTAGATAGCAGTTGGCGTGATTCGGAGAAGTGCGGCGGTTGCAGCGGCTGAAGTCGTTCCTACGATAAGATATTATGGCGCCCATGACCCTGGCGCCTTGCCGGCGGAACGCCGTCCGGCCGTCCCGACCTCAGTTACCTGACACCTCGCCAGCGGGACGCCGTCCGGCCGTCCCGACCTCGGTGGCCTGGCGCCTGTCCAGCGGGACGCCGTCCGGCCGTCCCGACCTGTGACCTGGCGCCTGTCCAGCGGGACGCCGTCCGGCCGTCCCGACCTCGGTGACCTGGCGCCTGTCCAGCGGGACGCCGTCCGGCCGTCCCGACCTGTGACCTGGCACCTTTCCAATGGGACGCCGTCTGGCCGTCCCGACCTGTGACCTGGCGCCTCGCCAGCGGGACGCCGTCCAGCCGTCTCGACCTGTGACCTGACACCTCTCCAATGGGACGCCGTCCGGCCGTCCCGACCTGTGACCTGGCGCCTGTCCAGCGGGACGCCGTCCGGCCGTCCCGACCTGTGACCTGGCGCCTGTCCAGCGGGACGCCGTCCGGCCGTCCCGACCTGTGACCTGGCGCCTCGCCAGCGGGACGCCGTCCAGCCGTCTCGACCTGTGACCTGGCACCTCTCCAATGGGACGCCGTCTGGCCGTCCCGACCTGTGACCTGGCGCCTCGCCAGCGGGACGCCGTCCAGCCGTCTCGACCTGTGACCTGGCACCTCTCCAATGGGACGCCGTCTGGCCGTCCCGACCTGTGACCTGGCGCCTCGCCAGCGGGACGCCGTCCGGCCGACACGACCTCAGTGACCTATTCATTGCCCAGGCTGAGTCCGGGCTTTATGGCTGTTTGGAAACCATGGAGAGCCAGCAGATGGGTGAACCTTGCAGTGTGCCAGATATCTCCTTCCTGTGTGTAACAGTACATAACGGAAGTTGAAGTTGTGATGCCCCGCTCAACGGACCCCTGTATTAGGCTGGACCGAGGAGCTTTTGATCTTCTTTTCCATTACAAGTCTGCTGTGTCATTCCAGACGGTCTGTGTCTGCTCTGTTGGTCAAAACAGACCAGACGGCATGATGATTGCTGCACAGACCAGCTGGTCTGCATGTCCTCTGCTGCTTGCTGCACAGACCAGCAGGTCCCTGTTGTTATGGAGACAGGCCGGTCGTTACTCTCTGGCTGCTTGCTGCACAGACCAGCAGGTCTCCTGTTGCTATGACGACAGGTCGGTCGTTACTATCTGGCTGCTTGCTACGCAGACCAGCAGGTCCCTGTTGCTATGGCGACAGGCCGGTCGTTACCCTCTGGCTGTTTCCTACACAGACCAGCAGATCCCTGTTGCTATGGCGACAGGCCGGTCGTTACTATCTGGCTGCTTGCTACGCAGACCAGCAGGTCCCTGTTGCTATGGCGACAGGCCGGTCGTTACCCTCTGGCTGTTTCCTACACAGACCAGCAGATCCCTGTTGCTATGGCGACAGGCCGGTCGTTACTATCTGGCTGCTTCCTACACAGACCAGCAGGTCCCTGTTGCTATGGCGACAGGCCGGTCGTTACTCTCTGATTGCTTCGACCAAATACAACTGTGTATCTTGGCTCTCTCGACTCTGGTAGACTTGGAAATCACCTGGCGCCAAGCCAAAAGTTAGTCAGAGCGCTCAAACTGTGATGAAGTAGCCCGATTGCGGGGTAGGTGTTGACGTGCTCAAACTGTTGACGTGTTCGCCAACGATTCAAGCATGTTCTGTTTCGCTATGCAACCAGATTTATCTGCCATTTCCAATGCTGGCTGCTCGTCGTCTCTATGGTGGTCCACTGGCGCGCGCTTCCCGCGGAGATGAAGCACCATGTGGTATGATAAGCAACAACTCGCAGCGTCCGCACCTGTGGCGGCCGATCATCAG
The DNA here is from genome assembly GCA_034440615.1 of Ashinkailepas kermadecensis. Taxonomy (NCBI): domain Eukaryota; kingdom Metazoa; phylum Arthropoda; class Thecostraca; family Neolepadidae; genus Ashinkailepas; species Ashinkailepas kermadecensis. The sequence goes on along the minus strand of JAOTOM010004535.1, from coordinate 286,905 downwards.
TGCGTCACTTTCTATACGCAGGTCGTCGTCCGTCTACACGCATACACATACGCAACTGTATACGCAAGCCGTCCGCGAAGCGCCTGTGGCGCCTGTGGGATGAATGACTATTCAACATGGGTATGTGACAATAGCCCTTTTCACGACGGCCAATAAGCACCGGGATGCAATGTCGATGACTTCGTCTAGTATGAAGGGCATATCATTGAAATATATGTACTTTATCTGTATATATGGAATGTTCAAGAAGTTTTAACTATGAAGTAATCAATTCAATATTAAACTTAACCAACATATTCAAATTGTGGCACTGTTTGAAAAAAGCGCTCAATTCACAGAAACAACTAGCCAATCTGGCCGCATTTGGCACCATGGCCGGGAGGTAGGAGTTGTCGGATAGAACATAAATTTGCCGTTGGATTACCAGCAAATATGCAATATTAGGGAGAAAGTGGTAGTATATATCCTGCGGATGAATATTTTTCCTTTTACGTTTCATTTCATGGCTGTGAAGTACCTGTATTATGAATGAATATTGAAATACATCATTTCCAGATGCTACGATTCCCTCTTGACGCTCCCGAAAATATTCAATTCTCTCCACTTTACAAGCGGGTTGTTTACAGTTGTAATGGCATCCGCTGTACCGCACCATACGTGGCTCCGTTTTTAAATGTTGCTGTACTCATCTGAATAACCCCTACTGTGGGGGGAGGGCAATTGATCCTTGTCTTTGAATATCATACACGCAAGAAAGAACAAAGCATGAATTGTTTACAGCACCCAAAAGACCGCGACACGTCCAAAATATGCGCATCTGAGACAAACTTGTTTGTTGGCTCGCCTGACATATTTCAGCGGTAAATGATGCAATCAGAGCACAAATAATGACGTCATTTTTTTAAACGTGGATTATGATTCGTCCCAGCTATCATAAAGGGCCAATCACTTACTGCAGTTGAAGTTGGCTGGCGATATTGATCAGAGTGGTCGAGTGCTCGGAAAATTTGGCATTTGGAGACCGCTGAATTCGACAAACAGCTGTTGTCTTCGAGTTTACTTCCGAAGTCAGGCTCGCTTGGTCTGACTTCCAGATTTCCGACTAGATGACGTCCCAGGCGCGGATGTGGGTGTACATTTTCATGGTTTGTGCATAAACAAGCTGTTACTAGTCCACAAACTTGTCGTATTAGGTAACTGAACCTACTCTGTTTGTTTATTGATATCATAAATTGGTCCAATCTACAGACTAAAAGCTTTCTGATCAACGTAATTATTATGCCCTGACCCCGCCATTGGGATGTCATGACGATTACTTCTCGCTAGTACACGCGTGAAACCGCCTAATGTCGACTTCCCAGAATGGCTATGCCAATGCTCTACCTACACGGCACAATGGTGCACATGTGGCACCAAGTACTACCTGCACGGCACAGTGGTACGCATGTGTGAGAGTGTACCAGGTACTACCTGCACGGCACAATGGTGCACATGTGGCACCGCAAATGTACCATTACCAACCTGCACGGCACAATGGTACGCATGTGTGAGAGTGTACTAGGTACTACCTGCACGGCACAGTGGTACACATGTAGGGGAGTGTACCAGGTACTACCTGCACGGCACAGTGGTACGCATGTGTGAGAGTGTACTAGGTACTACCTGCACGGCACAATGGTATGCATGTGGTACCAGATACTACCTGCACGGCACAATGGTACGCATGTGGTACCAAGTATTTCCTGCACGGCACAATGGTACACATGTAGGGGAGTGTACCAGGTACTACCTGCACGGCACAATGGTACGCATGTGGGGGAGTGTACCAAGTACTACCTGCGCGGCACAATGGTACACATGTGGTACCAAGTACTACCTGCACGGCACAATGGTACGCATGTGGGGGAGTGTACCCAGAGGCGAAAAAAGCCAACGACACGCCGACGTACGTCGGTGACAGCTAAAGGGACACGGAAGACTAATGAGCCAGCCAAAGGCTGACATGTCTTTTTCTTTCCAAGCTTGAAAAAAAAACTTTTCTTTTTTTAAATAAATTGTGTCAGTCCATTTCTGGGCTAGTTTACATTAGGAGATGGCATATTTTATATAGTGGTAGCGTCCCTATGAGACAGCTGCTGGCTGAAAAAAAATATGCGGCACAGGTGGCGGCCTATGCTAAATTCTCTTAGACATCGGCGGTATGCCGGTGAGACAGCAAGTGAGCTGTCTCATGCGGGACATTTGTGGCGCGTTGAACCTTATTGAATGACCTTGATGAACGAAGTAGAATCGGGTCCTGGGAAATGACGTCATGGAAGTTAAGGGCATCGGCTTGCCCTTAATTAACGCAATAATTCGTGAAACAAAAAAGCAAATACACACGAAGACAATTTTTTCCACGCAACTCCCAACAGATACCAAAAACATTACCACTTTCTTTCATGGATCCGCGGGTACATATATAGTTTTCTGTGATGTCATTTGGAGAACAAATTATACCTGGTGGTTTGAATGGTTTCCCCTTGAATGGTATGAAATTGAATCTCCTTGAATAGTATGAATGCCTTGGGTTTTCCATGATCTTTGTCCACCGGTTGATACGTTCATCAAGTCCTCGGTGGGAATAAAGACAATTCTGCGTTCTTTTTTGCCCTTGAGGAACAACAAGTTGAAGCACGGAGGGCAGCTCTTGCGCGTAAAGAATATGTCCTTCGGTGCTGGAGGAAAGTGGGAACGATGGTGCAGACCGGTGCCCAATGATGATGTCAACGCATCACCAGGAGCAGGTAATTAATGTTTTTTTGTGGTGATTCACTGGACAATTCCATGCAAGCAAGGAATTTATTTTCTTGTGCTGGCTATGCCTGCTGACCAGGTTTACGTACCTAGGTAGGTAGGTAGGTGCCTACCTACCACAGGGTTCTGTCTATGCTTTGTAATCCTAAATGTGGACAAGAATTTGTGGAGTAATAAAATATGGAGAGGGTGCTTTTCTTTCAGCCTGCGACATCTGAATCTCTGCTTGTGCTATCTAGTGAGTCTTGAGCATTTTATTGCAGAGCTGTTAATTGTCGAACAATACCATTCAACCCCCAGATAAGAAGGATGAGATAATAATTTGCTGGAGAGGATGATGTTCTGGGTGCAAAAAATCTAGCAATAATCAATTTTTCATATTGTACCATGTCCACATTCCCAGGATACAAATTAGGTTCAACTTCTGGCAGCAGGCTGACTTTATTTGATGTGGATTTAATACATCTAGTTGTGCCACCAGAGTGGGAAACTTACTTTCCGAGTTGGGAGTCGGAGTGCATACCGATTTCTTCCGGAGTACATTTTCATGGACATTATTTTTTTATACATGGAATCTGTTTACCAGCAACCGACCGGAAAAACCTAAATCAGTACGTACATAATATGCATAAGTAATATCATTCTCATTTTTGTCAAATCAAATGCCAAAACATACGAACAAAGTGAACAATGGATGGCACCGCCCGGCAGAGACCCGTAATAATCAGCACTGTTTCGTTTCTTATAACTCACAGGAGAAATGCGTTTTCCTTTCACTGTTGGTCTCAGTACAAGGCTAGCCATACGAAAAACAAACAAAAATACTTAACACTTCACCCTCAGCTCAGAGCGCATACCTACCTACGCAGCCAATTTCCCACGTAATACGAACGCAACACCGCTACCGCACACGCCACAGTTGGATGTGATCAAAGCAAAGGATCAGTCAAGGTCTTGTGTTTACTCTTAACTTGTGTGGACACTGTTAACCATGTGTTCAAAGTTGCTAATGGTTATGACGTCATATACAAAATACCTAGCATTGATTGGTTGACAGACATATTTCAGAACAGAAAACGCTAACACAGCCAATTCTGATCGGTGGCCTCCGGGACTCCGGAGACGTCTCTTAAAACTGTCAAAGTTTCCCACTATAGGGTGGCAGAAACACAGGTATTCCGAGACGGGGCTCCAGAGCCGGAGAACAGTGTTCTCAGTGCGCATGTGCATCATCTTGCAAGTTGCTGTTGGCGCGTTGTTGTCGGCAATTCCGGTGGTTGAGATTGATGGAGTGTGTGAAGCTGTGGTCCGGCTGCTGACTACTACAAAAAGTGATTAGTTTGAGTGGTGACCGTATGTGGAATAACCAGCGTTTTTTTTGGGTGTCGTTCTGTGTTTGTTTTTATTGATATCTTTGTTCCCACATTTGTGTCGGAGTGCATGTGAAGCCCATCCTATCCAGTATGAACCCGGAGTGCAAAAATGTTTTCAGCGATAAAATCTCTTAAGAAGTGCCTTAATTCCCACCCTGTGTGCCACTGACATTTTCAATGATGTAATGTCAATAGGTATTACCATTCCAATTATGTCTATTTCTACTAAATCATAATCTTTGTGTGCTGCTGTAACCACAAAAGGTATTGTGTATTGTTATCACACCCTTCACAACTGCATCATTGTTATTTGTGGCCAATTGGAATTCAGCAAAATTCGGCCATCCATGACACCTAGACAAATATGTTTGCAATTTTAGATCAACTCGTATTCATGCTGTTACCCTTAAGCCAGCCAAGACAACATGGTAAATTTGTGCTTGGAAGGTGTTTTTTTTTAATTCTTGGACCGTATCTTTTTCAGTGCAATAGTTGTGAAGGTGACCAAGATGATGGGACTATCCATTTTCTGTGCAAATGCTTGTTTTTCAGTTTGGAAGCAAAATAACACTAAAAAGAAGCTTTGAGTCAGGTAACAGTAAAAAAGTGAATGCTTAAAAAATATAAATAACAATTAAACATAACCTGACCTCCCTTTAAATAAAAAAATCCAAGGAAGGATACTGGAAAATGTCAAACAATATGTTTTCTTCAAATTACCCAATTTATACAAACTTAACACAACCTAATGAAACTTAACATAATATGCTTTGAAAGAAAAACAGTGTCCAATTTTATTTTGAGAATCTTGTTGATTTTTTTAACACTTCCAGCTTATGAAACCAAAACTAACCTAACCAAACTAGTATTATTGCAGTTTAAGGTAACCACAAGACAAGTTTTGCACACATTCTACTTCATAAAACATACAAAGGGGTTAGTTTTCGTTAAGTTAGGTTATGTTAGGCTTTTGTTGTAAGCTATGCTTTTTTGGAAAAAATGGGCAATTTTCAAAAAATGTTGAAGTATTCTTTGTTCAAAAACAGTTTAGGCTGGGTTAGGTTACATTTGGTTAGGTTTTTTGCTTTTCAATTTTTTTTAAAAGAAAATAATTGTTTGCAAATTATCCATTTTTAACAGATAATTTGTATTGCATGGAAGGTTAGGCTAGGTTAGGTTATGTTACATATTTTTTCTTTGTTTTGAATGCTACTTTGTATGCTATATTACAACAACTTTGTATGCTACTTAATTACTTACAACTTTGTATGCTGTACTTTGTTTGCTATTGCCGCCTCCACCGGCGGCCCCCCAAAAAAATATTTTGTGGATTTGATGGTGACAAAACTCACGATTCGAAACATAAAAAGTGCTACTCTCGAATTTCTAGCTGAAATATGTATTAACTGTGATGAGGATCAAACATGCTTTTTCAACACGGCGAAGCAAGCGTGTGAGGAACTTGTTTTATTAACCATATATGCAAATAATTTGAGACAGCTCACAGGTTCGTCGGTGACAGCTTCGGCATTTTTTCCACCCCTGAGTGTACCAGATACTACCTGCACGGCACAATGGTGCACATGTAGTACCAAGTACTACCTGCACAGCACAATGGTACACATGTAGTACCAAGTACTACCTGCACGCCACAATGGTACGCATGTAGTACCAAGTACTACCTGCACGCCACAATGGTACGCATGTAGTACCAAGTACTACCTGCACGGCACAATGGTACGCATGTGGGGGAGTGTACCAAGTACTAACTGTCGGATGAGCTGCTACCTCCCAGAATAATGAAACATCTTCGTTTTGCTTTTCTACAACGTGCTGGTTATGGAGAGTTCGCTTATCGTTGCTGTACACCGAGTTGGGACGGTGAGCTGCTGTGAGGGACGGTGAGCTACTGTGCCGGGATGGCTCAGACAACTGGCGGTGGGCGACAGTACGGCTCAGGCCACTGGCGGTGGGCGACAGTACGGCTCAGACCGCTGGCAGTGGGGGACAGTACGGCTCAGGCCACTGGCGATGGGCGACAGTACGGCTCAGGCCACTGGCGGTGGGAGACAGTACGGCTCAGGCCACTGGCGGTGGGCGACAGTACGGCTCAGGCCACTGGCGATTGGCGACAGTACGGCTCAGACCACTAGCGGTGGGCGACAGTACGGCTCAGACCACTGGCGGTGGCTCAGGCCACTGGCGGCGGGCGGCAGTACGGCTCAGGCCACTGGCGGCCGGCGACAGTACGGCTCAGGCCACTGGCGGCGGGCGACAGTACGGATCTGACTGGCCGGCGGCGGCGGTGGCCTTGACTGGGGTGGCTAGATGGGACGGGCGGTCGCCTGCCGGCTGCGCGCCCGTCGGCGCCTATTTGTGCCGACTGTTGTGGTCAGGTTACGCGTTGTCACGGCTGCCGGGGCGGGGCGGGGGCAGGGGCGGGGCGGGGCGGGGGACCTGGCTGATGCAGGTACCGTGGCCTGGCCTGGCCTGATCTGTCTCATTAGATACGTGGAGTTACTACCTTCAGTGTGCCGGTGCCCGCTGGCACAGACTCTCACCCGGGGCGATGCTCTATGGGCTTTTCAGCATATGCCGAAAATGGAGACCACTAAAGCCACTGCCACTGCTAATTCGTGAGATATGAGCAACAAACAAAGCAGTTGATTTAAAAGTGGATCAGAAGCTCGAAAGTTCTTACTCTCAACATGGGACGATTTTTTTTACTTAGAAGTTTTGAATGTACGGTAGGTCCTGAACGGGTGCTACAAATGTTTTCTTTTTAATCAAACAACTTGGTAAATACAATACGAAAAAATTACCGCAGATGTAAATTGCCTTATTTTTCATACCGAACTCCAAAAATGCACAGTCTGGAACGATGGAGTGCTCTGGTGCCTGGTTGTTATGCACTTTACCAATGTCAATGCATGGCTGTTTATATCCCAGTGTTGGCACCCAAACCCCGTGTAGCTGAATATCTATGATGGTACCTGCATGCAGCTGAAGGTTTTCAATATGAGCATCGGCGTAACCGATACAACGGACACATCCCCACCACTGAGCAATTGCGGCATCATCCACACACTGCTGGTGGTTGCTAGGCAACGATAAAATTACTTAATGAATATTGTGGTAAGACTACCTTAGTGTGATATTAATATACATTGAGAAGCGTGGACATTTTCGTCACTGGTGGTTTGTTTTCATGAAAAGAATTTCAAACAATCAAGCGGGAAAAGGAAATATTATTTTACCCGCTGCCATACTTTAACTTCATCGGGTATTTTGGATCCTATGGCATCCATCATTTTCCACCTAGCTCTTGCTTTCAATGTAAGAGGTTGCCTAAGTGCCCAGGCCCCAATCCCATATGATATAGTTAATTATTTGGGTCCGTGAGCACTTCGACAAGTTCAATGATCATTACCGCCTACCACTCTACGATGTCCCTCTCAATCATGTTCTGTATACATATTCCCGGACATTTGTCCAGCCGGTGGCATATTCACGGGTTTTCGATAGGTATACCTATCGAAAACCCGTGAATCCGTCCCGCTCTATAGAGCGGGACGACGAGGCTTCAACTTTATTCCATCGAATGAATACTATAAATAACCAATGCTAGTTGAAGCCAATTTGGAATCTGTCTCCCCACCGCCTTCGACGTCGTCCATGGTCGTCGAGCCCTTAAGTCCAAATGACTAACTAACTAACTAACTAACTAACGAACTAACTTGACGTCGCCCTTGTCCTCCCGAAACCTTATAAATATATAGGTAGAAATAATATGAATATAATAGAAATAGCCAGGTAGATGTGCATGTAAGTCAAAAAGTCATAAAGTGTTAGGGCTTAATAAGAGCCACAGGAGCCCATCTGGGTTAAGCCTATCAGAAAAGGTACTAGAAATGTACATACTCTCACCCCAATCAATCCCTTATCTCAAGTTCCTAGGGAGCTATATATCCCAGCCTATCTAGCACCATTCACTTGCTATTGTATAACACACTCAACAATTACAAACTCCTCCAATCATACCCATTGTGCTACCATAGCCAATCTCATCAGTATCACATCCAGAAGGAAGGTGCTGAATCCACTGCTAGGTACACCCTATATAAAGTTATAAAGCGTGTAGACTTAATAAGAGACCCAAGGGTCCATCCAGTTAAGTCTGTAAATGGAAGATACCATAAGCCTGGTACAAAAACCACCCCAACCATCCCACATCCTGAAGAAACCAGTCCACCAATATCCCACACACCTATCAATGCCTATCTACCCTAGCTATCCAGCCCTATTCCCCTGATCCCTCTTAACACATGTTAATTTAATGCCTTATCAATAATTTTCAAACTGCATCCATGCCTGCTTAAAGGGGTATGTTCCATGCACACTTACTTAACATAAATATCACCCCCATCCATCACAAATTAGAACTCAACCACAATATTTTCCTGTCTAAAAAATTTGTCCACCCTACTTTTAAATACATTCAATGAGGAACTCCCCACATCAGCAGGCAGCCCATTCCACTGATCAACAATCCTTTGACTGAAGACCTGTTGTCGCTTAACTGTCCTAGACCTCAACTTGTCTAACCCTGAATTTATGTATATTTCCAAGACATGTTATTTAAGGGGATATCCCAGGTGGATGTCTGCAGCCAACAGATGCACCCCCCCCCAGGCTGGTGGCAGAATATCGGGCCCCACGTGAGAGCCGACTACGTCGCATGGGTCTCCGTCCTGGGTGAACTGCGCTGTCAGCCGCGCCGTCATCCTACCTCAGTTTCCATCAAACGTCGCCAGGGCCCGGTGCGCGGGTATATTTTTAGTTCCAGATGGGCTCCACCGACCGGGAATAGATGGTGGCGCGACGTGCAGCGGCGCTGGAGACGCGGTGTACTGCGGCGTGGCGCGTGGCGGACGGCCCGGCCAGCCCGGCCAGCCCCGCCAGCCCCGCCCGGCTCCAGTCGGCCGGCGTACGTACCATCGTGACCCAGCCGCCGCCGCCGCTAATTTTAGCTCCACTGGCTCGACCCTGACTCACAAATCCCCGCCAGCCGTAGGCCGCCACACGGCGCTCCCGGCAGCCTCACAGGGCTGCAGGCAGTAGGAGTCGATGGCAGCGTCACAGGGCTGTAGGCAGTAGGAGTCGATGACAGCGTCACAGGGCTGTAGGCAGTAGGAGCCGATGGCAGCGTCACAGGGCTGTAGGCAGTAGGAGTCGATGGCAGCGTCACAGGGCTGTAGGCAGTAGGAGCCGATGGCAGCGTCACAGGGCTGTAGGCAGTAGGAGCCGATGGCAGCCTCACAGGGCTGTAGGCAGTGACCGGAAGCCGATGGCAGCGTCACAGAGCTGTAGGCAGTGACGGGGAGCCGATGGCAGCGTCACAAGGCTGTAGGCAATGACGGGGAGCCGACGGTAGCGGCGCAGAGCTGTAGGCAGTGACGCGGAGCCGATGGTAGCGTCACAAGGCTGTAGGCAATGACGGGGAGCCGACGGTAGCGGCGCAGAGCTGTAGGCAGTGACGTGGAGCCGATGGCAGAGTCACGGAGCCACATGCAGTATATGGGGGCTGTAGGTAGTGACACAGGGCTACAGACAGTATATGGAAGGCTGTGGGTAGTTACACAGGGGCACAAACAGTATATGGAGGTTGTGGTTAGTGGCACAGTGCTACAGACAGTAGAGAAGGCTGTTGTTGGTAGTGGTGAAGGACTCTGGGTATCGCAGTATGGCTAGTGGTCAGCCCATGTACATTTCGAGTCCTGTCAGGTAGCCCAGGCTGGTCGACTAATCAAACACCATGCCAGAAGGCAGAGCTAAAAATGGCCCAGGAGCAGGTCAGGTCGAGCGGTTTGTATTGGCTGCTTGTTTAAACTTGCATATGCAACGTGCAGCGCTATAAATACTATTATTTAGCAATCTATCTAAAACAAAGCACATTGAACAACATTGGTCTCCAACACAACTGAGTAACGAGCAGAGGCATGCTTGTTTTTCAAACATCATTCCGAATTTCCTGTGAGAAACTCTCGTCTCTCTCTCTCTCTCTCTCTCTCTCTCTCTCTCTCTCTCTCTCTCTCTCTCTCTCTCTCTCTCTCTCTCTCTCTCTCTCTCTCTCTCTCTCTCTCTCTCTCTCTCTCTCTCTCTCTCTCTCTCTCTCTCTCTCTCTCTCTCTCTCTCTCTCTCTCTCTCTCTCTCTCTCTCTCTATCTCTCTCTCTATATCTCTCTCTATATCTCTATCTATCTATCTCTATATATATATATACTCTCTCTCTCTCTCTCTCTCTCTCTCTCTCTCTCTCTCTCTCTCTCTCTCTCTCTCAACAATGATCGGTTATTTAGCCACTCCAGGTCTGTAGGAACTCACGGCCTACGTACCCTACGTACAGGAAAGCTGATCTTCGAACTTTAGAAGCAATCATTATCATAAAGTGGATGACCTCAGCAGGACAAGAACTGTTTATTAGCATTCCTACTAGCTCCAAGACCGTTCTTGGACGTCCGTCGAGCTGGTGGAAGACCTACGGAAGAGCCTGGTTGAAATGTGTGCGAGATGCACAGGGCAGGACGGTGTGGCTACAGGGGAAACGTGACTCCCACACTTTAAGCCGAAAATTCAACGCTGACCGCTGGGTAATGATTAGGAAGAACCTACCCGAAAAAAATGGCTCCTGCATCCCCCTCCCCTCAAATGCGGGCATCTGACGCTGCTGGACCGGTCCTGGAGCGGCATTGTGCGCAGCCCGACACTGTTAGTGAGCCCCGTAGCCTGACACTGTTAGTGAACCCCACAGCCTGATACTTAGTGAACCCCACAGCCTGACACTTAGTGAGCCCCGCAGCCTGACACTGTTAGTGAGCCCCGCAGCCTGACACTGTTAGTGAACCCCGCAGCCTGACACTGTTAGTGAGCCCCGCAGCCTGACACTGTTAGTGAACCCCACAGCCTGACACTTAGTGAGCCCCGCAGCCTGACACTGTCAGTGAGCCCCGCAGCTTGACACTGTTAGTGAGCCCCACAGCCTGATACTGTTAGTGAGCCCCGCAGCCTGACACTTAGTGAGCCCCGCAGCCTGACACTGTTAGTGAGCCCTGCAGCCTGACACTGTTAGTGAGCCCCGCAGCCTGACACTGTTAGTGAGCCCCGCAGCCTGACACTGTTAGTGAGCCCCGCAACCAGACACTGTTAGCGAACCCCACAGCCTGACACTGTTAGTGAACCCCGCAGCCTGACGCTTAAGTGAGCCCCGCAGCCTGACACGGTTAGTGAGCCCCGCAACCTGACACGGTTAGTGAGCCCCGCAGCCTGACACTGTTAGTGAACCCCGCAGCCTGACACTTAGTGAGCCCCGCAGCCTGACACGGTTAGTGAGCCCCGCAACCTGACACTGTTAGTGAGCCCCGCAGCCTGACACTGTTAGTGAGCCCCGCAGCCTGACACTGTTAGTGAGCCCCGCAACCTGACACTGTTAGTGAACCATGCAGCCTGACACTGTTAGTGAACCCCGCAGCCTGACACTTAGTGAGCCCCACAGCCCGACACTTAGTGAGCCCCACAGCCTGACACTTAGTGAGCCCCGCAGCCTGACAATGTTAGTGAACCCCGCAGCTTGCCACCGTTAGTGAACCCCGCAGCCTGACACTGTTAGTGAGCCCCGCAGCCTGACACTTAGTGAGCCCCGCTGCCTGACACTGTTAGTGAACCCCGCAGCCTGATACTGTTAGTGAACCCCGCAGCCTGACACTGTTGGTGAGCCCCGCAACCTGACACTTAGTGAGCCTCGCAGCCTGACACTGTTAGTGAACCCCACAGCCTGACACTGTTAGTGAACCCCACAGCCTGACACTTAGTGAGCCCCGCAGCCTGACACTGTTAGTGAACCCCGCAGCTTGACACTGTTAGTGAACCCCGCAGCCTGACACTGTTAGTGAGCCCCGCAGCCTGACACTTTAGTGAGCCCCGCAGGCCAAAGGTTGGGGACCCCGCAGCCTGACACTGTTAGTGAACCCCGCAACCTGACACTGTTAGTGAGCCCCGCAGCCTGACACTGTTAGTGAACCCCACAGCCTGACACTTAGTGAGCCCCGCAGCCTGACACTGTTAGTGAGCCCCGCAGCAGCCTGACACTGTTAGTGAGCCCCACAGCCTGATACTGTTAGTGAGCCCCGCAGCCTGACACTGTTAGTGAGCCCCGCAGCCTGACACTGTTAGTGAGCCCTGCAGCCTGACACTGTTAGTGAGCCCCGCAGCCTGACACTGTTAGTGAGCCCCGCAGCCTGACACTGTTAGTGAGCCCCGCAGCCTGACACTGTTAGTGAACCCCACAGCCTGACACTGTTAGTGAGCCCCGCAGCCTGACGCTTAGTGAGCCCCGCAGCCTGACACGGTTAGTGAGCCCCGCAACCTGACACTGTTAGTGAGCCCCGCAGCCTGACTGACACTGTTAGTGAACCCCACAGCCTGACACTGTTAGTGAGCCCCGCAGCCTGACACTGTTAGTGAGCCCCGCAACCTGACACTGTTAGTGAGCCCCGCAGCCTGACACTGTTAGTGAGCCCCGCAGCCCGACACTGTTAGTGAGCCCCGCAGCCTGACACTGTTAGTGAACCCCACAGCCTGACACTGTTAGTGAACCCCGCAGCCTGACACTTTAGTGAGCCCCACAGCCTGACACTTGGTGAGCCCGACAGCCTGACACTTAGTGAGGCCCGCAGCCTGACACTTAGTGAGCCCCGCAGCCTGACACTGTTAGTGAACCCCGCAGCCTGACACTTAGTGAGCCCCGCAGCCTGACACTGTTAGTGAGCCCCGCAGCCTGACACTTAGTGAGCCCCGCAGCCTGACACTGTTAGTGAACCCCGCAGCCTGACACTGTTAGTGAGCCCCGCAGCCTGACACTGTTAGTGAGCCCCCAGCCTGACACTGTTAGTGAACCCCACAGCCTGACACTGTTAGTGAACCCCACAGCCTGACACTTTAGTGAGCCCCGCAGCCTGACACTGTTAGTGAACCCCGCAGCCTGACACTGTTAGTGAACCCCGCAGCCTGACACTGTTAGTGAGCCCCGCAGCCTGACACTGTTAGTGAGCCCCGCAGCCTGACACTGTTAGTGAACCCCGCAGCCTGACACTGTTAGTGAACCCCGCAACCTGACACTGTTAGTGAGCCCTGCAGCCTGAACTGTGTTAGTGAACCCTAAAGCCTGATACTGTTTGTGAGCCCCGCAGCCTGACACTGTTAGTGAACCCCAGCAGCCTGACACTTAGTGAGCCCCGCAGCCTGACACTGTTAGTGAACCCCACAGCCTGACACTGTTAGTGAGCCCCGCAGCCTGACACTGTTAGTGAACCCCACAGCCATAGCCCTGACACTTAGTGAGCCCCACAGCCTGACACTGTTAGTGAGCCCCCAACTGCCTGACACTGTTAGTGAGCCCCGCAGCCTGACACTGTTAGTGAGCCCCGCAGCCTGACACTGTTAGTGAGCCCCGCAGCCTGACACTGTTAGTGAGCCCCGCAGCCTGACACTGTTAGTGAGCCCCACAGCCTGACACTGTTAGTGAGCCCCGCAGCCTGACACTGTTAGTGAGCCCCGCAGCCTGACACTGTTAGTGAGCCCCACAGCCTGACACTGTTAGTGAGCCCCACAGCCTGACACTGTTAGTGAGCCCCACAGCCTGACACTGTTAGTGAGCCCCGCAGCCTGACACTGTTAGTGAGCCCCGCAGCCTGACACTGTTAGTGAACCCCACAGCCTGACACTGTTAGTGAGCCCCGCAGCCTGACACTGTTAGTGAACCCCACAGCCTGACACTGTTAGTGAGCCCCGCAACCTGACACTTTGTGAGCCCCGAAGCCTGACACTGTTAGTGAGCCCCGCAGCCTGACACTGTCAGTGAGCCCCGCAGCCTGACACTGTTAGTGAACCCCACAGCCTGACACTGTTAGTGAGCCCCGCAACCTGACACTTTGTGAGCCCCGCAACCAGACACTGTTAGTGAGCCCCACAGCCTGATACTGTTAGTGAGCCCCGCAGCCTGACACTGTTAGTGAGCCCCGCAGCCTGACACTGTTAGTGAGCCCCGCAGCCTGACACTGTTAGTGAGCCCCGCAACCAGACACTTTGTGAGCCCCGCAGCCTGGCACTGTTAGTGAACCCCACAGCCTGGCACTGTTAGTGAGCCCCGCAGCCTGACACTGTTAGTGAACCCCACAGCCTGACACTGTTAGTGAGCCCCGCAACCTGACACTTTGTGAGCCCCGATGCCTGACACTGTTAGTGAGCCCCGCAGCCTGACACCAGCCTGACACTGTTAGTGAGCCCCGCAACCTGACACTTTGTGAGCCCCGCAACCAGACACTGTTAGTGAGCCCCACAGCCTGATACTGTTAGTGAGCCCCGCAACCTGAAACTGTTAGTGAGCCCCACAGCCTAATACTGTTAGTGAACCCCACAGCCTGACACTTTGTGAACCCCACAGCCTGACACTGTTAGTGAGCCCCACAGCCTGATACTGTTAGTGAACCCCACAGCCTGACACTTTGTGAGCCCCGCAACCTGACACTGTTAGTGAGCCCCACAGCCTGACACTGTTAGTGAACCCCACAGCCTGACACTGTTAGTGAGCCCCACAGCCTGATACTGTTAGTGAACCCCACAGCCTGACACTTTGTGAGCCCCGCAACCTGACACTGTTAGTGAGCCCCACAGCCTGACACTGTTAGCCTGACACTGTTAGTGAACCCCACAGCCTGACACTGTTAGTGAGCCCCACAGCCTGACACTGTTAGTGAACCCCACAACAGACCCTGCAACCTGACACTGTTAGTGAGCCCCACAGCCTGACACTGTTAGTGAGCCCCACAGCCTGACACTGTTAGTGAACCCCACAGCCTGACACTGTTAAGTGAGCCCCACAGCCTGACACTGTTAGTGAGCCCCACAGCCTGACACTGTTAGTGAGCCCCACAGCCTGACACTGTTAGTGAGCCCCACAGCCTGACACTGTTAGTGAGCCCCACAGCCTGACACTGTTAGTGGGCCCCACAGCCTGACACTGTTAGTGAGCCCCACAGCCTGACACTGTTAGTGGGCCCCACAGCCTGACACTGTTAGTGAACCCCACAGCCTGACACTGTTAGTGAGCCCCACAGCCTGACACTGTTAGTGAGCCCCACAGCCTGACACTGTTAGTGAACCCCACAGCCTGACACTGTTAGTGAGCCCCACAGCCTGACACTGTTAGTGAACCCCACAGCCTGACACTGTTAGTGGGCCCCACAGCCTGACACTGTTAGTGGGCCCCACGAGCCACAGCCTGAACCCCACAGCCTGACACTGTTAGTGAGCCCCACAGCCTGACACTGTTAGTGGGCCCCACAGCCTGACACTGTTAGTGAGCCCCACAGCCTGACACTGTTAGTGGGCCCCACAGCCTGACACTGTTAGTGAGCCCCACAGCCTGACACTGTTAGTGAACCCCACAGCCTGACACTGTTAGTGGGCCCCACAGCCTGACACTGTTAGTGAGCCCCACAGCCTGACACTGTTAGTGAACCCCACAGCCTGACACTGTTAGTGAACCCCACAGCCTGACACTGTTAGTGGTCCCCACAGCCTGACACTGTCAGTGAGTCCCGCAGCCTAACACTGTCAGTGAGCGGCGTTCATGTTCATGGCACCGTGCAGGCGTTCATGGCAAGGCGGACTGTTATTCACACGTCACCGGCGACTGGGCCATCAACCTGACACGTCTGCTGCGCTCGTCCGGCAAGCCAGATCCCCTGGCTGAGTGAGTCGCGTCCACAGTCTGGCAAGTGACGTCCCTGAGTCGAGCGAGTCGTCTCCCACAATCCGGCGAGTCATTGCTGCGCTCGTCCGGCAAGCCAGATCCCCTGGCTGAGTGAGTCGCGTCCACAGTCTGGCAAGTGACGTCCCTGAGTCGAGCGAGTCGTCTCCCACAATCCGGCGAGTCATGAGCGATGAGTCAATCAAGTCTTTCGCTCTGGCCAGCCATGTCCCTCACTCTGGTTAGTAATGTCCCTCACTCTGGCCAGCCATGTCCCTCACTCTGGTTAGTGATGTCCCTCACTCTGGCCAGTCATGTCCCTTGCACTGGTTAGTCATGTCCCTCACTCTGACCAGTCATGCCCCTCACTATGGTTAGTCATGTCACTCACTCTGGCCAGCCATGTCCCTCACTCTGGTTACACATGTCCCTCACTCTGGCAGTCATGTCCCTCACTATGGTTAGTCACTCTGGTTGTGTGTCACTATGTCACTCACTCTGGCCAGTCATGTCCCTCGCACTGGTTAGGCATGTCCCTCACTCTGGTTAGTCATGTCCCTCACTCAGCCATGTCCCTCACTCTCGCCAGACATGTTCCTCACTCTGGTTAGTCATGTCCCTCACTGGTTAGTCATGTCCCTCACTCTGACTAGTCATGCCCCTCACTCTGACCAGTCATGCCCCTCACTCTGACCAGTCATGTCCCTCACTCTGACCAGTCATGTCCCTCACTCTGACCAGTCATGTCCCTGACTCTGGTTAGTCATGTCCCTCACTCTGACCATTCATGTCCCTCACTCTGATCAGTCATGTCCCTCACTCTCGCCAGTCATGTCCCTCACTCTGGTTAGTCATGTCCCTCACTCTGACCAGTCATGTCCCTCACTCTGACCAGTCATGTCCCTCACTCTGGTTAGTCATGTCCCTCACTCTGGTTAGTCATGTCCCTCACTCTGGTTAGTCATGTCCCTCACTCTGGTTAGTCATGTCCCTCACTCTGGTTAGTCATGTCCCTCCTCTGGTGTGGCATGCCCATGCATGTGGCGATTCGTGTTCTGTTTTTCCAGATTCTTGTTCCGCCGACTATTTCCTGGCCCATGCACTGCGAGTTTGTGAGTTATATCCCACAGATCCGAAAGTCGAACATGTAGTTATTTGCCTTCTGTCCTCTGTCACGGGATTGCTATGCTTCACAGTTCGCAGGCTTGCGCTGCACAAACATGCCAAGACCCACAGTCCGCGAGTCCTGTCCCACAATCTCGCAAGTCACGTCGTCAGCCCTCCCCAGAGAGTCACAAATCGCGGCCGCCTCCAGCCAGCACTCCGCGTGAGCCACCGCGCGCCAGTATTGCGCCAATGGCCGCCCGCCTGTCCGGAAATGGCACGCCAGTGGAATGTGAGAACCACCGGTGGGCGTATCGCTCCCGCAGTGCAAATACTACCTGTATTGACAGTCGACACGGCGCTGCGATTCAGTGCAGGTGGAGATCGCCCCTGGCGCCCAGAAACTGTGTGTCCGAGGCCGATAGAGAATCATTGGATGCACCTCACTCGTGGGGCTTGCCCTGTACTACGTCGGCTTCTCCAATTGAGCCGGCTATGTTCTCCTCACAGTGGCCAGCCGTGCACTGGCATGGCTGGGTAGCCTTGGCTGGCGAGAGCCCGCTATGTTCTCCTCACAGTGGCCAGCCGTGCACTGGCATGGCTGGGTAGCCTTGGCTGGCGAGAGCCCGCTATGTTCTCCTCACAGTGGCCAGCCGTGCACTGGCATGGCTGGGTAGCCTTGGCTGGCGAGAGCCGGCTATGTTCGCTTCACAGTGGCCAGCCGTTCACTGGCATGGCTGGGTAGCCTTGGCTGGCGAGAGCCGGCTATGTTCGCCTCACAGTGGCCAGCCGTGCACTGGCATGGCTGGATAGCCTTGGCTGGCGAGAGCCGGCTATGTTCGCCTCACAGTGGCCAGCCGTGCACTGGCATGGCTGGGTAGCCTTGGCTGGCGAGAGCCGGCTATGTTCGCCTCACAGTGGCCAGCCGTGCACTGGCATGGCTGGGTAGCCTTGGCTGGCGAGAGCCGGCTATGTTCGCCTCACAGTGGCCAGCCGTGCACGGCCGCCGCGGTTAGACGGCCTTGACTGGACCCAGTACGCCCTGCCAATACAAACGCGCCGCGGCGTGAGTCGGCTTGCAGGCAGGTCAATGCCGGTTTCCAGGAGGCACAAGGATCGAGTCTCAGCCCGGCTGATCCGGCGCACACGGGAGGTCCGACACGACGTCGGGACCACGACCACGGCAGGTCCGACACGACCTCGGGACCACGACCACGGGAGGTCCGACACGACGTCGGGACCACGACCACGGGAGGTCCGACACGATCTCGGGACCACGACCACGGCAGGTCCGACACGACCTCGGGACCACGACCACGGGAGGTTCGACACGACCTCGGGAAGTCCGGCACGACCTCGGGACCACGACCATGGGAGGTCCGACACGACCTCGGGACCACGACCACGGGAGGTCCGACACGCTGATAGCGCCAATCTTGGGGCGTGCTTAGAGCGCCAATGCCCATCATCGCCTTTCCCTTAGCCTGGCCGAATGCTCGATCCATCGCAGAGGTCTGTCGACAATGCTTGCACAAGCCAAACGTTGTATGTTTATTGCAACAGAACGGGACTATGGTGCATGACAATTTACGCAGCTTCGTTGTCACAAATCACTCTCGAAATGGCCTGGTATTTGTGACTGGTCAATTTACATTTTGTTGGACTCTAACGGGCGGTGCGCTTCTCTATGAAATAGTAATTTGCATTATGCCTGGTCTCAATCATACCCGTTTTGGACACTAGTGACCCACGGAGCACCGAGGTCATGTCCCTATCCTAAAGTGACCGATTTCTGAGAAACGTTTGTATAAAGCAATGATGTCTGAAAATCTAGACATATTCCACGAAGGGAATTATGTTTTGACACAACTATCGTGCCCTCAGCAATGCAAATTCGAGAACGTAACTTAAAACATTTGTTTTACTTGGTGTCAGGCGAGTTTCTGGAGCCACCAGTGCATATTGAAGCACCTCCGTAAATAGTTATCAGTCACAGCATGCACCAAAAGCTGCGCCAGCCATTACGTGGCTGGGCAGAAAGTCGGGCACCACCGAAATACTGACGTTCCAGTGTAGCAACTGCCACTCTGAACCTGCCATTTGGCAGCCGTCGGTCTCAATGGTGCTCTATAAGCATAGGTGTAGGCTTCTGAAAAAATGTTAGCAGGGCAATGGGCGGGCCGAAGTGGATTGAGGGGCATGCCACATAGGTCCCATGCTGAAAGTTTAAATTATTGGTAGGCGCAGCCAACATTGGAGGGGGGGGGGCGCAAGTGCCCTCGCAAAAGCATGCAAAGCTACACCAACGCTGCACGGTAGCAGCCGTCGATCTCGGCGCTGCACGGCAGCAGCTATCGACCTGAGCATTGGGCCGTCGATGTCGACGCTGCGCGACCGACGATCCGACGCCAGCCGTTGCAGCCGGCTCCTGGCGACAGGCCGCCTGTTGACCGGCTAATGAACAGACGCTGGCAGTAGAATGTGTTTGCCGGCTATTGGCAGCAGGTGATCAGGAATTTTCAAATGCTTCTACGTCGCGCCAACACAGCAGAAGCAAAATTGTCGTGTTCAGAGCACACATCGACGACTGATATTGAATATGATAACAACATTCTACGGCAATCTTATCTAAGCTTGGAGCAAAGCCGATAAATCCCAGATATCCGTGTTGTGTGCATAAATGTGCAATTTCATCCCATCCGATATCTCTCCTACATCTGGAAATCAACATTGAAAATAGGCGCTGTATAACCCATGCAGTTGATGCGCCCCTAAACCCCGTTACCAACAACGACATCAACATTGAGACACATTTGATCATCAACACTAACATTTAACCTACATTGAGCATGGTCCGGGTTCGTGTCGGGGTTTTCGTCGGTCATTTAAATCCGATCAGCCGACGTTCGCCACAATCGCGTTAGTCGCGAGTACGAGACACGGACGGATGCACCTCCGCCAGGAGTAGATTGGATGGGATGAACTGGGGATATTGAAGTTTTGCAAGATCCAGCCTACGAATGTGAGAAGCTGTATAGCGTAATAATAGCCGGCTGGGCAGCCTGGCAAAGGAAGTGTCAGAACATCCGATGATGAGAAGTCGCGCGATGGGCTATGTGCGACAAGGATATAAATGTGAGGTGAAAATTTTCCCCGTTATGGAGGACGTTCCTGTTCCGACATCGCAATGTGTACCTGCTTATTGTCACAATTCGAGATTACTGGGGAAAAGGAGGAAATCTCCCTTCCCCGGAGAGGTGGTGGACCACAAAGAATCGCACGAGGGCTGGGAAATATTGCTCAAGAGCCTAAAAATCACATGGAGACACGAAAAAAGCTACCCCTGGCTCCCGAAAAAGAAGAAGAAAGGACACGGAAAAAGCGCGCCGAGCACGGATAGTTCCCCTAGAATACCAACAATCACGTATAAACTAAATACACAGATCGGAGTCGCCAAAACGTGCCGGCCATTTGGGAAGTATTTGAACAAGGGGAGGGGGTTATAATCCCATGACTTGGAAACGATGTTGATAGATTGGACCCCTTGCACTGAAAAACTAAGTTGTCCCTACTTATTTGAATCCAAATTATAACGGGTTCCTCGGAAAAAAGTGATCGAAATATGGGACCATTTAATGGCAGTTAGCTGGACCCTGCAAATTTGCTGGTCCCATACAGCCAATCCTAGTTACGCCACTGTCCCATGTCAGTCTATGCATATAAATATATATATATATATATATATATATATATATATATATATATATATATATATACATATATGTATATATGTATATATGTATATGTATATATGTATATATGTATATATGTTTCCATGCATGTATGCATGTATGTATACAAGTATGCATGTATGTATGCATGTATGAATGTATGCATATTGAGGATGGATGGCCACGCATCCTCTCATTCATAACTTCGTGCCCCGCAATTAGCGTAATTGTTCTCCCAAGGGTTCTTGTACTCAGTGTCTTTCCTCCAGTGGTCATATGCGTTTTTTGCACCAGCTGATGTAGCAGTGCATCTCATCACGCCCTCTGCCTTGATTTACAGTCTGGGGCCTGATCATGCTGAAGGGATACCTCAATGCAAGTGCAATCCAGTGCGAACAAAAGTAATTCACTATGCATGGTAATTCACAGAAAACTTGCTTTGGAAAAGTCGGCATAGTTGGACATGATGATATGTCCATTAAATTGCACTCTGATGCTGCCTTCAAGGCTTTCCTGTAATAATTTTAACATAACATTTTGATACACAGAACACCATTTTAAAATATAATTAACCTTGACAACCTCCTTGGGTAGTCGCTTGTCACTGCATAGCATGTCTTGCCTTCTTACTACTTGACATGGGGCTCGGAAGCAGATAGTAAGGCACAAATTATATCAGATATGTTTGGTTGGTTATTGGTTTTACGACACGTCGACCGTTGAGTCATGTAGCGTCGCCAATCTCTCACGCCGATTGGTCGCGGGCGAAGAGTAGTATCAGATATGTTTGATTTGTATTGTAACCTCATGGCTCTCACTTGCTGGGCGTCCCATATGCTCATGGTTCCCATATGATGTAATTATGAGAATATTTGCTATAGCATGTATTTTGTCTGATGTAATGCACGGAATAGTAAAGAATATAATATTCCAAGATCGAGCTAGCCCGGCCTAGGTAGGTATTTAGTAAATTCAGCTATGGTTTCAGGTTCATTCCGTCAAGTTCCCAGGGTCAGGAACGACACCAGGTTCATGTGGATTGTTCCGGTCATTGCTTCCCACAAACTGAAGAATTTCTGCACTAAACTTAACACGCGCACTGGAGGGGGGGGCGAAATCCGCCCATCCCTCCGGTTTTTCGCAAATAACTGCAGATTTTACCGGTCGATATACGCGATTTTCGGTGTACCTGCTTCGAAATGAATGGCGCGTCGTTTACAGTAAGAAAAATGGAAATCGGCCGAAAATTTTTCAAGTTAGGGGCCGCTAAAGTAAAAAAATGTTATAGCGCCAGACCACAAAAATCGGCGCTGATGCGCTTCCAATATACTGACAAAAGGGAAGTGTTCTAGGCAACACTAGCGACTTGTTTGATGCATATTGATATGCTGTATAGTTTCATGGTCATGTCAGGTCACCAAGGTCAAGTCAGGTCAAGTTCATGACAGGTTAATGGAACCAAACTTGATCAACTGGAATGTTGCCATAAATGCACTACTGGTTGTCATTTGTACTGTTTGTCATTGCGTTTCCATACTTTATTCATGTACTTCACTCCATTCTTCACGAAGCCGATTGCTCCGAGCTGCCCGACGGAGCAGTCGGGCGGGCGGCCGGTTCCGATAACTGGAACAGGTAACTTACCTGATAAAGTGGTGCTATATAGGTGACCTGATGTCAAATGTTGGGTCTAGCATCTGCATTGCATCATTAGTAATGTCCAAAACATCATTGATGCCCATTTTTGAGCATTTAAACACAATCACAGCGATCCATATCGATGACAAGCCAAGCCACGCAAAACCGGAAAATTTTGCCAATCTGACCTCATTTGACCTTGAAGATATTGACCTAAGGTCACAAAAATTGCACACAATAGAGTTCACTACCGTGCCCATCCACCCTGCGAATTTCGTTCCTCCAGCTTTACTAGGAGCCGAGATCTTAGGGGGGGGCGGAATCCGCCCCCCCCCCCCTCCAGTGCGCGTAATTCTCAGAGGCCCTCCAGGGCGCGTGTTAAAAGCGTGTTCAATAACCAAGGTATGTATGCAATATTTTCCGTCCAATATATATATTTTCCATACTGGTAATCATGCACCGTAGGACCAATAATAGCATTATGATGTTTTCGCTGCGCCAGAGATGAAAGCTTAGCCAGGTCTAATGACATATTTAGCGTGCTTACGTGACGTAGCCGTACATGCCAACAGTCTGGTAGCCGGTAGGTTTTACTAAAATGCTCGCACAGCCTTGCTTGTGTCCTTAGGGTCGGAACTAGAAAGCCTACTAGATTCCGTTGTACCCTTTAGTATTAGTACCTGATTCCGGTAGCCGTTGCTATGCTGCCTTCCGTTCAGCCATCCTTGCTGAATGATTACATGGAATTATCGTGGCTGGTGAGTGGAGTGTAGATTGGCAATAATTTTTGCATCTGATGCTTTTACAAGTTAATTGTTGTACATTATGATAATCAATGTTTACGTGACCTATTAGTTATGCCAAGTATCTCACAGTTATCACCAAATAGACCTTAAGATCCAAGAGTGCTAGCTGAAGACTAAATCGACGCAGGGAGTGATAGCAAGGTGTGCAAGTTATATGGCTTTATTGAAAATTATGGTGAAGTTCGAAGACTGAATAATATTACGTTTTGGATTTATTAATTTGGTAGTGGGATAATATGATAATTGGATACATGATGCAGCATTTCGTAGATTATTGCATAGTCTATGAATCAAAGCATAATATTCTCAGTTTTACCGTTTCCCTAGATTGAGAATAGCAAATGAAGTGCATAGACTGATGGATTTAAAGTTTTGGTAACAATATATTTTGGCTGCGAATACATGCTAGTCCAAGAAGGACGTCTTGGAAATAGAACACGTTTATCATACTCGTGCTTTAGAACTAAACAAGGTCTTAAAAGATGATATGAAGTACCTATGCCACCTTAATTGAATATAAAATCATAGAGGTACTACTTTATATGCGAAATATTGCATTACGAGACCATGAAGTTTGGCCGAGCTTCAGTACGTACCTACTGGGCACCAACCAAGCTTGGTCATAGCATACCAGCTGAGCCCGGGCTTCAGTACATACTTACCATGCATTAACCGAGCTTGGTCATAGCAGACCAGCCGAACCCGGGCTTCAGTACATACTTGCCATGCATCAACCGAGCTAGGTCATAGCAGATCGGCCGAACCCGGGCTTTAGTACATGCTTACCGGGCACCAACCTTGCTTGATTATAGCAGATCGGCAGAACCCGGGCTTCTGCCCAGAAATTTTGCCCACTTGCCACCTCTACTACCTATCTCACATCCCCGACCCAACCGAACCCTCTCCGGGTCAGTAGGAATTATACCTCAGCCCGACCCATCTGAACTCTCCCCGGGTCAGCAGGAACTACATGACAGCCCGACCCATCACAACCCCCCAGGGTCAGTGAGGTCCGCCCCACACCACCGACGACAGCGGTGCTGCCGTTGCATCGGTGAGCACATCCGGGAACCGGCGACAACTGACCTGTCGGTACCGCCCTCCCCCTCCCCCCACCCTGCTGTACCGTACAGGATGCGGACCCTCTGTCCAGTCGATCCGGACACCAAGTACTGGGCGCTGTGTGGCCAATGCAGGCGATGCGCCCCTGAACTTCAATAACCAACGAACAAACTCTGCGGGTACATGCCAGCTCATCCCGTCGCAGCACTCTTCTTCTGCCCTGTTTTCTCTACAACGACTGCCGTTCCTAGCTGCGCTGCCATCCGGCAACCGTTTCTGTCCTCAACTGTTCTACCATCCTTGCCACCCTCAGCTATCTTCCTTGCCACCACCCGTCGGTAGCCATTCCGCCCTGCGTGTTACCGGTATTGTACTCGCTCTGCCCTGCTCTCCACGCAGCGACTGCCGTCCGCAGCTGCCCAGGCTGCCCGGCCCTGTACAGTGGACACAGCTCCTGCCGTACCCAGCTGCCCGGGCCTGTACAGTGGACACAGCTCCTGTCGTACCCAGCTGCCCAGTCCTGTACAGTGGACACAGCTCGTGCCGTACCCAGCTGCCCGGGCCTGTACACAGTGTACAGTAGACACAGCTCCTGTCGTACCCAGCTGCCCAGTCCTGTACAGTGGACACAGCTCGTGCCGTACCCAGCTGCCCGGGCCTGTACAGTAGACACAGCTCCTGTCGTACCCAGCTGCCCGGTCCTGTACAGTGGACACAGCTCGTGCCGTACCCAGCTGCCCGGGCCTGTACACATGTACAGTAGACACAGCTCCTGTCGTACCCAGCTGCCCAGTCCTGTACAGTGGACACAGCTCGTGCCGTACCCAGCTGCCCGGGCCTGTACAGTGGACACAGCTCCTGTCGTACCCAGCTGCCCGGCCCTGTACAGTGGACACAGCTCCTGTCGTACCCAGCTGCCCGGGCCTGTACAGTGGACACAGCTCCTCTCGTACCCAGCTGCCCGGTCCTGTACAGTGGACACAGCTCCTCTTGTACCCGGCTGCGGGCGGCTGTCAGTGTTGAGCGGGCTCTCGTGAATTGCCGTCCAGCCGCCGCGTCATCCCACGCAGCGAATATTCGCACCGCTTCTCCGGAAATCCGGACCGTTATGCCGACTGTGGCCGATCGCAAGACTCGTCCTTGGATTTGCGTCCTGGACGCCTCTGATGCGCTGCCGTCCTGGTGCATGGCTCCGGCACGGCAAATCACAATCGCAATTGCCGGACGCGATGAGCTCGGGACGAGCTGTCAGAGTACTACTTGCCACCGTCCGATGGTGTCCGGTCTCTGGTGGCCGTCCGATGGTGTCCGTCCGATGGTGTCCGGCCTTTGGTGGCCGTCCGATGGGGTCGCCGTCCGATGGTGTCCGTCCGATGGTGTCCGTCCAATGGTCGCCGTTCGATGGTGTCCGGTCTCTAGTCGCCGACCTCTGGTCGCCGTCCGATGGTCGCCGTCCGATGGTGTCCGTCCGATGGTGTCCGGCCTTTGGTGTCCGTCCGATGGTTTCCGTCCGATGGTGTCCGGTCTCTGGTGGCCGTCCGATGGTGTCCGTCCGATGGTGTCCGGCCTTTGGTGTCCGTCCGATGGTTTCCGTCCGATGGTGTCCGGTCTCTAGTCGACGGCCTCTGGTGGCCGTCCGATGGTGTCCGTCAGATGGGGTCGCCGTCTGATAGTGGCCGGTCGCTGGTCGTCGAGTCGATGCAGAGCAACGAGCCGGGGTGCGCGGGAACGGAATGAACACTTCCGCGTCTGCATCCGGCCAGTGGATCAACTCAACCGATGTCGTTTGTCTTCGGCTAGCTAATAAACGTCATAGTCAATCTCGAGTTCGGTTGAGATGTTGTCACGGCGGGGGCTCTCGGCTGCCCTCTCCGGATCCACGACAGCGGTGTGCATACAATGCTGCCACCGACTTTACTGAGACAGGATGCGACTGCGGATGCGAACACTGCGACGCGCCATTCCTGCTGCAGCAAGAGCTTCGCCCGACTTTACGGAGACACGACACGACTGCGAATGCAAATATTGCGACTCGTCACTTTTGTTACGCAACTAACTTGCAACTGCAGCAATCGCAACATGAAATTACTGCAACAGCTAAAACTCCGGCATACTTTACTGCGGCACGACAACTGATAGTGCTAGTACTTCGAGGCGACATCACTGCTACACGGCAATTTTGCGACTGCGAAAAGTGATATGCGACATTGCTCATGCTGCAATATCATCGACCAACTGTAAGTACGGTTAGTACTTTTACAATACTTTGATGCGACTTTTCCATGATTGCAAAAGAAAATGTCACGTGACATCAGCCGGACCGAAATTCCTCCTGGGAACGACCGCAAGGGAGGGTCATTCACGTAAACCGTTGAACATTCGCAATGCGGCAGAATTTCCTTTTCCTTGGCCAAGTGTTTCCCCTTCCTGGGAATGATGGGAAGAATCTATAAAATTATTGTTGTTTTTGAAAATTTGCTCAACTATTTGCTAAAAAAATACAATTTTCCGGCACATTTCGTGGCCTTACTCACATCAAAAACGAAATCGGTGTGCAAAATTACCCTTATGAAGCCCCATTTATTTTCTACTTGATGAATGACCTCATTTTCGCTTCCAGAACGCCCGCGATGCGTCTGCTACCGGGACATTTCATATCATACCTCAGTGATCCTGACCTACTTAGAATACTATGGAAGGACATAATTGTGCCAGTAGATCTATTTAGGTTTAAATAATAATCAGTGGCAAATTAATGATTGGCATTTACTTACTCGTTCGCTATCAAGACTGTACTGCTGGAGTATCGAAAAATGGAACTTCGTCTATGTATATAGCGTGCGTGCATGTCTCAGTGTGCTCTCTACAAGACTTCCCGAATACAAGTGTCAAAAATATATTCTTAGAAAAAGAAACTCAACCTCTATATTTAAACGATGTCCGCTCAATTGTCGGGAAGTATGCAAATTTCGAAAACGATGTATTGAATTGTTATGAATTATCTCAGACATCGATATCAAGACCAGCGCACGTTGGCCTCCCACACGCTGGGAGGATCAACATTAGATATGCTCATTTTGCCATAGGTGTGAGAACTTGTAGCTTCAAAATGTTTGTCCCATTATTTGATAAATTTGAAGTCCATTGGAATCAACATTTTTCATTTCGATTTTTCTGGCGTTTCTAGCCATGTTGGTGGTTCTCCGTTTGTAGCGGCGACTGGCAGCCAGACCCGTAGTCTTCCGTTGGTAGCGGCGACTGGCAGCCAGGTCTGTAGTTCTCCGTTTGTAGCGGCGACTGGCAGCCAGGCCTGTAGTCCTCCGTTTGTAGCGGCGACTGGCAGCCAGGCCTGTAGTCCTCCGTTTGTAGCGGCGACTGGCAGCCAGACCCGTAGTCCTCCGTTGGTAGTGGCGACTGGCAGCCAGGCCTGTAGTCCTCCGTTTGTAGCGGCGACTGGCAGCCAGGTCTGTAGTCCTCCGTTTGTAGCGGCGACTGGCAGCCAGACCCGTAGTCCTCCGTTGGTAGCGGCGACTGGCAGCCAGGTCTGTAGTTTCCGTTTGTAGCGACGACTGGCAGCCAGGCCCGTAGTCCTCCGTTTGTAGCGGCGAATGGCAGCCAGGTCTGTAGTCCTCCGTTGGTAGCGGCGACTGGCAGCCAGGCCCGTAGTCCTCCGTTTGTAGCGGCGACTGGCAGCCAGACCCGTAGTCCTCCGTTGGTAGCGGCGACTGGCAGCCAGGTCTGTAGTTTCCGTTTGTAGCGGCGAATGGCAGCCAGGCCCGTAGTCCTCCGTTGGTAGCGGCGACTGGCAGCCAGGTCTGTAGTTTCCGTTTGTAGCGGCGATTGGCAGCCAGACCCGTAGTCCTCCGTTGGTAGCGGCGACTGGCAACCAGGTCTGTAGTTTCCGTTTGTAGCGGCGACTGGCAGCCAGACCCGTAGTCCTCCTTTGGTAGTGGCGACTGGCAGCCAGGCCCGTAGTCCTCCGTTTGTAGCGGCGAATGGCAGCCAGGTCTGTAGTCCTCTGTTGGTAGCGGCGACTGGCAGCCAGGCCTGTAGTCCTCCGTTTGTAGCGGCGACTGGCAGCCAGTCCTCCGTTGCGGTGGCCGCTCGGCCGACCTGCCGGCTCGTCTTATCTGAGGTTTCGCCTGCTGTGGAATGCAGCCGGCCGTGCGCGGCTCGCCTGGCGGCTAGGCTAGCTGGTCGGCAGGCGGCGATGTCAGGACATCTTGGTCAGTTCTCAGCCAGCCGCCTCACTCGTCACCGATCGGTCAGCGATGTCAGGACATCTTGGTCAGTTACCAGCCAGCCGCCTCACTCGTCACCGATCGGTCAGCGATGTCAGGACATCTTGGTCAGTTACCAGCCAGCCGCCTCACTCGTCACCGATCGGTCAGCGATGCAGGCTGTGTCGTGATCCACTGATCAGCGGTGCAGGCTGTGCCGTGATCCCCTGGTCAGCGGTGTCAGGCTGTGTCGTGATCCCTCCCCCGGTCATCGTCCAGGCTCGGTGGTGATCTCCCGGTCAGCGGCCAGGCTAGGTCGTGATCCCCCGGTCAGCGGCCAGGCTGGGTCGTGATCCCCGCCCTCAGCGCTAGTGTCTGCGCCCGACGGGGCTTCCGTATACCGAATGCTTTCACTCTCTGTTGCGACGCTGCAGACTGGCCGCCGTGCGCCACGGAATGTCTCCTCTGCGCCGCGGCCGTCGCAGCTCGCCGCCGCCGCGGTTACGTGTCAATTATGTCGGCGGCGGCGGCGGCGGCGGCGGCGGCGGCCATGTTCTTGCCGACGGCACTCAGTCACGCGGCCGCCGCGGCCGCCGCCGCTGCTTGCGTAAGGTGCGTGCCGTGCGCACGTTTCCTTATCGGGCGTGACCTTGGCGTGGCCGGCCTTGGCCCGTGCTGCCGTCCGCCCGTGCGTCACACGGCTGGCTGGCAGGCAGGCCGCGGCAGAGGGTCGACATCGGCGGCTCCCTGTCAGAGTGACATGCGTCATCTGACACCAGCTGGTCCCGCCTGACACCGGCTGGTCCCTCCTGACACCAGCTGGTCCCTCCTGACACCGGCTGGTCCCTCCTGACACCGGCTGGTCCCGCCTGACACCGGCTGGTCCCGCCTGACACCGGCTGGTCCCTCCTGACACCAGCTGGTCCCTCCTGACACCAGCTGGTCCCGCCTGACACCAGCTGGTCCCTCCTGACACCAGCTGGTCCCTCCTGACACCGTGCCGGCCCGGTGCCAACTGGCTGATGGTCAGTCGCAGATCCCACCCGATGACATCTTGAACTGGGCGACCACATCGCTAAGTGTGTGCCTACCCACTCCGGTACCGTCTAATAAGTCATTAACTGAGCGACGCTTGCTGATGCCATCCGAAACATTTCCGTGATAGGATCCATGTGAAGCTGCTGCCCTGCCGCCATCTTCTCTGGTGATCCGACGGTCTTTAGCTGTTCTGTCTTCTCCCCAATTAATCTGGTTGTTGTGATCACTTTCTTACCCATCCCCAGATGTCCGAGTGGCTTGAGACATCGCTGATGCCTGCCGCCATGATGACTCGGCAGTCTCTGACCTCCTGATGATCCGGTAACCTCTGATCCCCTGATGAGCTGGTAACCCGAAGTTAACCTCTGGTCCCTGGTGAACTGGTAGTCCGAGACCCTCCCTTGATGAAACCGGTTGACTGATCCGTGGTGATCTGGTATCTCGAGATTCTCCCTTGATGATCCGATGACCTCAAACCCTCCTCCAATGCTTTATGGCTGTCTTCATCAGGGTAGCCATATATTGTGTGCCTAAAATATTATAAACACTTCAAAAGAGCGTCATCCTCCAGCTCTAGGTCATTATCAGGAGTAATGCTATTATGTCACTGTGTTAAAATAACGCTTAATTGCTCTTACAAAAAATAATAATAATGGCCTAGGGCCAATCCGTCGAGTATTTTACCAGCTAGATACCCCCTTCGTTTGACGTCAGCATTTCCCGGAAGCCTCCAACCACGATATGATGACAGCTTGTAATGTCTATCCTCGCTGCATCCCCACCCCACCCCCAATAGCTACTCGGTTTACTCTTGCTCAGCTGTCTCCCCGCTCCCCCCCCCCCCCCGCCCCTCACTCCATGTGATCAGCTAGTTCCTGATCTTGCTGTGCTTCCCCCTAAATGTTTGGTAGTCTTTAGTCACGTTGTCTAATTATGTGACGACACGAGGGGTCCCTGATGCCACTTCCTCCTCCTCAGATAACCTCATAGTCTTTGACGCCGCTGCTTCTTGAGATGGCCCGAAAGCCTCTGATGCTGCTGAGTCCTCTTAGATGAACCGATAGCCTCTGCCGCCGCTGTGTTCCTTCAGATGGGCCGGTAGCCTCTGACGCCGCTGTGTTCCTTCAGACGGTCCGGTCTGACGCCGCTGTGTCCCCTTGGATGACCTGATAGCCTCTGACTGCGTTGTGTCCCCTCGGATGACCCTCGGATAGTCTCTGACACCGCTGTGACCTCTCAGATGGGCCGGTAGCCTCTGACACCGCTGTGACCCTCAGATGGGCCGGTAGCCTCTGACACTGTTGTGTCCCCTCAGATGGGCCGGTAGCCTCTGACACTGTTGTGACCCCTCAGATGTGCTGGTAGCCTCTGACACCGCTGTGACCCTCAGATGGGCCGGTAGCCTCTGACACTGTTGTGACCCCTCAGATGTGCTGGTAGCCTCTGACACTGTTGTGTCTCCAGATTGGCCGGTAGCCTCTGACACTATTGCGTCCCCTCAGATGGACCGGTAGCCTCTGACACTGTTGTGTCCTCTCAGATGGGTCGGTAGCCTCTGACACTGTTGTGTCTCCAGATTGGCCGGTAGCCTCTGACGCTGTTGTGTCTCCAGATTGGCCGGTAGCCTCTGACACTGTTGCGTCCCCTCAGGTGGACCGGTAGCCTCTGACACTGTTGTGTCCCCTCAGATGGGCCGGTAGCCTCTGACACTGTTGTGACCCCTCAGATGGGCCGGTAGCCTCTGACACTGTTGTTTCCCCTCAGATGGGCCGGTAGCCTCTGACACTGTTGTGACCCCTCAGATGGGCCGGTAGCCGTGACCAGTGAGCGCCACAAGATGGCCACCAGCGGAGTGGCGGCGGCGCGGTCCTACACCGACCCAGAGCTGGGCCAGAAGCGCGCCGCCAAGCTCTCTGACCTGAGCGACTTTTTCTTGACGACGCCGCTGCTGGGCGGCGCCCAGGCGGGCGGCGCGGCGTGTCGGCGGCGGCGGCCGTGCCTGTTCGAGCGCGCCGCCGACAGCTGGTGGGAGCCGCGCTTCGACTCTGACATCCTGGAGGGCCAGTACCGCGAGACGACGTTCCTGCGCATCAAGCGGCGCCTGCAGATGGGCCTGGTGTTCGCGCTGCTGGCCGGCGTCGTGTGGTGCGCGTACGTGGGCGCGTTCCACGACCTGGAGCTGCTGGCGGCGCTGGTGGTGCTCGGCGTGCTGCCGCTGCTGGTCGGGCTGGCCGTCAGCGAGACGTGCTACCTGGAGCGCCACCTGGCGGCCGTGGCGGCCATGACGGCGATCGCGCTGTGCCTGCTCTCGCTGCTGCCGGCCGCCGCGCGGCTGCCCGCCTTCCCGGGCGGCCACTCGGTGACGCAGCTGCAGCTGTTCACCTGGGCGGCCGTGACGGTGACGCTGGTGTACACGGTGGTGCCGCTGCCGCTGTACGTGAGCGTGCTCACCACGGCCGCCTACTCGGTGACGCTGGAGGCGCTGACGGCGGCCGCCGGCGGCGGCGGCGCTCTGCAGCTGGCCGTGCGCGCCGGCCTCCACCTCTGTCTGCACCTGATCGGGCTGCGCACGCTCGTGCTGGCGCAGGTGCACATGCGCAGCAC
Source organism: Ashinkailepas kermadecensis (assembly GCA_034440615.1). NCBI lineage: Eukaryota > Metazoa > Arthropoda > Thecostraca > Neolepadidae > Ashinkailepas > Ashinkailepas kermadecensis. The sequence goes on along the minus strand of JAOTOM010004535.1, from coordinate 254,728 downwards.
CTTCACCACCGTCGGCCAGACGCTGCTCACGCGCCGCCAGCTGGAGCTGGAGAAGCAGCTCAAGGAGAAGATGATCCACTCGGTGATGCCGGTGGCGCTGGCCGACTGGGCGCAGGACACCATGCACGACGAGCGCTCGTTCCTCGAGTCGACCAGCCTGGGCGCCGACCTGGGCCGGCAGCCCAGCCAGGCGCCGGCCGGGCCCGAGATCAGCTTCCGGCCGTTCAACATGAAGCCCATGGACCGGGTCAGCATCCTGTTCGCCGACATCGTCGGCTTCACGCGCATGTCGTCCAACAAGACGGCCGAGCAGCTGGTCGGCCTGCTGAACGACCTGTTCGGCCGGTTTGACGAGCTGTGCGCGCGCCACGGCTGCGAGAAGATCAGCACGCTCGGCGACTGCTACTACTGCGTGTCCGGCTGTCCGGAGGAGCGCGCCGACCACGCGCACTGCTGCGTCGAGATGGGGCTCGCCATGATCACCGCCATCAAGCAGTTCGACGTGGACAACGGCGAGGACGTGAACATGCGCGTGGGCGTGCACACCGGCCGCGTCCTGTGCGGCCTGGTCGGCACCAAGCGGTTCAAGTTCGACGTGTGGTCCAACGACGTCACGATGGCCAACAAGATGGAGTCGTCGGGTCGGCCGGGCACCGTGCATATATCTGAGCGAACGTACAAATACCTTCACGGGCAGTACTTGGTGAAGCCGGGGGAGCCTTTGGCAGGTGAGTCGGCTGGCCCTGTCGCCGTACACTCTCTGAGCGGCGCGGCGGCGGCGGCCGGACGTCGGCTGTGGCTGCCGTCCGGCAGCGGATGCTGTGTCAGAGTGTGTGCCACCTGAAATGGAGACGTTTTTCCTGTGATGTGGTTCCCACAGCAGAGGCGATCACGCCCTCGGTGGTACGTAGCGCTAGCAGCACGGCGATGTGTCGTAGTGGTACAGTGCAGACAATAGGCCAGTACAGTACAGATCGCTAGTGGTACAGTGCAGACAATAGGCCAGTACAGTACAGATCGCTAGTGGTACAGTGCAGACAATAGGCCAGTACAGTACATATCGCTAGTGGTACAGTGCAGACAGTCGGTCAGTGCAGTACATATCGCTAGTGGTACAGTGCAAACAGTCTGTCAGTACAGTACATATCGCTAGTGGTACAGTGCAGACAATAGGCCAGTACAGTACAGATCGCTAGTGGTACAGTGCAGACAATAGGCCAGTACAGTACAGATCGCTAGTGGTACAGTGCAGACAATAGGCCAGTACAGTACAGATCGCTAGTGGTACAGTGCAGACAATAGGCCAGTACAGTACAGATCGCTAGTGGTACAGTGCAGACAATAGGCCAGTACAGTACAGATCGCTAGTGGTACAGTGCAGACAATAGGCCAGTACAGTGCAGATCGCTAGTGGTACAGTGCAGACAATAGGCCAGTACAGTATAGATCGGTAGTGGTACAGTGCAGACAGTCGGTCAGTGCAGTACAGATCGCTAGTGGTACAGTGCAAACAGTCGGTCAGTACAGTACAGATCGCTAGTGGTACAGTGCAGACAATAGGCCAGTACAGTATAGATCGGTAGTGGTACAGTGCAGACAGTCGGTCAGTGCAGTACAGATCGCTAGTGGTACAGTGCAGACAGTCTGTCAGTACAGTACAGATCGGTAGTGGTACAGTGCAGACAGTCGGTCAGTGCAGTACAGATCGCTAGTGGTACAGTGCAGACAGTCGGTCAGTGCAGTACAGATCGGTAGTAGTACAGTGCAGACAGTCTGTCAGTACAGTACATATCGATAGTGGTACAGTGCAGACAGTCGGTCAGTACAGTACGGATCGGTAGTGGTACAGTGCAGATAGGTAGTGGTACAGTACAGTACAGATCGGTAGCGGTACAGTGCAGACAGTCGGTCCGCGAAATTGGCATCGTCTGCCAACATCAAAGCCATCTGGCGTAATGTGCGCAGACAATAGTAGTCACAACCATAAGCGCACACAATTATTATTTCGGTGACCGGTCTGCCATCTTTTCGGTACTGTATTAACATTTTTCTTCGTTGATTTATCCACTCTCTGTTATGAACTTTTGGATATGTTTTCCCCGGCTACTCCTTACGAAAGTACTGAGAGTTGCCCCCATGCAATGTTAGGGGAATTGCAGTTGCCTGGGGGCGTAGTAGCACAATTTCAGCATGCGCATTCAATATTGCAGGAAATGGGGGTGGCTGCTTGAGAAAGATGGATCGAGGATTTGATAGAGGAACCACCAGACTGGGCAGTGGTCGCCAAGCCTGACCCGGAGCCCCTTAAGAAGATTAGAACCGCAGTTGGGTTATCCAGGCCTCCAGAAACATTTAGGATATAAGTTGTAATCGTACATTTATGTCTTGTGTTCGCTCCTAGTGGTGAGGTTGATAATCCTTTTCCTATTAAATCTAGTTCGGCTATAACCGATCCTCCAGACCGATACCGATGATAAGTGGCTTGAATTTCAGTCATGATCTCAGTTTTCAGGTCAGTGTCAAGAGGTGGCCGAAGGATGCCATTTGTACCATCTGCACTCCAATAGCAGTACAGAAAGCAGACTTGCATCCAGTGTTAATCCATATATGTATCTACCAGACATATTTATCGGTTTGGCAATGGCAAAGGCCTGGGTGTGGGGGTCTGGTCTTGAAGGCAGTTTCCTCCGCTTTAACTGTGGATCCAATTCCAACATCTTCATCGATCTGCAGCTGTGCATTCTTATGGCACCTAGCCATCTTCCCATCGGACAAGTTCAGCGAATGTGATGTATTAACACTTTTACAGGTATTATCCGTGCTGATCCCGCTGAGGGGAAATGGGCTTTCCACACAGCACTTCCAACAAACACCTCCGTCAGCTGTCTAGTTGGACTAAATTCAATGGATACTAAAAGATCGTCTCGATAGAAGAATTAAAGGAGTATCACTTAGTATAATTATGTTGGTGCTCTAGCATTAGTACTAACTTGCGAACAACTACCAAAATATATTACTCTAACCATATTATGCGTAGCATGTCCAAGTTCAAAGACCAAATGTAGTGTGCATCAAGCCACTCTTTAATGATCCAGTAGCAGAGTTGGTGTGTTGGCCGATTCCGATTTACTAAGGCGATGTGGGTGATTTCACATCATCTTCGCACCTAATGCGAAGGATATATATATATATATATATATATATATATATATATATATATATATATATATATATATATATAGATATATATAGATTATTATAGATATATGCTGATTATTATATATTATTGTGGTATACAGGACCCTGATTATTTCATGTGACCATAACCTGGTACTTAAATATATTTCTTGACCAATTTCTAACGCCATATTTCATCCTCACTACTGCCCATAATTCTTCAGAGAGCGTGTTCTGTGGCAGCACGTCCCCGCTCGTGTCAGAGAGCGTGTTCTGTGGCGGCACGTCCCCGCTCGTGTCAGAGAGCATGTTCTGTGGCGGCACGTCCCCGCTCGTACAGCTGGCCATGGAATCCCCCCCCCATCCCGCAGCGTATCGCTGGCCAGCCAGATAGCGCGCTTCGCAGAAAATTCAGGCTGGATCGAAACTAGGAGGGTCTAGGTGTCTTATCAATTGCATCTGCTGATTAAAATGGGGCGTAAAATGCACAGCTACGACCGGAGTTGAAAAAACAGGCTGTTTCTGGATTTTTGGCATCCAGAACATTATCCTCGCCAGAAAATCATCCTCTCATTTTTCCCATTTGGAGGTTGAATGATGCTGTTTGACAGTGAACTGCTCTGTGATACAGTGCTCAAGATTCACTGGAAAGTGCAAACTTGGATTCTTATGCCACAGGTTTGACAAAAATATCCTCTCCATACTTGATTACCCCAGAAGTTTCCTCTCCACATCCAGGATTAAAAAGCATAAATGCAGCCCCGGCTAGTGATATAGGCCGAGCCGCACCCGCCAGCACGGCGTGTTCAGCACTGGCCGCCGCCCGCCCAGTGTCACTAATGTCGCCTGGTGCCGGAGAACAGTACATTGGTTAGTCGTCGATAAATGAGGGCATACAGTCCCAGTAGGTATTGGTATTCGATGACATATTGCCGAGCGAGATCGGTTACTATCTGCAAAACGGTATACAAAAATGACACGAATATAATATAATATAATATCCAATAGTAATTGGGTGTCCGGTGGGGTTCTTCGGGCAGCCCATGATATCAGTACCCATCGTATGAAAGCGCAGTCTACCAACGAATTTGCTACTATTCAAGCTTTCCACTTTGTGGATTCATTTCCTGTCAGATGCCGGACGTTAGCCGATGTTTGTCCGTAAGCGGTCCCAGTTGGTGCGCCATCACCACCCATCACTATACCACGACCAAATGGTGCGCCATCACCACCCATCACTATACCACGACCAAATGGTGCACCATCACCACCCATCACTATACCACGACCAAATGGTGCGCCATCACCACCCATCACTATACCACGACCAAATGGTGCGCCATCACCACCCATCACTATACCACGACCAAATGCTTCACGTCTCCAAACCAGGCAGCCAACCACATGCGTAATCTGCCTGGAGCACGGCGCAAACAACATTCACATGATATGGGTTAAATGGAAACAATGTTGTTTCATCAACCAGAATGTGCGATAACACGAATGCATATTTACACACGGTTGGTTTGTTATTGGTTTTACGACACGTCGACCGTTGAGTCATTGAGTCATATAGCGTCGCCAATCTCTCACGCCGATTGGTCGCGGGCGAAGAGTAGCGACAGGTGAGACTCGAACCCACAATCTTTCGATTGTGAGACGAGCATCTTACCCCGAGACCACTCGTCCCCCTTATTTACACACGGAAGCATGTGACACACACAACCCTTCGCTCATTTATCACACCTAGCCCACAAAGGACATTGCACAACGTGCTACGGAGGAATAGTAAATAGATACAAACGTATTGCCGGCACCAAACACATACCACATAGACGCCCACGACCACATCCAAAGCACACACAACACAACATTCAACATCACTGATCTATTCAACAACGCCCATGCAACAGTGCACGACCCTACCTTACGGCTTATCTCCGTCTCAGGCCTTCTTCGTCAAGCTTGAACGGAAATAAAGCACAAATTAACCATAGGCAATGCAAGGGGTACTCAACCACACTAAAGTTCTGCGGGGATGAGGATATGCAACCACACTAAAGTTCTGCGGGGATGAAGGACATGCAACCACACTAAAGTTATGTGGGGATGTCTTCCGAATTTCTGGGTGGATTCCTCTCAATTTTTTTTTTTTTAAGTAGCTAATTTGATGCATATGTACATGCATGCATGTTTGTATGTATGTTTGTATGAATGTATGCATGTATGGATGGGTGTATGCATGCATGCATATATTCACATATGCATGTATTCACGTGTATGCACCTTCAAGCACGTATATGTTTTACACACAACACAAATTGTTCTTTCAGCAATGGTTTGTGTGATACTCATTCACAAAGTTTCAAAGCCTGAGACTGCGCTTTTTAACATGCTTACTTTCGGCCCGTGTCTCATTGATCCGGTATCCCTCTGGTCCGACCCGTGTTCTTCTCTGGTCCGGAACGTGTCCCTCTGGTCCGGAACGTGTCCCTCTCTGGTCCGGGACGTGTCTCTCTGATCTGACCCTCGTTTCTCCTGGGTCCCGTGACTCTCTGGTCCCGTGACTCTCTGGTCCTGTGTCCCTCTCTGGCCCGGACCACGTCCCTCTCTGGTCCCGTGACTCTCTGGTCCGGACCACGTCACTCTCTGGTCCCGTGACTCTCTGGTCCTGTGTCCCTCTCTGGTCCGGACCACGTCCCTCTCTGGTCCGGACCACGTCACTCTGGTCCCGTGACTCTCTGGTCCTGTGTCCCTCTCTGGTCCTGTGTCCCTCTCTGGTCCGGACCACGTCCCTCTCTGGTCCGGACCACGTCACTCTCTGGTCCCGTGACTCTCTGGTCCTGTGTCCCTCTCTGGTCCGGACCACGTCCCTCTCTGGTCCGGACCACGTCACTCTGGTCCCGTGACTCTCTGGTCCTGTGTCCCTCTCTGGTCCGGACCACGTCTCTCTCTGGTCCGGAACATGTCCCTCTCTGGTGCGTTGTCCCTCTCTGGTCCGGAACGCCAGGAAGTGAGCACATGTTCCAATTATCACGCCATTATCAACACATTCTCGGAAAACTCGAAACACGTAGACCAACACTTGGGAGCGTCACAGAAATCCAGGGGCTACACAATGAAACGAAGTGTAAATGGCCATCGCCATGTATTATCTAAATTACGAATAAGGCAAACTGTCGGCTGTTGCCCCCCTCCCCCCACCTGCCTGTGAACTCCCAGCGGTCTGCACCTGGATTGTTAGTTGTTGGAGAGCAAAGCCACTTGGTTCCGGTACATAATGCACCAAACCAAGGATGACCTGGAGATCAGCATGAGGCCACTATATGGGTGCTGTACGAGCGATAATGAGTGCTTAAATCGCTGTGCACTCAGATATACGTGCATGTCAGCTTTTTCCTTTAGCGGGGGCGAAGTGCCACCTGATATGCTTAATTTACGTTCAGGAAAAGTTGTGTAAAGCCGGCTTACGTGGCATCCGGTATCCCGACGGCAAGATAGAAAAGGTGAAAAACGCCGGACGCAAACAAAGGAAGCGGCGTAGAGGGAAGGTTCATAGATAACGTACAGGACATCATACATACAGACATGGCACACGATATTACATTTGGAGGGTGGCTAGCATCACAGCCTCCAGACAGGCTCCGCTGGCCACCCTCGACCTGACGCCGAAGCGGACACCCTCGGCGTGTCCAGGGCGGGCCGTGAGCGTCCGGGCGCAACCTTGAACGTGTAGGTGAAGGTGTTAAAGATTGTAAAAACCCAATGGAAGGAAAGTCAAGCTGTTTGGAAAACCCGACAGTAAAAACCACGCGTAATCTAACGAGCAGCTGTCCGGCTTTGCTAAGTTGGCTTGGTCCTTGCTCGGTTCTCGCTCCTCGGTCCTGTTGGAAAATGCCGATATGTGTGCGTCGTGCGAGAACGCAGAGGATGGTGGCGTGCAACTTCAAATGGAGTGTTCTAATTTCGTGCTGTGGTGGAACTCGAAAAGGAGCTCGAGGAGCGCTGAGTGTTCATTTCAGAGCAGTGCGCGCAACGACAGTGGGATGTGATGTTGGGAATGCGAAGCAAATAATATAATATTTCAGTTAGTGCTGGCCTTTCCATGCGGTAATGGCACTCGTATTCTGCGTGCTCGTGCTCATATCTGTGTGCTATCGCTCGTATCTGCTCGTATATCGTATCGTGCTCATATCATATCATTGCATATATCGTATCTCGTAGTGCGCCTCATATACGATCAAGACGTAATGTCTTCCGTGCATATGTGCTCAGTACGGTTTTCCTGGTTCCTGTCCACATCCATCGCATCATACACCTTCGAACATTTCAGCCGTCCCACCATGCGGTACGTTGCCGCATGGAACGGTCAAAGAGTGGTAAGAGACATATTTGGCAACACAAGTGACCATGCTTCCCCTAATACCAATTCGGTGTAGTTGAATTCGAAGGGCAAAACTGGGCACTTTTTAAAACTCTGGGTGTAAATGAGAAAAAGTGCGACGATTTCATCTTTTTCATGAAACTGCGCTGAATGGAGTGAACAATTTCGACGAGGTCATCAGCGGTGATGCGTCTGGGCCAAGGGCCGCTTTGGAAGAGGAACATCATTTCGCTAGTTTGGAGATATACTCTGATTCGTCCATTGATCATGCGTTCGAATATTTTGGAGGCACAACTTGTAAGAAAGATAGGACGATAGCTGGAAGGTCGGTATCGACGCTTGCGAGGTTTAGGAAGAGGAATGATGGTGCTAGTAAATCAAGAGGGGGAAGATATCGTCGGACGATAGTTCATCTAGCGCCGACGAAAGGTTGTCTTTACCAGAGTCAGCACATTTTGGAAGAAGAGGTACGCCAACTTGTTGGGGACAACAGCAGTGTTGGTTACTTTTCAGAGGGATCAAGTTAGTTCATGAAGGGTAAAGAGGGTGTTGTAGGGTTCAGAGTTGTCGGAGGTAAAGTAACAGGTCCCAAGAGTGTTTGGAGAGTATGTGGTTGTGTGTTGTAAGCATTTGATGTGGGAGGAAATGTTGGCGTGGTAAGTAGCGAAGGATTGTGAGGCGGCTGTGGGTTCTGTGATGTGGTATTGGTTAATGGTGAGTAGAGAAAATGCACGGTGTGGGGTTCTGTGATGTGGTATTGAATAATAGTGAGTAGGGAAAATCCGCGGTATGGAGCTCTGTCACTGGAGAAAGATGTCACCGCCGCCTCAGTTGGGATCGGCCGGTCAGGGGTTAGGGAGTGGGGGTGGGATTAATACTGTGAGCGGAGTCTGCCGGGCAGTCTGCGGCGCCGTTCCCGCTGCTTGGCCTCCAGCCAAGCTGGCCAGCAGTGGTGGGAGGAGGGGTGGCCCCTCACAGGCCGTCCAGAGGGGCTCGTCGGTCGCACACTGACTGCGCCGCGGGATGCTCCACGGCGCAGTGTCCGTACACGGAACGACGTGTGTGGCACACCAGAGCATGGTGGCGATAGTGCTGGCGGAACGCGGAGCTTGTGAGGGACCGGGGGAGATTCCCAAACACCCCGCCATGATGTAGGCCGGTGGGGTGAGGGTGCGGAACCCCGGGCTTGAACACGGGGCTGGCGGGAGAGCGGCGACCGAGGCAGATCACCTCACACACGCCCCGAGGGACGAACTCCTCGAGAGCCCCCTCCAGCAGTTCGACCGGATCGGGAGCGTGCGCTGTAGCGTGCGGGCAATTGAGCCTGTCGGTCACCACCACCTCGACTGCCACGCTCAATAACTGGTGCGCGTTCCGGAGAGCCCGCGCCTGGGAGGCCTCCCGCACCGGTATCAGCAGGGTCCTGGACCGGAGTACCCTGCCAGTAAACACGCCGCCGATCCACTTATCTATGTCCTTCGCGATAGCGAACGAGGAGGCACGGACCGTACAGAGGTACGGGGACCTTGTTTCTCGTCATAGGAGTATGTATAGAACTCCCCCTCCGAAGGGTCCCGAGGGCACCCAGACTAGAGGTAGTTCTAGAGATAATGAGGGCGCGTCCGCCCCCGCCGGTGGGGAAAGAGGTATCGGGTACACTCGGTGGGAGGGGTGCTGTTTGTGGCGGGTAGTATATAGGCACCCGGAAGGGGTGGAGGAAAAATAGATACCATGAATATGTACTGCAAGGAGAAGTGTGAGAAGTGAGTGTATTAAAGAGAGGGAGAAAGACGCAGAGCGAAGGGAAGGGACAGTCGGTAAACGGTGGGCGCATTATTAGCACTATCCTTTAACCCAGAAAGGGAACTATGACCGACCCTAATTTATAGGGAGGGATGGGGCACAGATCACAGATGAGCTGACCGCCGGTTTAAAAAAAACGGTTTCCCGAAAACGCACTAGATTTTGTTCCGTAACAGTGACGAGAGCCATCTGCTAGATGTAGCTTACGTTAAGCAAATCTACGTTAAGCGGGCTTATGTGCATCCGGTATCGGGCAGACAACATAGGAGAGGTGAGACGCTGCCGGACGGCAAACAAAGAAAGTGGCGTAGGGACCAGCTTCACACGTGGCATATAGGGCACAACATACAGACATTTGGAGGGTGGCCAGCAGCACAGCCTCCAGTCAGGCTCCGCTGACCACCCGCCACATGAAAACGAAGCTGAGGCCCGGGCGCCCAGGGCGAGCCGTGACCGTCCAGGTGTAACCTTAAGTGTGGAGGAGCATGTTGAGGTTAGACAACTTGGAAAAAAAACCCAAAGGAAGAAAACCAAGCTACTTTGGAAAGCTGAAGGTAAGATACCAAGCGCAATCTATAGGGTAACCGTCCGTTTTAGCCAAATTGGATCGGTCCCTGATAGCATGTGTAACGTAAGTGGTATATGATACTTAGCGAAGTAATCGGAAATGGGGCGACGTTGCAAATTTTACATGGGTCATTTAACCATCACAAATGTTCAGTGGAATGGCGGACAACACAAACGCGGGAGAGTGGAATACGATGGTTTCGGCGGAAGAGGTAGTCGTGCGTGAGGATGGTGTGGCCTCGTAGCAAACGGGCGATGGCCACTTTTGTGCGTGTGGGTTGATGGGATGGCCACTTTTGTGCGTGTGTGTTGATGGGATGGCCACTTTTGTACGTGTGTGTTGATGGGATGGCCACTTTTGTACGTGTGTGTTGATGGGGTGGCCACTTTTGTACGTGTGTGTTGATGGGATGGCCACTTTTGTACGTGTGTGTTGATGGGATGGCCACTTTTGTACGTGTGTGTTGATGGGATGGCCACTTTTGTACGTGTGTGTTGATGGGATGGCCACTTTTGTACGTGTGTGTTGATGGGATGGCCACTTTTGTACGTGTGTGTTGATGGGATGGCCACTTTTGTACGTGTGTGTTGATGGGATGGCCACTTTTGTACGTGTGTGTTGATGGGATGGCCACTTTTGTACGTGTGTGTTGATGGGGTGGCCACTTTTGTACGTGTGTGTTGATGGGATGGCCACTTTTGTACGTGTGTGTTGATGGGATGGCCACTTTTGTACGTGTGTGTTGATGGGATGGCCACTTTTGTACGTGTGTGTTGATGGGGTGGCCACTTTTGTACGTGTGTGTTGATGGGATGGCCACTTTTGTACGTGTGTGTTGATGGGATGGCCACTTTTGTACGTGTGTGTTGATGGGATGGCCACGTTTGTACGTGTGTGTTGATGGGATGGCCACGTTTGTACGTGTGTGTTGATGGGATGGCCACTTTTGTACGTGTGTGTTGATGGGATGGCCACTTTTGTACGTGTGTGTTGATGGGATGGCCACATTTGTACGTGTGTGTTGATGGGATGGCCACGTTTGTACGTGTGTGTTGATGGGATGGCCACGTTTGTACGTGTGTGTTGATGGGATGGCCACTTTTGTGCGTGTGTGTTGATGGGATGGCCACTTTTGTACGTGTGTGTTGATGGGATGACGGCCATTCCGAGAGGACGGATTAAATATTGTGCATTTTTAGGGTGGTGTGATTCCGGCATGCCTGGAGGTATTTGTAGAATAACACCGTGTAACAAAACAAAATATTTGTTTCTGATTCAATAAAGGTTTTCTGAAAAAGAAACTTTATTTTCTGATTCATTATGCTTCGAATCACTGGAGATAAAAAAACTGTAATTGGTTTTAAGCTTCGGGTTTGTTGTCAGTACATCGATTTTGTTGAAATATGAACATTATTATGTTTAACCCTATATGAGCATCTGCGACAAGTCCGTAAGCGCTTCAGATTTTACTATATATTTACCAAAGCAAGTACATTTTAACTTAAATGACGATATCGTCAAATTTGTATCGGTTCATAGAATTTATGTCACGAATTGGCAACGCCTACTGCAGGAAACCCAGCTTTAATGAAACAAATAAGTTAGGGCGTCGGTAGAAGTAAAAACGTATGGTTACGCAGTTCGTTTTTTGTCACTTTATTTGATTAAAGGTAAGTTGAATAACTTTGTATTACTCAATATATGTTGTTAGAGTGGCTGAAGTATTATAAAACAATTATGATAAACTGAGCACTAGAATATTGTATTGAAACGTAACAATATTGATGGCTCTGACATCCATGAATTATTTGCCACGTGAAACAAGCTTGTCCAATTTGTATCATATATAGGTGGCTGTATATCGACGCCGACGTCGATTTACACACAGCATCCCCTGTGTGTAATCACGGGAGATCTGCGTCGATCAACAAAACGAAGAAAGGGAAGAATGCGCCTCCCATTGAGCACCTTGCCAATCCGTCATATATTGCATCTGTTCTCCACAACGCGACGGATCTACCTGTGTCACAGCCTCCCTTGAGGGATCAATCTTGTCCGGCAGAAGAAGCAAGCTTTGATGAGTCCAAGGATGAGCAAGGTGCGTCACCTGCTGCGCGCCGTCGACGCCGGGTGGCCGGTGAAAGGTGCCCCTTCTACCCCAACCAAGAGGACATCAACGACCTCATCAGTGAAATGGCCTTGACAAAGTCCAACGCCGAGTTGCTCATTTCCAGACTGAAGCAGTGGGACTTACCGGACGACAGCGTTCGAATTATTTCCGAGAGGAAGCGGCATCACGGCTGTTCAGTTTTCTTCACTCTTAGAGATGGGTTGTGCTACTGCCATGACATCAGAGGACTTTTCGACGCTGTGGCTATCCCCTGCAACACCTCTGACTGGTAGCTCGACAGTTCATCTAAATCATCGACAGTTCATCTAAAAGCCTTAAGGCTGTTTTACTGCACAACACAAATAAGTGGCCCTCGATTTCTCTGGTTCATTCAATGCACATGAAAGAAGAGTAACAGAACGTTAAAATCCTGCTGAGTACACTAAAATACGACCAATTCAGCTGAAATGTCACTGACGATTTCAATATGATGGCCTTCTTGATGGGGCTTCAGGGAGGCTTCACCAAGATCCCTTGCTATCTATGCCTTTGGGATAACCGAAATACAGCCCTTCACTATGAGAAGAGGAACTCACCCCACAGGACCTGCTATGAGGTTGGGGCCCTTAACGTGAAGCAAGAGCCGCTGGTACAGCCAACGAAAGTGCTGATGCCACCCCTGCACATCAAATTGGGCATCATTAAGCAGTTTGTTAAACAGCTGGATCCAGAGGGCGAGGCCTTGAAGCACATCCAGGAGCTGTTCCCGAAGTTGTCGGAGGCGGAAATCAAAGCAAGAGTATTTGTGGGCCCTCAGGTGAAGCAGCTTGTTGACTCCGACAGTTTTCCTTAAAAGATGTCTGAGGTTGAGCGGGCAGTTTGGACAAGCTTCGTTTCTCTTGTCAAAGGTTTCCTCGGGAACCACAAGGCAGATAACTACGGGTAAATTGTTCACGAACTTGTGGACACGTACCGGAGCATGAGCTGCCGGATGTCGCTGAGACTGCACGTGCTACACGCCCACCTTGATGAGTTCAAAGAAAACATTGAGGACTACTCAGAGGGACAAGGTGAAAGGTTTCACCCAGATGTCAGCTCTTTCGAGGAGTGCTACGAGGGACAGTACAAGGAAAGTATGGTGGGCGACTATATCTGGAACCTTTTGCATGAGTGACCTGAAATACAATCGCCAATCTCGTAGACAAACTTCTGTTTGATTACACTGTAACGCTATAATTTTGGTATAAATTAGCTATCAATTATCCGTAACAACACTCCTTATGAACGCTCTGCATCACTGCAATCTATCACTGTCTGTGTATTAATATATTATAATACATAATTATACTTTACTCGTTTCCTTCTTTGATTTCCGTCTTCAGAACTTCATTTTTGTCATTTATTTATCATAATAATCGTGTTAACATCAATTAAAATTATACTTAACAGGATTCATTTGATTTAAAGCAGATAGTGTGAAAACCCCTTAGAATAAGCTAAAATGGCAAACAGTCAATAAATCGATATCATGAATTCAGAACCGAAGTCTGAACTTCGTGACCGCTGATTTTTATTTATGTATGCCCTTAAAAAACCATAAAATTATAGTTTTAACTCATGGACAAACTATGTGTTACACGGTGTAATGTTTTGGCCAGGGACAGGTCATCGGAGGGGGGGGGTCTGGGAGACGGTGGGCGGGTGGACGGTCGATGGCCCCACGGCTAGACCGTCTGCTCTCCCGTTGGCCGGGGTACCCATGGGGCCGGAGATCCAGAGCATTGTGAGTTGGAGGTGTGCGTGATGAGCATGGTAGAGTTGTCGGATAGCGTGGAGTGTGGGGTAGAAGGTGTTGTGTATGCCTGCGAGGGCGTTAATGGAGGAGTGTGGGTCAGTGCATACGATGGGGATGTGGTGATGTGATGCTTGATGATGTATTTGAGGTAGGTAGGTGGCGACTGACCTGCTGTGCATACCGAATGGTGCGGTGTTGATTTCGTTCGGCCAGTGTCGGGCCGACCGCACCAGGCGTCTCCCGTATCGTTGTTGGTACGGCAGCCGTCAGTGTAGAAGTATGTGTGCTGTTGGTGGGCGTCTTGATATTCGTAATATTTGAATTGGTGCGGTCAGGAGACTGGTGATAGATGTAGTGCGGTCAGGAGACCGGCGACAGGTGTGGTGCGGTCAGGAGACTGGTGACAGGTGTGGAGCGCTGTTCTCATCTCCCATCTCCGGTCCCTCCCAGCTCCTCTCCGGTCCAACGGGGTATCTCCTTCGCGATGGCAAAGGGCGACGTGCCGGTCCAGAGGCGAATTTCATAAATAATAGGCGTTATTGACGGAAAATATAATTTCCGCCATAGAAAAGACCCAGTGTCGTATTTCGGGTTTGATAAGCATTGGCCGCCAATCGAAAATGGTGGGTTTTTCTTTCGCATCATTTTTTTCGCGTCATACCTAGGAACAATATTGTTGGGTATGTGGAACTTATATTATCATTATGTTTGCATACTTTTTAGGTACCTTGCTGATCATGTGCTGTTACTACCCGAAATGTTATTAATTGCTACTTTGAATGCACGCATATTTATGTCATGGTTTATTTTATTTCCAATATATGCGATTGTACTAGAAGTTGTCGATATTTTTAATTTTGCTGAGGCCCATATTCCTGGGTAGATTGAGTCGTTCAGTAATTTTGATAGCCGTGCGTTCAGTTACCCATTGTGTGATACATAAAGCACTTATAGTCAGCGAACAAGAAGCAAAAGCTTTTATATTCATGACACATCAGAAAGATGTAAAAATTGTTGGTTTCCAGTGACCATGGGTTTCACATCATCAAACATCCGTACATGCAGGTTTTAGCATGGATGCCGTGTGAGGATTGAGGTTAGGCATTGGGGTTAGGCATGGATGCCGTGTGAGGATTGGGGTTGGGCAGCACTAGCTTATTGCAGAATAGCGTAGTCATTTCAAAGAAGAAAGTACTGTGACCTTCATATGGAATCCAAGGTCCATCCTCACTGTCCATTGCAAGTCGTAATCAAATGGTGCCATCGCAGGCAGGAGTGGATTTGATTGTGGTTTATTTCAACCTCCTAATGTATGCTAGTTTTATTTCTTTATAAAAGCAACTGCAATGACAACGGATGTTTGGTTTCACCCCCGGAACCCCAAAAACATTCATATTCCACATCGAAAATTATCAGTATTCAACCCAATCTGTGTGAGCAACTACCAATATTTCAGGTAACAACCTAACTCAACCGAACCCAATGCAACCTATCTCATATTTGGATGCCTCTTATCTTCATATTTCAGTTGTCCATAACTCCATATCTCACAGGTTGTATGCTATCCTGCCAAATTAGATTAGCAATTAAAAGGCAACGACGCCGGGCCGAGGGGAAGGGTGAGAAAAGGAAACAAACATATGAGCAAGCCGGGTGGCCTACATCGCGCGAGGAGCGGAGCTTCCTGTATGGTGCCCTGAGGACACCAACGAGACAGGGTGGGCATTGGACACCGGGTCTTCAGTGGTCAGGCACGTTGACGAGCCTCCCTACGAAAGGACCTCGTGCCTTCTCTCTCCCATGTCAGTCATCGGCGCATTGTTTTGAGTGTATATACAGCTAACGGTACACCAGCAGAGTACGGTGAGCTGCCCGTGTGGTGGAATGTCGCCGCAAACGACTCCCTTTAAATACAGATTCGGAAGAAATATTACGATGGAAGTTGATGCATATCCAAATGAAAAGAGCAGATTTTGCTCTAAGTTGGTAGACTTAAGACTTGAAATGCTGCATTAAACCTTTGAGAACTAATGAAAGTCAGCTTCCAGTGGGAAAAAGTGCCGCAAACCTCGTTCTCTGAGTATAAATACACATATCCTAAGATTCACTAAGATTACTGAGATGAAATTGGCAAAATCAAAATTAAAAGGACGCATCTGACTCTGAGTGAAATAATTAGAACGCCACACGCTGCAACAACAACCACACAAATTACTATTTGAAAAGTGTGACGGAGAGGCCAGCCGAGCACCTCAGGTCAAATTATGTATGTCATATACATGGACGTAGATTACCACGGGTTTCGCCCTCGCTCGTAAGTAGTAGGACATCGGGGTCTCGGCAAATGCTATTCGTGCCATTCGGCACAGCTACGGTGGGCGGGGTGGAGAGGGAGGGGAGTGGGCTCGGTGAGCTCGTGGCCGGGTCGGGGCAGGACGGGAGATGCAGGGCAGATGCGTGTTCCTTCCGATACTGTTCTGCAGTGGTGCTGGCTGTTGGATGACTGGCTGTGTGTACAGTGGGTAAATTCTGCACGAACATCAAAATGATCGTGTAGACCTAATAAATATCCATTTGTTAAATGAGCCAGCCTACAAATAATCTTTAAGATCTGTCTACCTTCCTGTTTGGAGTTTTATCCTGGCATTCATATGATGCTCGCCTCACGTGCATCTGTCATGGCGGACAAATAACTAAGCCGACCTTTGGTTGACTGAATTCCATCACGACCTTGTGCCGAGCTCCAGGGCATTAAGTTTGGCTCACGAGTTATGTACACAGGCGAAACAGTGAACTACCTTGTCACGGCGGCTGGCGACTTGTCAAGTCTGAAACGCTGACGTCATGTTGAGCATTCATCGCCAAATTCTTTCACCCGTGCATCGGAGGGTAGCCCAGGGCAATGGGATCAACGCTTTGGCAGCGAGGGAAGTATTTCACCTTAACAAACACTCGAGCTGGCGAACGTCTCCACTTTCCCATCCGGATGGTTTGCGTCTATT
The DNA here is from genome assembly GCA_034440615.1 of Ashinkailepas kermadecensis. Lineage (NCBI taxonomy): Eukaryota > Metazoa > Arthropoda > Thecostraca > Neolepadidae > Ashinkailepas > Ashinkailepas kermadecensis. Next base: position 237,889 of record JAOTOM010004535.1, on the reverse strand, counting down.
TACGAAATTTTACAACTACAGCATGAGAACCTGATGAAGACCTATAGAAGCGGTCGTCTCATCCTCACACTCTTCTCAATGTCTCGCGCTGTCTGTGGCCTTTGACGGAGACGCGCGTGGGCGCGACGGCTTGCTGTTCTATTTTCTCCCGGTGGACGCTCCACTTTTTCACCACACTATCAGTCATGGTTAGGCATGATATTTCTGGAATGATTGTGGGTCAACATGGGTAGCAGTAGTGAGCTGATATTAATTGATGCTGGTGACGTGACCGGATTAATCCGTGAGATGAAAGCATGAGAGGTGGAAAATGGCGGGCAATAACTTTAATGTTCCTCAAATGTTGTTAACTAAGGTGCCACCGTCATTGTGTATCAGCATCAGCAATTTTAAACATAAATTATTGCATCCGGATTATGCATTGAGCTGCCCGTAAGAGCAGCCGCCATTCAGGCTTTGTTTTCACAAGTTCGCTAAAATCGATGATTCATCGGTGTGCGCATCAAGCCATTTTACAGTTTGTGTGTACAGAAGCCTCCGCAACCCATCTACAAATTAGAATAAGGATACCGGGCTACTTATCAAAAACAAAATATTGCAAATGCCATTGTTTGACTGGAGCACAATAAGACTTCAACATAATATTCTGCTTCCGGTCTAGGTCATTATCGAGAGTTGCGTTATTATATCATTTTAATGTGCTGGTATTATATTATCACGTCACTAATTTATCATAGTTCTATACCGCTAAGTTACTCTAACGATGGCCTGCAGCGACGAACCGTCGGCTGCTTTGCCATCGATACAGCAATTTCGGACTCGAGCACCAGAATGGCTCTACTGAGATGAACAGCAGTCGATGTTTACTGTGTGTTAATGGCTGCACCATGGCGAGAAGCCACGAACTGTTGGCGCCATTTTGCATCATATTTTATATTTCAAATACACCTAGAATATGCGGAAAAAAACGGTAAAAGTACACGTGCATGAATCGCGAATGCCATCTTTCAAGCCCAATAATTCCATGCTACCACACTCACTTCGCCCCCCGCCCCCGACGAAACACCACCTTTTCCGTAGTGGAGAGGGGGGGGGAAGGATTGCGTGTCCCAATGATCTGGCGCCCATCCTGCCGGTGAGGGGACAGACTAAGAGTGCTTCACTCGTCCTTCCATCCATACGCTCCCATTCCCATTCCAATGCCCATCCCACATCAACATCCATGTCCTTCGCCTTGCCCTGCAACACCAACTATCCCTACTATGAGCAGGTAGGACAACTTCTCCGGTCCTGCCCACCAGCTCAGTTTTATCGGGGTAGTCGCGCCCCCTCGGCCCGTCCCCCGGGTTGACGGAGTCCTCGAGGCTGAGGTCCCCCGTCGCACGGTGCTAGTTGTAACGGGGAAGCAACACGCCTCTTTGGTCCCGATATCCCGGAGGGGCGGGTGGGCCCGTAGGTCCCCATACGGGTCAAGTTGCAGGTCGCCTCGGGCCGGGGGCCTGGGTTTCTTCCCAGTGTCTACCAACCCGGCCGGCTGTGGTTAAGGGGTGGGCGGCGCTGGATCCCGGTCGGGGTGGTGAGTCTCTCTCTCTCTCTCTCTCTCTCTCTCTCTCGGCCAGGTGATGGCGTCGTCTGCCCCGTATAGCTCCGCGGACGTCTGGCGTCCTCCCGCTTTCGGGGCACAGGCGTCCCCCTAGTAGGGCCCCAGTGTGGTGGGACGTCCGCGGGGCAGAAACCAAGCAAACCTCATGGATTCTTCCAACACACAATCTAGCCCTGGGTCCTTGACCATAGATCAAACCCCGGCTACCCTAGAGGTAGTCGGGACACCGATCCGACACCCGCGGAGGCGTACCGTCCCGCGCCTCCCCCTTCCCGTACCACATCAACAACGCGTGGTCGGAACCCCCAGAACCAGTCAAATGTCCAGTTTACCATTCCAGAATTGAGGCCACGATCTCCTCTGGTTCTGGTATTGACCTCAAAGGAACCTGGGTAGACGCTCTCCTCACTGTCACCTTTTCAACGCAAACGCGGTTGTGACCTCCTTGGAGATATCGTCAGATGCGAACCTTTGCGTGATGGAGTATTGGAAGTTGAGTTCCGGAACGTGGAGGAGGCAAAGAATGCTCTAGGGATTAGTGAGTTTAAGCATACCATTAGAGACCAGAGTGGACGACACGAAATGTGCCCAAATGTGCCCACCCAAAATGTGCCCTCCCCCTCCTCCCCGCGCGAACGCTCCCCAAAAACGTGTATCACCTTGGGCGGGCTCCCTGCCGGATGGAGAAGCGTCGCCACTCTCTCGCTCGAGAACCCATTCACTTGGGACAGGGCCGATCAGTCGCCTCGATTATGGTCCGGTAGTACCGACTTTTAGACCATGCCCCCCCCCCCCGCTCCACACACACACACTTCTCTAGTCACTACTTGTCAACATATCCTTTGTTTTACAATGGAACTGTAGAGGCATCAAGACCAGTCTCCAGGAGCTACATATTTTACTACATAACAGGAACCCCGTTGTCGCATGTATACAGGAGACGAAGCTGTCACCCCGTTATATTTAAGTCCTACCTTCGCAAGGACTGCAACACTGATACTGTTGGACATGGAGGCGTCATGTTGGCGGTGCACAACAGTGCTCCCGCCCAACCTCTTGCTCGAAGTACGTCTCTCCAGGCGGTAGCCGCAAAAGTCGTCTTCTGTCACCTCTCGATCAGCATATGCTCATTATATCTCCCTCCTGGATCCGCGTCGCCTTCTGCAGCACTCAGACGACTGTTAGCCGAGCTCCCTCGAGCAGTTTTGCTTTTTGGCGATTTTAACGCCCACCACACTGTGTGGGAATGTGCAGACACCAGCCTACGTGGACGAAGCCTTGACACATTCGTGTTAGAGGAGTCTCTATGTATTTTGAACACTGGCGCACAAACCTATTTATCACTACCATCTGGAAATACTTCTGCGCTAGACTTAAGCATCGTTAGCCCGCAGATAACAAAATATTTCGACTGGTTCGTTGACGAAGATTTCCACGGAAGCGACCACTTCCCCGTTTGGCTGGAATTCCTGGAAGGAGCAGTTCTGGAGTCCAGGTCACAGCGGTGGAATTTTAGAAAGGTTGAGTGGTCGGTTTTTACTGCTCGACTGCACACATGTTTTAGCGAATACGACACTTCCTGTGCAATGTCAGTTCAGGCTTTTACCTTCATACTTTTACAGTGCGCTTTCGAATGCATACCTCGCATTACGGGCTCTCCTCGACGTGCGATCGTTCCGTGGTGGACTGAAGAGTGCCGAGTAGCAATTAGGAAGCGGCGCCAGGCCCTGAAGCAATTTAACCGAAATAGCACCAACGATAAACGATAACCTATTAACCTTTCAGAAAGTGAGAGCAGCTGCACGTCGCACGATCCTGGAAGTAAAGAAGATGTCACGGAGGACGTACGTCAGTAAACTGAACGGCTCTGTGCCATTAGTCAGGTTCACTATGTAATTTCGCCAGATTTTTGTGGAGAATATCAAAACTATACATTTTTGGAAACTTTATTGTATATGCATTCAGAAAAACAATGTTTCCATTTGCCCTGATACCTATATAGCCGCCATCTTGGATTTTACAAAATGTCTGCCGTAAAAAAGGTTTTCGTCAATATCTCAGCTTCTAAAGTTGCCATTGTTGTTGTTGTTGCCGTTGTTGTTGCTGTTGTTGCCGTAGCCGTTGCCGTCGTCGTCGTTGTTGTTGTTGCTGTTGCTGTTTATTGTATTGTTTTATATTAATAACAACCAGCTACAAGGGATTCAAACTTCAGCAGGGTGTGCGGATATATCCTGAACCAACATAATGAGTATATTTTACATAATAATAATGCTATAAACATTTTTGTATATGGGGTGTGTAAACACCCCAGGTGACTAACCATGTTTGGAAAGGTTAGGTCACTAACATGCTCCTCATGACAAATGGGTGTAATCTTTTAGGCAACCAAGGAGTCTTTACATATCGTCACCATCATCGTCAAAGATGATGATGGTCAATGATTATCAGTTTCATACTTGTTCTGTGTGTCCTCATCGTTCTGACACTCACTGCCGCACTGGCAAAGATCGGTGCAAGATAAGTTCTTTGTTCTGCAAGAACATCGGCAGAAGAACAGTCCGTTTTGCATTGACAGCAACCATCTCAATGATGGCCTTGGAGCGGAAGGGCATCTGTCATGGTTGGTTTCAGCTGGCCATCGGACTCCTTTTGGTAGCCATTCTGCAGGGGATCCAATTGAGGATCCTGCAGAGCAATGCTGGCCTGTCCCCACACTCTGGCTTGGATATGGACTCTCAGGACATGTTGTCTCAGAGCTCCAAGGGTAGGAGGTAGCTTGTCACTTTCTGCCATATGCTTGCAGAAGGGATGCCATCGCAGTTCGGAGATAGTCTTGATGTAGATACCTTTGGGGGAGTAGGCTGCACAGACGAAACTAGCCAGAGTGGCCAACATAGTTTCGGTCACTTCTGCCTCTGTTGAAAGCATCTGCAGATAACTGATTACATCTCTATCTGCCTTCATGTAGACTTGCAGCCAGGTTGCTTTGCCTATACGAGAGAACCTTCCAGTGTTGTCAGCGCCAGTGAACGCATGGAAGGCTGGCAAAGCCTTTGCTCTTTCTGTCCCTATGGCTCTCCATATTGGCTCTATCCTCATAACCCCAGAGGCTATGGAAATGGACGTGTTCTTCAGCATGAGGTCATAGTTCAACTAACACTAGGACATCGTGTCTGTGGAGAAGAAAACCATCTGTGCATCCGGTGGGTTTTGCTGTGATGCCAGGACAGCCCGGTAGATCAACAGTGTGTCTGCTTCTTCATGATTGTTGTCTTGGAAAAGGAAGTCTTCGTTGCTCCTGGTATGTCCTGAAGAAGAGGTGATGACCAGTTTGTGTGATGTACTGTTGTACTCTAGAGTCCTTGCAACAAGATAGTTGGTCAGGTCAGCCTTCGTCTTGTCATGTGAAAGGAACCTGCTCATTGGGATGTGTTTTATGTTCGTGTCATCTTTGACCTGATACTGGATTGGTGCTCTTCCTTGCCTTATTTTATCCCTGGTAGCACTCTTCAGAGAATCATCCCTGTATGTGTCAAACACAGGGATGATTTCATCATAATCTCGTGTGAGGGACATCAGCCTGTCGTTGAAGCATTCACTGAGATATTTGACTGTTACTATGGTTGCTGGTTTCTTGGCCATCTTCTGCAGAAGAACCATTCCATCTACCAGGGCTATCTTGCGACTTGGAGCATCTGGTGTGGTGTCATCCCATCATTTGGCTGCTGATCTTCCTGTGGAGTTTCTGCTGTTGCCAACTTGTTGAAGAGGTGGATCAACTTCGATTTGTCCAGGCATGGCAGGATTGTACCATCTGGAGCAAAAAGGGTTCTTGGTGTCAGAGTGAATTCGTGGTTCCCAATGGCCTCTTTCTGGTTGTCTCTGCTGGACATGGCCAGGACCATCAGTCTGCCATACAAGTCCTTGGTCTCCTTTAGATCAACAGTCTTGTCTCGGTGTTTTACTGTGGTTTTCTTGTTTGCAGACATGAACATCATGTTGTTCTCCTTCTTTACTGGTGCCCATAGGCTGACATCTCCATTGATTCGCTCTGACACGTAGTCTTCATACAGCTTTTGACCAGTCACATCTGCATTCAAGATCGTTGGTGCATACTCATCAGGGATGTAGGCATGAGTGATCACATTATGCAGCTTGTCACCTTCAGCAGCAAATGGGTTTCCATGTTTCAGTATGGCTGCCTTGATCTTGTCGATAACATCATGCTCCTTCTTGACAGCACTTGGCCCAAGGTCATGATGCTCTCTGGTTTTGTCAGGTTCAAAGTCAAACTGACTCTTGAACTATTTTGCAACACGGGAGAGTTCTGGTGTGACCATGAAGAACCTCTGTTTAGCATTGGCATTGTTCGAGATGCCGACGAGTCCAGAATGAATTTTCATCAGCTTGTTCAGATGCTCGCATGCATGGTCCGCCCCGATGGATACAAAGGGAATGCCATTCTTCGTGACTGCAATGTTGCCTGCTTGCAGCTCTTCGCAGGTTTCAGGGTGATTGGTCCTCAGATCATGCATGTCTGTGATGTATCTGGGCCAGAGTCGCTTGTATTTGATCCGGTCAAAGGCGAAGAAGAGCTTGCTCAGCTGCTCTCCGGCTTGGAGATGAAGCTCCAGGTCAGCATTCCGGGTTGCAGCGACAAAGAACAGGATTGCTTCCACTCGATGTAGGTAGTTCATCATTGCCTTGAACATTGCATTCTTGGATCTCTGTTTCTCCCATTCTTGGAGAACCGTGATGACATCAGCAGTGGTCAAGGCCTCAAGTAGGGTGGTGTTTGCTTGTTTCACAGACTCAGCTTTTGTGTGCTTGCTCCCCTCAGAACAGGCAGCTTCAACTCCCTCTGTTGCCTTCAGACAGACCTCTTCCAGTTGTGGGTTATCCTTGAAGAACTCCTCCAGTGCCATTTCATAGAGAGCTACATATGCATAGGTGTGGGCACGAAGAGCACGCTTGTAATGGGTACTTTTCAGGATTTGCCTTGTTGTTGCAGACCCATAGACATCAGCTTCTATCCAGGCATCATCAATACCGGAGTTCTCCATGAAAAAAACACCACTATAATACAACCACCACCAACTTACATGTAGGGTACAGTAAACTGTTAAACATACATAATATAGGCCTACTACAATAATCAGACCACTAGATAAACATGTCCTTGTGGTTGGCGCTTAGTATGGCCTAATGACCAATTTGTCTTATGAAATTAGTAAATATTTGCAAGAACTGCTGTAACAAATGTTTCAAAACATCTGCAACTAGGAGCATTGGATTCCTTGGCCCTGGAAATGGTAGTTTAGCTGTCAAAATAAAAGCTTACTAGGTTATTTAGAAGCTGCGATATTGACGAAAACATTTTTAACGGCAGCCATTTTGTAAAATCCAAGATGGCGGCCATATAGGACTTGGGGCAAATGGAAACATTGTTTTTCTAATTGCTTATACTATAAGGTTTCCAAAAATGTATAGTTTTCATACTCTCCACAAAAATCCAACGAAGGTTAAAATCCAAACGTGGTGAACCTGACTACATCGCCGCAAGTGTGGTCGCAAATAAAGCGCATCTCAGGGAAATTTCAGTCACCTCCACTGCCAACTCTGAACGTGGACGGATGTGTTGTTGCCGAAGCATTCCATGTCGCAAATAGGATCGCTGGCGCCCTTGCAGAACGCAGCATGAACGGAAACAATAGCTCCACTTTTAGGCGACATCAAGCCTACTGCGAAGCCACTCCCGTTGACTTTGAAACCCAGGACCAGCACTCATATAACTTACCATTTACAATGACTGAGTTGATTTCAGCAACCGACGTCCTACGCTGTGTCTGAGGGACCAGACAATGTGCATAATGAGCTCCTACGTCACCTTCCCGCAAGCGCGCTTCAAATATTCCTCAGGACTTTTAATGCTGTTTGGAACGGAGGTCAGTTCCCTCCGGCTTGACGAGAGCCTACCGTTATTCTGTTGTTGAAACCGAGCAAGAGCAGTTCTGAACCCTTGCATTATCCACCGATTTCGCGTACCTCGTGTCTATGCAAACTTTTGGAAAAACTTGTAAACATGCGTCTTACATGGTTCCTGGAAGAACGAAACTTTTTAACGAATGCACAGTGTGGCTTTAGGAAACACCGCTCTACAGTTGACCATGTTTTAAGGTTGGATACGGAAATTCGAGCCAGTTTTAAGCAAAAGCGACTCGTGGTATTATCTGCTATTATCCGTGGTACTGTTGAGCTCTGGACACCTGACTGGGTCGGCGGTTTGAGACCCACTGGGACCTTATTAACTTATTCGGTGGTTCACGACGCGCTTTAAGCACATTCACGGCTAATGGCGCCGCCCACACTGTTCCGCCGGTGGGCCACGGGATTGGGAAATGTCACGAGCGGTGCGAGTGTTGAACCAGGGACCTTTGGTACCCAGATCTCAACATCTTGACCACTCGGCCATCCCCGCCCCTGGATCGGCGGTTTGAGACCCACTGGGACCGCACTGGCTGTTCGGTTGGTACTGTTCAGCTCGGGACACCCGACTGGATCTGTCGTTCAGAGGAGGTGGTGGTGGTGGATTTGTGCTTTAGGGCGCGTCGACTGCATTGGTCATTTTGCGCCCATTCGTTCAGAGGAGGACGCATTCCTGAGCATTACGATGATAATTTGTTTTCGGGGTGGGATGCTTGTCGTCTGCGGGATGTGGCACACGAAATGGAAGACTGGAGGCAAGCTTTTCGGGGAGCGGCCGGAGCAGCCGCGTGGCGCTGTGCGTCCGGGCACGTCACTGACGCACCACGAACCTCCCGGGAGCGGCCGGGGCAGGCGCGTGGCGCTGTGTGTCGGGGCGGGCTACTGACGCACCACGAACCTCCCGGGAGCGGCCGGAGCAGGCGCGTGGCGCTGTGTGTCGGGGCGGGCTACTGACGCACCACGAACCTCCCGGGAGCGGTCGGGGCAGGCCACTGACGCACCACGAACCTCCCGGGAGCGGTCGGGGCAGGCGCGTGGCGCTGTGTGTCGGGGCGGGCCACTGACGCACCACGAATCTCCCGGGAGCGGCCGGAGCAGGCGCGTGGCGCTGTGTGTCGGGGCGGGCCACTGACGCACCACGAACCTCCCGGGAGCGGCCGGGGCAGGCGCGTGGCGCTGTGCGTCGGGGCACATCACTGACGCACCACGAACCTCCCGGGAGCGGCCGGGGCAGGCGCGTGGCGCTGTGTGTCGGGGCGGGCCACTGACCCACCACGAACCTCCCGGGAGCGGCCGGAGCAGGCGCGTGGCGCTGTGTGTCGGGGCGGGCTCCTGACGCACCACGAACCTCCCGGGAGCGGTCGGGGCAGGCGCGTGGCGCTGTGTGTCGTGGCGGGCCACTGACGCACCACGAACCTCCCGGGAGCGGCCGGGGCAGGCGCGTGGCGCTGTGTGTCGGGGTGTGCTACTGACGCACCACGAACCTCCCGGGAGCGGCCGGGGCAGGCGCGTGGCGCTGTGTGTCGGGGCGGGCCACTGACGCACCACGAACCTCCCGGGAGCGGCCGGAGCAGGCGCGTGGCGCTGTGTGTCGGGGCGGGCCACTGACGCACCACGAACCTCCCGGGAGCGGTCGGGGCAGGCGCGTGGCGCTGTGTGTCGGGGCGGGCCACTGACGCACCACGAACCTCCCGGGAGCGGCCGGGGCAGGCGCGTGGCGCTGTGTGTCGGGGCGGGCCACTGACGCACCACGAACCTCCCGGGAGCGGCCGGGGCAGGCGCGTGGCGCTGTGTGTCGGGGCGGGCCACTGACGCACCACGAACCTCCCGGGAGCGGCCGGAGCAGGCGCGTGGCGCTGTGTGTCGGGGCGGGCCACTGACGCACCACGAACCTCCCGGGAGCGGCCGGAGCAGGCGCGTCGCGCTGTGTGTCGGGGCGGGCCACTGACGCACCACGAACCTCCCGGGAGCGGTCGGAGCAGGCGCGTGGCGCTGTGCGTCGGGACACGCCACTGGCGCACCACGAACCGTATCGTGTAAACATTCGCCGTGGGTGTTTACTTTACCGTACTCTAGCCAAGGTTAGATGCACCACGCTGCTTCCTTCACAACTGCAAGTTATGCGAGATTCAGCAGCATTTTTGCCACCGGATGTCCCAGTTCTTTAACGGGCGGCATTTCTTTCCGAACTCTTGCTTGGCACGAAACAAACACCACGTGAAAGCAAAAGAAAACAACAGACAAATAACGCAAGGAAAACAACATTCGGTGGATGCAAGCTATCGGAATGCTTGTCTGATTTCGTTTTGCATTTGTTGAGGCATGGATCAGGAAATGCATGCAAATTGTGATCTGAACCTGTGACTTATTGACTGGCAAGCCAGGCATTACCTCTTATTGACTGGTAAGCTTATTGGCCGCATAAACTCGAATTCACGCCATTGCTGCCTTGACCGCGCAGCAAGACAGGCGCTCCGTACTCCATCTACCCCATTCTATGGGATTTGTTGTTCGTGTTCTACTAGATACCTAGCAGTTAAATGTGATTGTAACATTGTAACGTAGTTTAGATTCAGCTGGCTTGAGGTGGCTTTGTTGAAGTTTAATTATGATGTACTAGAAAGTTAGCCCTAGTCTCATGCTGTTAAAATGCTACTGTATTTCAAAATATGTCCAAATCAACAGTATCTTTCACCCATGGGCTTCTTCAGCTGTCTCTATCGCACATCACGCATCGGTATGCAAGGTGTAAAACGAATCACGTTTCTCGTGCATACAATGATAGGCGAGCTATTGCTGGGAAAAGCAGGATATGCCTGCACACATAAATGTCAGCCTAGTACGTGCTTGCAATTCGAACATTCAGTTGATGATAAATGTTGCGAGGTAAAGACGAAACACATGATACACCCAAACTGCACACCAGTATACGTAGTATTTTAACGGCATGATAGTGGAAGGAATTTTCCTCATAGTTTATAACACGAGTGTCACAGCCAGCAAGCCTCCGTCACCTGCAATTTAATTACAATTTCCCAACCACTTATGTTTTCCTAATTAACACCTCACCATACACCTAATGCTGGCACCGACCTGACGTCCATAGGATCCCCATCGATAAAGTATGGCTCTGTGCCTGGCATGGAATAGCCGGCCGTCACTAAACGTCGCCATATAGCAACTTAGCCAGGTTTTACCACGGACTTGGTCATGGATGACACCAGTGTAGCACCAGTTAGACACGCTTCTTAAGAGCTCGCGGCGTCCTTTTGCGGCCGACCTGACTTCTGTGCCTGCCACGTCCACTTGACGTGACAGGTCTGTCACGCTGCCGATGGAGCTGCAAACCCAACGACCACCGAGGTTTGAACTCACCAATTCTCGTGCTCGCAGTCGATCGCTCCGGTCACCGAGCGCCGGAGGTCAACTACATACGAGGTCCAGCCGAAATAGCGGCGATGGATTTACCGGGCCCCCGAGGCGATCCGTTCTCTGTTCAGGCGGCGGTCGGGCATCTCCCGGCGCTCCACCCGTGCGACGGTGGCTGGGGCGCTGGAGCCGCCGCCTTTCCGCCTCAGCATGTCACGCAGAGCTTTCTCCTTCCGGGCAGCCTCGTCCTGGAGCATGCTGCCGCCGGCCGATGCCGCTTCTCGGACGCGGGGCTGGGTTCGTCGCCAGGCTTAGCGACGACGTCGTTTGAATTGATTGCACGTGTCCGATGTTTTATCTTTATACTCTTCTTTTACTGCTTCCATTTTTGATGATGCTTGTGTAGTGTTATATTATGACTGTGATCTGACTCAAACCAGATATTATTAATCCATTTTTATGAAACTCGTTTGTTAAATCCGCAACTACAAATACACACCAAACACATGTTATATCATCGCGCATTAGAGAAGACGCACCGCCGAAATCGCAAGCCACACTACCAAGCAGTAAAGGAATATTAATAAAACTTGTGTGAAGGCTGTAAAGTGGGTCACAAAGCATATCAGCACAGCGACGTCTCCTTCAAAAGTATGTCCACTTACCGCCGTCATCTTAAGTATATGTCCTTAGCCGTGCTAATACCATATGCCATGTGGCATACGGGGTACACGGATTCCGATTCGAGTACCCGGAGACTGACCGAGCAACGGACAGAGCTGGTAATGAAAGTGGTGAATTAATATTACTCTTAAGAGGCGTTGCGTTCACACGTGATGACATGTTGAGGCCGATGTGAATACGAGCCAGGGCAAAGACCGAGCTGTGCTCCTGCTGTACTCCTGCTCCTGCTGTGGTAGAACAGTTCACCTGGCCGGCCCCACCTGGCCCTGTTCGGCTGTCTCGCTCTTAACACCATTGCGCGGTCAGTGGCGCAGCCACGATTTTCCTAAGGGAGACCATAAAAACAAAATGTGACCAATGGAGAAAGCTTCAGACGCGCGAAGCGCGCCTTTAGGGCGCCTTTAGGTGGCACCTCAGAAATGCCAGAGGCTATAGTTTCTTGACCATGGACCTGATCTTTCTAAAAATAGCACAGCTGGATTCAGTGCGGCAGATAACCCCACGCAATGATTTTAATCAAAACATAAAATGTTGGGTGTTATGCTCTTTTCGGTTTGTTGCCGATGGGCCTGCTGTAGATTCAGCCATGTCGAAACAAAAAGTTGACATTATGACACGATATATACATGAAAGCTAGGAACAGCCACCAAGTTTCGTGGAGCTACTCCTAATTGCAATTGAGATTGAAAAGCAAGAAGAGGGGAGTGGGACTGAATATACTTTATAGGAAAGGATATACTTTCGTTAGCACAGGATAAATATGGAAAACATTGATACACAAAACATTAGTGCACACTCGAAGAGGGGTGCTTTGAGCTGCAATGACATCTTGTGCACCATACATGCGATGCATGGAATCCCCAGGAATGAAATGGAATAGCGCAGTGGAATACCACCAAGTTAATCATCACATATCTGTAAATCTTACCACGTCCATCCTTGTACAGAAAACTATTGAAACATACCGTCCATTATAGGTGAATGAGGATAGTTTCTCATAGCATTGTCCGCTCTTTCTGAACGGCACTGGTTTTGGTGTTGCAAGTGGGAACGGCTTGCAATAATGGTGGAATACATTTGTACGATTTCTGGTGTTATTGCTGCTGATATTGCACACGTCTCGTGCTCACACTTCAATTCATAAGTGCTCTCTCATACAGTGCATAAGTACTAAAGGTGTTCTGGTCCGAAAATTTTCAGACTGATAAGTGTAAATGAGAACTTAGCATTAGCAGTCACCAACCAGGGGGTCTGAACGATCACCAGCCACCCCGGATCTGCAGCCATATGCAGTGTACATCAGATTTTCTGCATTTTATCTTTAGGCCCATTCCACGACAAATCGACAACACCCAATATTTTATATTTTGATGAAAATATTTGTGTGGGGTTATCTGATGCGTCGAATCCAGTTGTGCTATTTTTAGAAAGATCAGGTCAACGGTCAAGGAGTTATAGCGTCGGGCATTTCTGAGATGTCACCAAACAAGGACACCAAACAAGGACTTCATTGTATTAAGGACCATAAAGGTCCTTAATACAATGAAGAACAATCCGAATTGCGCAAAAGTATATCGTTGAACTCACAATATTCCATTGCATTTTTTGGCTCTTTCGGAATTTTCGTTTATGGGCCATTTGAAATCCTGATATCGTGACCTAAGGTAACGTGACCTACTTTAACTATCGGAACAGTCACAATGCGATTTGAAAAAGTGCAGAAATATTGTCCGATATATTATCTTTCGAAGCAAGAATAAAAAATAAAACAGGGTTTTGCCTCTGAAAAAATACATATCCGTTCAAAATTAGGCATGCGTGGCTATTTTTGCGCTAGTTTATCGTGGCCTGTTATAATATTGGTTTAAAACAGTATATTACAAGCCTTTTGATGTTCCTGGCACGTGATGGGATGAGTAATCCCATTAATCTTGAACTGCTTGAGAACAAATTTGGCGCGAACGCATCCATTGACACATGCTGAGCCTGAAATGAATCGCAGTCTATATCGGTGTAATACAATAAAGTAACAGAATTACACAATACAATGCAATACAATAATTTGTTACCGTACAGCATAATAATGCAATGCAATGCAATGATCTACAGATGTGCAGATGATCACATACCTTGTCAGAATCCCAGTTCAGACTGACGATCTGCGACTGCGATAATATTAATCAACACAATCTGTATCAGCGCGCACATCAACACGTCTCACTTCACCCAACTTACATTAGCACACGCATCGGTAGGCAGTTCATGAACTATTACGGTGCTGTGGTTCACTGGTGTGAACTTGTGGTACCCCTGTGCTCCTTTCACCGTGATGGCTTTCGGGAAGCGCTCGGTGAGGTGGGTCGTGCTGTCCATTGCCTCCTGCTTCGATAAAAATATGAATTTGATGCAGCTGGCTAGCTCGTGCGACAGATACTCAAGCATGTCCTCCGCCGTCAGTATCTGGTTGTTAAGCGGGCGCTTGAGGCTCTCTTGAGCCGCGGCACGCTTGACTGTTCCCCCGATGTCGTTGCAAGCGTCAATGCCATGAGATATGACAAAAAGCCACTCACAGCGTACCCCAAAATATGCCTGATGGTGACACATTATAGAAGTCATGTTTGTTCGTATACTGCCCTCTGTGAAGTAAATATTTTTGGAGGTCAGATACTGCGGTCCGAATTTCTGGGATAAGCCGTTACAGGAACGCATGCACCATGTCAGTGTCAGTGTTTGTGCCGTCAGAGATACGGCAGTAGGTCTGATTACACAGTACCTCGTCCTCACGCCAGTACACTACAAACGGGTGCCCCGTACACAGGGACGAATCCCAGTGGAAGCCTTGAGCTGCATCCTGCACCACAAATGAATACTTTTCGGCGAAATCGTACTAGGGAATCACTTCGCCCTCCCTGGCAATAGCCTTTGCGTAGGTGAAGTGCTGGCCTTGTTTGTCAGCCACAAAGTGGTGCCTGATCAGCTTCACGGTTTGCTGGCTGAAATATCGCATGCTTCCCTTTTTGGTCTAAACTATTTCTGCGAGTGTACAGGGATGCGTGCTCATCCACAATTTGTACCTAATATAATTATCCATGTCATCATCTGGGGCTAAATCACCTTCACTCTCTTCTCCTGATTTGTCCGCGAGGAGAATCCTTAGAAAGTTTATCACCCCGTCTCCACCAGGGCAGGCCTCACAGTTGTGCATCATGCAATCACGGTTTTCAGTGTGCCACATACAGCGTGATCGAGGAGGTTACGGTATTTGAAACAAGGATATGAGCCGACAGCGGATATGAGCAGTTTTAAGTTTTGATGATAAGTGCACATGCATACCGAGTGCGTCCCACTGCTGCCTGCCAATACGCAATGCTTCGGATGAAGGGCAGCAAAGGTTAAGAAGCCGGTGCGAGGGTTTTCAAAGTTTTGCTTGCATAGATCATATATCTCACCCAAATTTTCCAAAGCAAGCCTTTTCTGAACTCTACTTTTGGTTCCATGAACCTGTCGCACCGTGACACGGTAGGTCTTTCCGAGACACATCCGGCTGATCTGATCCGACTCATAAAATAGCTTTACTTTCACCTTGACTGCGTTCGACACCGTCAGAAATTTCCTCGCTTCACAGGCAGCATGTTCAGCGAGAGTGAACAGTGAGCACTGGGCACCCAAACACGGTGCCACCCCTTGTTTGTGCCCTTCCTGATATTTCACTACATTCGTGGATTTTTATTTTCGCGATGTAGTAAATGGTTGTGCAAATGGTTTCTCGGTTATCGGAATGTGATTGCTATATCGTGGATGCTTCTCTCTCCTTGTAATTCATGGTAAGGTATAACTCATAAATCATCTACTACCACAATTTGGAGACATTTCTGCCATTCTGTTTAACCATTGACCTCACGAGTTAGAACACTTGCGGAACACAGCATTCAAGATCAGATGACTAACATTATCATCCCATAACGTGTCTCTAACGCCAAAAGTCTTGTATTTCAGCAATATACCGTTCTAAATACGTATTCACGTAGATCACGATAAACTGGCGCAACAAGAACCATTCATGCCTAATTTTGAACGGATATGTAGAGTTTTAAGAGCAATACCCTATTTTTTTATTTTTTGCGTCGAAAGATTCTATCGAACCTCATTTCTGCACTTCTTTAAATCGCATTGTGACCGTCCCGAAAGGTAAAATAGATCACGATGTCACGATTTCAAATATCCCCTAACCGAAAATTTTGAAATGGCCAATAAACACAGTGGGTCATTGTGAGTTCACCGATATATACTTTTGCACAATTCAGATTGTTCTTCATTGAGTTAAAGACCTAAAAAGACACCCTTGTTATGTGACATCTCAAAACTTCCCGAGGCTATAACTCCTTGACCGTTGACCTGATCTTTCTAAAAATGACAGCTGGATTCGGCGCATCAGATAACTTCACACAAATATTTTCATCATAATATAAAATATTGAGTGTTATTCTGGCCCTGTCGATTTGTCGTGGAATTGCCCATTCCATGTGGCGGTCTTGGCCAATTTCATTCGGTTTGGTTTAAAGAGCACACTCAAGAAGAGCTTGAGTGGATTTCACATGGACGTATTGTGACATACTGGTGCAAAACACTTTATCTCTTCGTTCCTGATTTCAATTCAGGTTGGTTGTGTTAAATACGTTCCGTCGTGATCCCTCTGTCTTCCCCGCCGATCTTCGATTCCTCTGGCAGCGATATTGACATGCAGATCCCGAGACCTCCGCCTCCGGTTTACAGTTATGTGTCGTTGCGGTTGGTTCGAGGTCAGAAATCCACCAGAGGTGTCAGTACAATATATTCACCAATGGATTCACCAACAGCCGCTCAGGCAATCATCTGACATAGTCTTTCTAAATACAATGCATAAATATCCGCGTTTCGTGCCAATTAACCCACTCGTTATATCTGGCTATGCCTAGCCGTCACAGTCGGAACGCAGACATGACTTCATTAAATACATAGCCAATCGGCATCTAGCGGATCGGCCCTTGAAATCGCTTAATCAATCTCTGTGTTTATCTAATTATGCAGTTCCTAGTGGTTAAAACAGTTGTCATCATCGTTTTCATCGTTTTTCAACCCCATAGAACTATACATGAAGGTTTACAAACAGAGTCTCCTACTTCATTGATCAGCAGCACGGGATATATGGAAAAGTTATTGACTGGATTGAAACATTGCTAAGGAGAAGGGAACAAAAGGTAGTATGAAATGGATATCGATCTGAATGGAATAATTCTTATTAGTGTGCCACAGGGCTCCGTTCTAGATCCTCTTATATTTATAATCTTCGTGAACAATATTGAGGTTAGGCTGAGGAATATGCTGCTCAAATTTGCTGATCATATCAAATTGGTAGCAGTGGCTACGCGGCCGGTCCTCTGCATGGACCCGGCCGGTCGGCCAGTCCGCCAGTCCGCGGCCAGTCGGCCGGCCGACCAGAGACGCTCCCCGGTGCGCTTATCGGTGGGGTGTGAGTTATCAGCGATAGATAACACACATGCCAAATCGGACGTACCGGGGTGTGCGATGGAGAAGGCAGGCTTCAGCAGGGGAAGGGGTGGACGGAACGATAATGTTTTCCTCATGCAACGTTTGCCACTGCCACCTGTTGACAGAAAACGAAGACACAGCTGTACGATTTCACCGCCAATGCTTCACTGGCTCCTCTAGCGGACAACTGAGCAACTATTTTTGGACGTTATGAACTTTTGTACTAAATGAATCTTGGACGTTATGAACTGAAATCAGTTTCGGAAGTTGTGATCCTTGGACATTATGAACTCTGGACGTTATGATCGCAACCTATCCGATACATTTTGGACTTTTTGGACTTTATTTCGCATTTTGGACGTTATGATCCTTGGACGTTGTGAGCTTTGGACGTTATGAATTTTGGTACTAAATGAACCTTGGCTGTTATGATATAGCCCCCTTCATGCGGACTTATGCGAAACTGTTCTCAAATGTTTCCACGGACACCATAGTGCGCTTGAGGGTCCACTGAAGAATCTGGATCCTGCGGTGTCAGAAGTAAATGTCGCAACCGCTCGATCCTGTTCTGTACGTTCCGCAGCTCCTCCCGCCCAAACTAGGCTGTAGTAGAGATCCAGAACAGCGTCCTTGTGCGTGACATGATACTGAGATAGCCCACAGATGCTAAGATAGCCCGTAGTTCAAGATAGCTGCGTCCATACCTGCATGTGTGTGTGCACGGTGACGGGTCGCGGCGCAGACGTGCACAACCCACCACGTCGCGGCGGATGGCGCTGGGGGCCAATCATAGGCGGCGCTGTCTCGGGGCGAGATGCGCCGCCTCTGCTAATTGACTAATGGCTGCCTTGCTTACCACCTGCGGGAGTGCGCGTCGGTCGTCAGCCGTTTCGAGCCGGAGCTCTGCTGGCCACAGACAGGATCCCTGGAGTAGTCTGGGGGTAGGGTTCTCTTCTCCAGCTCCGCTGGCCACAGACAGGATACCTGGAGTAGTCCGGGGGTAGAGTTCTCTCCTCCCGACCGAATGGTTGTGGTTTCGAGTGCCGCCTGTTGTCGCTCTTCGCCCGCGACCAATCGGCGTGAGAGGTTGGCGGCGCTATATGGATACCGCAATCAATATGTCGTAGAACCACGAATCAGCCGATCGCGAGAACTGAGTGTCGTCACCGAACGCCAATGATGCCCGCTGTCTCCCCGTATTGGTTCCCATATTGGTTGTCTCACCGAAGGCCAATGATGCCCGCTGTCTCCCCGTATTGGTTCCCATATTGGTTGTCTCACCGAAGGCCAGTGACGCCCGCTGTCTCCCCGTATTGGTTCCCATATTGGTTGTCTCACCGAAGGCCAGTGACGCCCGCTGTCTCCCCGTATTGGTTCCCATATTGGTTGTCTCACCGAAGGCCAGTGACGCCCGCTGTCTCCCCGTATTGGTTCCCATATTTGTTGTCTCACCGAAGGCCAGTGACGCCCGCTGTCTCCCCGTATTGGTTCCCATATTGGTTGTCTCACCGAAGGCCAGTGACGCCCGCTGTCTCCCCGTATTGGTTCCCATATTTGTTGTCTCACCGAAGGCCACCCCCCTTTCCCCCGTATTGGTATGACCCAAGGCCCGCCCCTGTCTCCCCGTATTGGTTCCCATATTTGTTGTCTCACCGTACGCCGATGATGCCCGTTGTCTCCACATATTGGTTCCCGTATTGGCTGTCTCTCTGCATTGGTTCCCGTCTTGGTTGTCTCCCCGTATTGGTTCCAATATTGGTTTCCTCACCGCATTGGTTCCCATATTGGTTGTCTCCCCGTGTGAGTTCCCTCATTGATTGTCTCACCGTATTGGTTGTCTTCCCGTATGGGTTGCCGTATTAATTGTATTCTCATATTGATTCCCGTATTGGTTGTCTTCCCATGTCGGCTCCAGTACTGGCTGTCCACCCGTATTGATTCCCGTATTGGTTGTATTCCCGAATGGGTTCCCGTATTCGTTGTCTTTCAATATTGGTTCCCGTATTGGTCGTCTTTCCATCCTAGTTCCCGTATTGGTTCCTGTATTGGTTGTCTTCCAATATTGGTTCCCATATTGGTTGTCTTCCCGTATCGGTTCCCGTATGGGTTCCCGTATTGGTTCCCGTATTGGTTCCTGCATTGGCTGTCTTCCCGTATTGATTCAGGTATTGATTCCCATATTGGTTGCCTTCCTGTATTTGTTTCCGTATTCTTCCCGTATTGTTCTCGTGTTAATTGTCTTCCCGTATTTGTTCCCGTATTGGTTGTCTTCCCGTATTGGTTTTGGTTTCGGCCGGGAGCGCGCGGCCAGATGGGGAAGGGGCGGAGGTGTCCATGGCGGTGACTATTGATCGTGGCGGGCGGTCGGGCCGTTACCGTTCGGCTCACCTCAGTGCGACACCGATCCAATCCGATCAGACACGGTGTGCGAGACCCGGCGCCTCGGTCGGCAGGGTGATGGCGGCGCACGCCAGGGCCGACACTCCGCGGCAAACCAGTCGATAGAATCACACTGGCAGAAGCCCATGAGAAATCAGAAACTTAGTTTTAAAAAATGACCCTTGTCATAGTTGTGGCCTGGGAGCCTGGGTATGAGCCTCGTTCGAATGGGCAGTAGCTCAGTCGGTAGGGCGTTGGACTCTTGAGTGTAAGACCGTGAGTTCTAATCCCACAACCGGCGATATTTCCGAGTCACCTGCTACCAATCGTCGTGAGAGGCTGGCGACGCTGTATGACCTAGCCGCTGAATGCGTCGACGTAAAAGAACCACAGGTTCTTCTTCTTGTTCTTCCTTGAGTGGACGGTGATGACACGATGATAGTGGTGACTGAAGTAGTGCCAGTGAGATTGTGACATGACTTGCCATTGGTTATCATCTTAAGTACAGTATTGCGGGCACGAATGGGTTGCATATGATATCGTGAGCACGAATGTGTTAATGAAAAACAACAGAAGGCAAATCAACATTTAAAATTAATAGTATTTATGCAATGATTACCTTGTATTACGTAATGCATAAGCTGTCCAGAGTTCTACATCCTATTCCATCATTTGGCAACTGAAACCTAACATTCGGCGGAGTGGTTGTAGGAGATTCGTAATCAATGCAAGTGAGGTTTGCTGCGTTGACTTTAGGTTAATCTCTGTCCATCTCCCGGGGTTTATGCAGCTTTAATCGACTACATTTAGGCCTCAAGATCTCTGAATATTCCCATTTCCACCAGTCCACCATACCACCCTCGGAGTGGCAAGGCTAGTAAATATAACCTAATTCATTCACTATTTCACGACAGAAAAAGAAAAACGAATCGTTCGTTTATTAGGCATGGATGCATTTGCGGTTCGACGTCATGTTACATCGTTGCCGACGTGCTAGTAAGAATCAATAATCGGTCAATATGCTTGTGATCATCTGCTTAATGTATTTAGCTAGACAGTTTCTTCACGTCCAAGAACACAGTATAGCATGCGAAAAAAAATATATGCATGTAATGGTCGTATTGTTTGTTCGCTGGTGAATTAGTAAGTAAAACTAGACTAGGATTATATACACAACTGAAAACTTACTAGTTGATATAGAATAGATTGGGGACCTGGACTGGGTGTGTAATGGAGAATGTAAACACATTGATCCAAGAGGGAATACAAAAAAAAATGAAATGGAGCTTAGAAGAGAGATGCAGGACATCAAGGAAGAGTGCAAAAAAAATCAAGCATGAGATGAAACAATTAAAGGAGGAAATCAAACAACTAAAAATGGAACTGGTGGACACAAACAATCAGATGGACGAAATTGAGCAATATACACGGAAGGATTCTGTGATGTTGGATGGTGGTGGGGTTCCCATCTGCTCCACCGGATACACACGAGGAACCAAAAATAAACAAGGGAAATTACAAAAAAGTCATAGAAGAGAAACTTGGCGTGAAACTGAACGGCTCAATCTCGGCATGCCACCGTTTGAGACAAAATAAGAGGGTGTTAGTAATATTTAAAGACCTTGATGACAGGAGTGCTGTTTATGACTCAAAATTAAATCAGAAGGGTGACAAGACAAAAATCATAGTTCATGAAAATTTGATATATAATGCAGATCTACTGTTGTTTGGACCACCTAAGACTTTTATCTTGATGTATATTACATAGAGATCCTTTTCAAGGGTTCGTGTTCTGTGGGACTGAACATACATAGATGATGTGAGACATGGTAGCTTTTCTGGATGACAGTTTATACTCACATGCATTGACATCTACTAAAACACCCCTGGCTATGCTCCCGCTCATACTGCCAAGGTGCTATTGGTATGACGTGGAAGTATGGAGAGTGAATGGGAGTGAGAATGAAATGTGAAGTCACAAGCTGGCTCGCTTCAAAGAAGCTTTTTATTCTGAGACACCAGGGGTGCCATGTCCAAAACTCCTGAGCACTTGTGAGATTACGGAGAAACTTACAAGAATGAGCTGTAGGTAATTACAAACTCATACCTCATTCAGCTAGTGGCATATAGCATACAATATATCCACAGAGGGAACACAATGGTACCAATCCACCAAAGCTGACCATTAACAATACAATCGTCTACCATGCAGAGGGTCTTCAGCATGTATCCGCATTGTGTTGCCGTGTTCTAGTCCCTTTTAAATATTGTGCTATTAAATGGTCCACACAGCAGCATTTGCATGACAAAAATCAGTATGGCATATGCACATTTATGAACTGGGATTGATTCCCCATACTCATGGGTATGGATAAGTAGGTATATGCATATGTAAATATATATATATATATATATATATATATATATATATATATATATATATATATATATATATATATATATATATGTATATGTATATATATATATATGTTTATATATATATATATATATTTATATATATATATATATATATATTTATATATATATATATAAGATATATATATATATGTATATATATTTATATATATATATATATATATATGTATATATATATATATATATATATGTATAATGTGTGTGTGTGTGTATATGCATCTATATGTATTCGTGTACCTATTTACATCCATGTGTGCCATGGCATCCATTTTCACCTGGATGCAGATCCACCATCTGACTCTTGTTCCGTTGATTGTGGGCTAGATTTCTTACCACCTAACTAGGTAGGTGGGTACGTACCTACCTACCTACATATACTATTTCCGCATACATTCTGTCATCACATTACAATCTTATTACATACATCCTTACATCCTACTATGTTTCCATGATGGAGTTGCTTGAGTATGTACCTACCTCCTACCTACCTATTTACCTGGGTGACCATAAAAATTATTACATAAATTGTTGGCATCAATAGCAAGTTCAATTATATGTATTAGCCTTATCATGTGACCACTTGCCCATCTACCTAGGCGGGAAATCATTCATTAAATCATTTTTAGGTACCACACAATAAAACAGGACACTTAGTATCAATACCTAGGGGCTGCCTAATTTACTATACAGCCAATCAATCACGACTATGAATGGATATGAAGAACACTGCTGTATACGGCCTTGGAACACTCCATCAATGAACCTCCTTTTCGGTTACTAATATTGCGCACGTACGACAACCAATCGTAAAACTGCAAGATATTTCAGGTGATTTCAAGTTAGGCAAAACAATTATTCAGCTTTGCAATCAGATAACTGCAAAATACTTTATGGATTAATATCACTTCATTTTGCTTTTCGAATCACTTCCTAAATAACTATATTCAGGCGCATAGCCATTACGCATTTTATTGAGATTCTTTTTATTTACAAACCAACCTCGATGCTGAACCAGACGGTGACGAAAACGAAAAAAATGTTTGTTGAATGTTTTAATGTTTGAAATAAAATACCACGTAAAACACATGTGACTGGGTACGTAACTGAAATGAAATGAATACCAGAATACAAAAAAAAAGATGAATAGACACAAAATACATTGATTTATAGTTCTTTTTCTTTCTTTCTTTCCATTTTTGTCGTGACATCCCAATCTGGGTTCCGATTTTTTATTAAAAAAGTGACAAAAAATATATTGGTATCGGAACTATGTTATTTAGGTCAGGCAGAAAAACTAAAGTCACGGTAAGGTAAGCATTTGAGAAGTATTACGGTGACCAGAGACATATATCAAGGGCAGGTCAGTTTTCTCAACTATTTAAAGCAGGGACTGGGATAACAATTTTCTGAACGTGAACACACCCAATGCGAGACAATGCGATTATGACGATTTTTTAGACAATGCGATTATGTACTTCCAAGCAAACTTAGAACAGATGTGCACGGGAGGTTTTCCATAATACACTTAAATGTTACGTCTGTCAAGAACAAATTTGATGACTTAGAAAACTTCTTAGCTACAACAGGAATCAACTGGTCAGTTGTACGTTTATCAGAAACATGGCAAATATACAGAAAAGTTCTTCAAAGTGAGCAATTACAAAATGTATGCACCAAGTCGAAGGCAGGGGGTCTGTAATTTACATTCACAATTGTTTGGATACAAGAGAAATACAAATATTGTAGATCAACTTGATGAAGCTGCTGCTGTTGAAATTAAACCTTGAGTTTCAAAATGGTACCAGATCAATAATCATTTGCCAGGTTTATCGTACTCCAACCTTCCCCCACGATAATTTTCTTGAAGGCACTGAACAATTGCTGCAAATGATAGAGGATGAGAGGAAGCTTACAATTATAGCAGGATATTTCAACTACAATCTTCTAAATATTCAAAATGACAGAAATGTGGAGAGATTCTCAAACTAACTATTGTCATATAGTTTTCTTCCACAATCACAAATTCTACTCGGGTACAAATTACAACTAGTTCCTTATTGGACTATATCTTCATAAATGATTTTGCATGCATGTTCTCATCAGGTATACTGATAGAAAACCTTTCAGATCATTTTCCGGTGTTTGTAACATTAACTGCCCAGGCAAAAGAAAAGAAGTCAAATTATCCAAAAGAAATACTTCATTACATTCAAATCCATCTCTTAAATTACTATTTAGTATCAAGATTGAATAATTTCCATCAGCACAATGATCCAAGCATAGCATGCAGTGATTTGCTCTCAGTATATAATGATGGCATGCATATTATTACAAAGCAAATAATCCCAAGCAGGAGGAAACCCCCATGAAAGGCTGGATTAGCTCTGGTATATTATGTTCCATAAATCGAAAAAACAAACTATATAAAAAGTTTATTAAAAGTCCAAATCCACATAATGAAGTTAAATACAAACAATTCAGGAGCATCCTCATCAAGATCATCAGAGAAGCAAAGAAAGAAACTACACTATGCAAATTCCCTTCACTATAGCAAATCAAATGCAAAGAAACTTGGCAAATATTACATGAGGTGATAAATAAACAGAACAAAAAAAGTACAGAATCCATGCTAAATGAAGAAGATAACGAAGATCAAACAGAACAACTTCCTAATGCCTTCAACAATTCCTTTTCAATCATTGGCAGCAAATTAGAACAGAAGACTACTACTTCTAACAAAGATCCAATAGAATGCATTGCAGGGCATGACTATGCTATTTGGAAACAAGACATATACACTAATGAAATCCAAGTTGAAACAATTATAAAGGCACTGAACTCTTGGAGAAGGGGCTGATGGCATTAGCACAAAAACTACCTTACTAACTTACAAAAATATCCTGAAACAAATCACCCACTTCTTCTCTGTCTGAGAAGTGGAGTTTTCCCAAACAACTAAAACAAGCCATAATTATCCCCATATTTAAAGTAGGAGAACTGAACAAATTCACAAATTATAGGCCAATTTCTATGCTACCAGTATTTCAAAAACAAATCCTTAAAAAAAATGATACATTCTTATCTCATGTCTTATCTGGACCTGAATAATATACTCAGTACACTCCGATTTGGATTTAGAAAAAGTATGGCACCTACATGCCGATTGCTCACATTTATGATTAAATTACAAAATCTTTGGAAAAGAAAGAACTTACTTGTGGACTATATATTGACTTGAAAAAACCTTTGATGCTGTGAGCATGGGTTTTGTACTTTTATAAAATCCAATATATTGGCATCTCAGGAACTCTACTCAGGATATTACATTCATACTTAAAAGATCGTTACCAGCAAACACAAATTAATGATGTAATCTCAGATGCAGAGTGCATTACAATGAGAGTTCTGCAAGGCTCCATACCTGGTCCACTGCTCTTCCTTGTATACATTAATGATTTGGGTAATCCTTTAGAGGGAACATTCTATTTATTTGCTGATGATGCCGCTGTCATGATAAAAGCTACAAATATATAGGAACTACAAATTAAAGTGAATGCCATTGTTACAGGAATAACTGAATGGTTTCAAGCTAATATATTATCACTGAATGTCACCAAAACAAATTACCAAATTTATTCCAGTATGCCTAGTGCTGACTTAAACATAGCCATACATTCTCAAAGTTCACAGGAAACCGCAAATCACATATCTTGGTGTAACAGTTGATTCCGTGTATGAGAGCAATATGGTTGAATTACATGTTGGGAACACCAATAATTGTATGAAACCTCCACCCATACGTACATACCAGAAAGGATATAGTCATCTTTCTTGCAGTGCTTGCTGCATGCCTTCATGTTCCTTGATGCTTTTTTGCCCATTTTTAGAATGTTGTGCCACTTTTTAGAGAGTATTTTATCTCTCGGGAAGCGATGGAAGCTGACTTCAGGTTCCTTCCTGTGCAATGACTTGCATTGTGGAACACAACAATACGTATTGGACTTACTCACCTTATCCATTATGTTCACAACTATGCAAAAACCCTCACACTCTCAAGCTTCAAAGACCTGAAAAAGTATTCGCGCAACCTCAGTGCTAGCCATTTCCATTTATGTCACTCTGGCTTGTTTGCATTCTTGTTCCCAAATTGTTTTTGGTGGCGCGCCAGATTTTCACACTTTTATCTGCCACAGAGTAGTTCAACATGTCTGCCGATAGGTGGCAACTCTTTCGCCTTGAACGGTCAAAAGCACCAAGAACTTGGAATAGTATTATTGGTTCAAAATTTCCTTCCTGTAATCATGTACCTATTAAGAAGGAAGATATAAAACAAAGTTATCGGAGCTTAATTCATTGGCTTATATATCACAAACTACCTGGCGAGCAAAAATTAACCTTGATCAATTGCACACTACAAAAAACCAGAGGAATTATATGTAGGTGGTTAATATAAGTATGTGTGAGTAAAGCTGGATCAGCAAGCATATCCATATGTGATGATGCATGTGTAGCTATGTGCTTAATTGCATGCAAATACAGGTGTGTGTATATGCAGGTGTGTGCATGTGTATGTGTGTAAATGTGTATGGATGCATATGTGTGTATGTTTATGTATGTGCATGTTAGTATATATGTGTGTGTATATTTGTATAAATGATGTGTGAATGCATATGTGTATATGTATGTGAAGTATGTGCATATGTATGTGAAGTATGTGTAGGTGTATATGTTTCATGTGTGTGCATATGCAGGTATGTGTGCTTGCGCATGTGTATATACATGGATCCAACTTCTCCATTTTCCCCCTCATAGCACATTTCACTTTGTGGCCCCAGGAGTTCCTTGGTGGTAGCTTGCCACCTAGCTGAGATGCTCCTGGGGCTACTTCTACTAATTGCTGGTGGTGGCCTATCTGCAAACAAAAAGACAAAAAAGGATGCAACCAGTTGTAGTGAACTGGAGGTATGCAGAAAAATGACATATGTGTTGGCATCCTGAGGAATTCCTAAACTGGCTGTCCTAACTTTTGAATAGCTGGCCATATGAAAGCCCAATATCAATCGAGCCTGTAATAGTGCGTGTAGCCAGATAGGATAAGCTGCTGCATACGAAACAGGGATCGACATTAGAATAATACAAAATGTACCATCTGGTGTGGTGGTGGTACCCTTTTTACATGGTGGTTTCGTTCACTTCATACCATCTCGTGCGGTGGTGGTAACTTTTTGATATCGTAGGTTTGTCCACTTCGTACCATCTGGTGCGGTGGTGGTATTCTTTGTATGTGGTGGGTTCGTTCACTTGATACCATCTGGTGCGGTGGTGGTACCCTTTTTATATGGTGGGTTCGTTCACTTCATATTCCCTGCTCCTACTTGTTTCGCCGCAATTGCATCTTCGCCATTCAGGGATACGACGGGAACATCCAGCGGAAGCAGTACAAATATATGGAGGCTGCATTGCAGTGCTAGACTTGTGTCCCAACTGTGCAGTGGTGGTGTCAAGTGGAGCGGGCACCGGTGCAGTGAAATGGAGCGGGCACCGGTGCTATGGGCATCAAATGGAGCGGGCACCGGTGCGTGCAGTGGGCAGCAAATGGAGCGGGCACCGGTGCAGTAATGTAATTTAATGTATTTCGGATTCTCCCGAGCAGGGTTTTTCAGTTTTCGTTACAGTAGTGCA
The DNA here is from genome assembly GCA_034440615.1 of Ashinkailepas kermadecensis. Classification (NCBI taxonomy): domain Eukaryota; kingdom Metazoa; phylum Arthropoda; class Thecostraca; family Neolepadidae; genus Ashinkailepas; species Ashinkailepas kermadecensis. Next base: position 210,222 of record JAOTOM010004535.1, on the reverse strand, counting down.
CTAATGTGCAGCACAAACCATCATCACGAGCATACACGATAACAACGAGTGGTATCACAGTGCTGATGTAAGCGATGTTCCGGAGGCCGGAAATTAGAGTCCGGACATGCGCAGCATGACCGAAAGCCTCCGTCTGAAAACATTGTAGCCATCTGAGTTCCTCACATCCGGAGGCAGATTGTTCCACGTTCGGCAATCTCCCGGTATGAAGGAGCAACGCGCGAATTCTGTGCGACATCGTGGTACCTGGAGCTCACCGTTAGCCGTGGCTCTGGTGCTCCGTTGCGACACAGTTGAGCGACAGTTCAGTTGACCGCGAATGAGTTCTTAGCCAGTGAACTCATTCATAATTTTGAAAACTGAGTAAGCATCTGCCTCAAATATGAAGTCCTCGAATTTGAGCCTTCCTAGTTCTTTCAACGTTGGCGACACATGATTCCGGTAGTGCAAGCCGGCGACAATCCTTGCACCAAAGTTGATGCATTTTTGAATGCGTCGTTTCTGGGCTCTGCCGGCTGTAGCTCCGGTATCACGACTACGGCCTTGCCAAGCTAGTCGGAAGCTGACGCTGTCCTATGCAGTTGATGCGCCCCTAAACCCCAATAACAACAACAGCTGACACTGTCAGCCTGGTGCTGAATGTGAACACGCTTAGCAACTCGGACGGCGTCTTAGCAGCTCGGACCGCGTCTTAGCAGACCGGTCCGCGTCTTAGCAGACCGGTCCGCGTCTTAGCAGACCGGTCCGCGTCTTAGCAACTCGGACCGCGTCTTACCACAACAGAGGCCAAAGCAGTGCCAGCCAGCGGGCCACGTCTTACCACGACAGGGACCCAACAATTCCAGACAGCGCCCACGACAGGGACCCAACAGTTCCAACCAGCGCCCACGACAGGGACCAAACAGTACCAGCCAGCGCCCACGACAGGGACCAAACAGTACCAGCCAGCGCCCACGACAGGGACCCAACAGTTCCAACCAGCGCCCACGACAGGGACCAAACAGTACCAGCCAGCGCCCACGACAGGGACCCAACAGTTCCAGCCAGCGCTCCATCACCTGGCCTTTGGAGGCTTCAGCCATTCATTTTATGCTAATAAACGTTGCCTTTGGTAAGTTTTTGAGTTTGGATAGTTCCAGGCTGGTGCCAGCTGATGCATCAACACACTATGCATTTTGTTTCTTGATTTCCTGACCCCCGTCTAGCGAAATGTAGCTACAGCGTCATTCGCAATGACCTCCACCGACGACGGAGGACTTCGAAACCGCTCGATTGGGCGCATGCTTGGAAATGCGGCCGTATTGACGGTCAGCAACCGCCGACTCCAAATCACGTCCGGCTTCACTGCCCACATTACCGCAGAGTGGACTCCAGACCGTGTCCGGCTTCACTCCCCGCATTACCGCAGAGTGGACTCCAGACCGCGTCCGGCTTCACTGCCCGCATTACCGCAGAGTGGACTCCAGACCGTGTCCGGCTTCACTCCCCGCATTACCGCGGAACAAAAGTCAAATCCCGCTGGTAGGCAACGCGAACTGCAGTGTTTTTTTTTTCTCTTTTTTCGGGGGGCTGGTGTTAGGTCAGACGCACGTGACACGCTCCAATCGACTGGCATGTACACGACGTGGGGGTGTACCGACTGCGCGGTACTGGTGTGTACCTGGTGCGACTTGCTGACACGTGCCCTCACCCTGCCTGTTCTCTCGGTGTGATGTGGTGCATCATGTGACCGATGCTGCTGATCCGTTCCTTCAGTAGCCACAGCCACAACTCCCACTCCCCAACTAGAGTATCTATTTCCGTTTACGTTGGGCTTCGCAACTCACTCCCAGCGCCGAGAGGTTATTGACCGATCGTTTGATACCAGGATCGGGCGTCATGCAACAGTTTGTAGTTTTAAGCTGAAACGATTGAATAATCACGTCCCCGTTTGTGTACGTGTCCGACGTGTTCCGACGTGTTCCGGGTACTCGTGTGACCGCCAGCAGAAGGTCTAACACGGCCGTCTGTCGTACGTCCATCACCGTCGGCAGTAAACAGAGCCCGCTAAATGTACGCGGCGTGAGCATCTCGGACCTGGTGATCTCGGACCGAACGGCGGCTCGGCGGTCGAGGAGCACCTGAGGCGAACCGTCATCTCCAGCTTATGCGTCCTGACTTTTCTGACAGCTTATTTGATACTTATAGGGTGTAACGATGCCGACGAAGGACGATGAAGGCATGATGGCGAGGCTTGTTTGTGCTGGATGCTGCTACTTCGCTTGGGAGGATAAAAGCAGAGCATAACACCGGTAAACATTTCCAAATTCGGTCTAATCCGTATCCGCCTGCAACAATTCAATCCGCATCTATATCCTTGGCAAGTAGCTATTCACTGCCCAATCCATGTTCATAAATTCAGAATAGCTGAAACCTGATTGGCAGCAATAATCAATAGCATGTAGACCACGGACATTATACAATATGTTCGCTAACAAGACGATGGAAAAAGCACAAATTAGCGTTTAGTGCGAGATGTGCATTACAATTTTCGATAGCAGCATGATGTTTTTCCCGGCATAACAATTTCACTTCAGGTCACATGTGCAAACTAGGCAGTCTTCTAACCTATGGTAGTTCTTGATGGATGAGCATGAACAAAGCATACAAGAAACATAGCAACTATCAAGGGATCAAATAAGATATATGGAACAACATTAGCTGCAAAACGAAATCTTAAGAATATCCACCCTCTTCACATGCAAATGAATGTCAATATCTTCAACAAAACGTACCTAAAAATAAACCTATGTAGCTCTCGGGTTCAATGCACCATAACACAAATGTGCCATGTCAGACTTACAACTATTTCATTTGAAGCATAAAAACATATGTCAACCTAAATTAGTTTGTTTCATCTTATTATGGTTAACATGTATATCAGGTCGTATCGTCGAAGGACGTTTTATGAAATTGATGTCACATGGGCGAAAACATAACGGAGCATAACGCTTGGATACCCCCAAAACACCCATGAAACGCGACTCAACGACTTCAACATGAAACCCGCATGGAACCTTCGATGTCCCGGCCTATTTATTGGCTGGGGTCGGAAGTGCTGTCATCTACTGTTAAAATTTGAGAAATATTGACTAAATCGAAAACTATGCGTTGCAACTACACATTCTGCATGCTTTTTTTTAGCAAGACACTACCTTATTTGTGATACTAAGAGCGCAATCGGCTGGCTATTCATACAAATATGTTCGATATACCGCTGGACGTGCTGAATCGACTGGCTATGTATACAAATATGTCCGATATACCGCTGGACGTGCTGAATCGACTGGCTATTTATACAAATATGTCTGATATACCGCTGAGCGTGCTCTCACATCCGGATGGCTCCCGCCATTTTCGGTACATTTTTCCAGGAGCATGAGAAAATGGCGAGCGGCAGCGCGCTCAAAGTTGGCATACCTAATGATACATCATTTGCGCGTCTTTCGAAGTAGGATAGTAACCCAGGTCATATCAGGTGACCGAGCTATGACATCGCCTTTGAAGGCATGCAGAGCCATGCTTGCGCTAAGCTGCGCTGCGTGAATGGCGGCTGTACAGAGCAAGTAAACTTGCATCGAAGAGGACGCTTGGGTATACAATGGACACAATCAGCCAGTTCTGATGCTTTGAGGTCATGTTCGAAAGGTCAGTGACCTTTCTAAGGTGAAATCTGGTTAGTTACCTCTGATGGTTTTTCTTACCGTAAACCATTCCCGAGTGGAATGTTTACTCGAAGCATTATTCGGAATAGTTTTGACTTTATTTCGCTATAAGACTATCGTTCGAAGTTGCAAAGCTCACAGTGTCATCCTACATTCCGTACTATTAGAGTTATACACTGTGACATGGTGCTTTGACATAGCAACGAATTTGCTCATTTGCACGGCAACGAACGCACGTATTATGCCAATTGTCCACAGCATCAGCAGCGAGATCTGATGCTCTGTCTAGCTAGTGGTTACCCTTGCGGAAGGGACTCGAAGAGTCGCTCCTGTATCGTATGGCACTTATGTAGGCGTCTTTGGCGTCCACACCGATCACCTTCCGAGACGCTTCGGTGGCCAGCTGAACTGCTCTGTCCACGGCCTGTGTGAAGGGCACGCTAGAATGTTGAGACAAGTATGAACATCTCTGATGTGCTAGTCCGACATGGTGAGGATTATCAGAGGCTCGGAGATCGTCTCACTCGCCCAGTCGATGCGCGCAGGACTCGGTAGATCAAAGCTAGCGAGCGTGCGTGGTTCAGCGGTCCAATCCTTTTACTTGCTACACTTGCAGAGGTATGGCCAGACTGCACTCCTTTTGCCAGCTGGTACAACAGCATATGGTCATGGCTGAACTGTGCCAGTACGTCGCTGTCAATCTCTCAATCTTGCCGGGCACGGAAGTGAAATCTACCACTTGCACAGTTTCGTCAGCACCAGCTTCCTGCCAACGGGCCCCGTGAACGACTTTGGACCTGCCGTGCTTCCATCCAACTTTAAGGAGCGCCTCACGCAAGTTGAGCTCATTTGCATGGAGTTGGATTCGTGAATCAGCACAAAGGCTGCTTGTTCGACAGTCCAAACAGCCGGCATACCCCGCCGTGTGGCCCGGCGTTTACACCGGTGCCGTCACACCCCAGCCGGACCCCCGCCGTCCCGGTGTTGACACAGGTGCTCACACCCACCGGCATCCCCGCCTGGCCCGGCGTTACACCGGTACGGCCCACCCCAGTCCCAGCATCCGCCGTGTGGCCCGGCGTTGACACCGGTGCCGTCACACCCCAGCCGGCACACCCCGCCGTGTGGCCCGGCGTTGACACCGGTGCCGTCACAGCCCAGCCGGCAAATTACCCACCCACCAACCCCTGGGGGAGAATTAGGTGTCTAGTGAGTCACATATACGCCTCTTGATAATGATATTTGGTGTTGTAAACCATTAGTGGTTTGATGTTTGCAGTGGCTTAAGGTGGGAAGAAGTCGTCAGAGATAGCTAACTTCGCTTGACCTTAGAAAGGTCACTGACCTTTCGAGAGTGACCTCATAACGTCGGAACTGGCTGGCTGTGTTCATTGCATATCAAAACGTCCCCTTTGATGCACGTCTACTGCTTTACAACTACCAATGCACGCAGTTTTGCGTAAGCATTGCTCAGCATGCCTCCATGGATGACACCATAACTCGGGGACCTGACATGGCCTGGGTTAATTTTCTTCTTCGAAGGACGCACAAATTATGGATCATAAGGTATGCCAGCTTTGAGCGCGCTGCCGCCCACCGTTTTCTTGTGATCGTGGAAAATGTTCAGAAAAGAGTGGGAACCACGTCGATGTGATCGCACATTCAACGGAATCGGCCGTATTTGTTACGACTATCCATCCGAATGCGCTCGTGGTATCAGGACAAAATGTAAATAGTGTCTTCCTGATCAAAGAGCATGTGCGGTAGATGCGGTTTCAAGGAATAGTTTTGCGATTTCGATAATATATGACAAATGCCATCAATAGATGGCTGCACTTCCGACCCATAGTCTGCAAATTGGCCCCGGATATCAAGCGGCCATGAGTTACTTCGCGTTCGATTGGTGTTTTGCTGGGTTTCCGAGCATGCTTCGTTACAATTTCACCCATTCTGAGCCTATTCTGTGATTGACGATATACCCTGATGTACATGCCTTGCGGTACATCTAGACACCTAGCTAGGGAGCTGCACACTGCATGAAGCACAGCCATGGGTTGACAGCCAAGCACAGCACGGATGTTTACTTTTGAAAACTATTGGTGGAAGGGGGGGGGGATATGTGAAGGCAAGTGAACAACGTTTCCTATTTGTTTCGTGTCCATTGGTCAGTGATTACTAAAAAATACGTGTTCCTAGATCCTGATCAAACGCACGTACCTCAACCTGCTTAGTGACGCAAAATCTTAATTGCCCCCCCCCCCCCACTTAGCAAAGCCCTGCATACTTGTAATTAACGTTACTGGTGACCTATCAATGGACGCAATGGTCCACCCTCAATGTAATGTCCTGGGTTATCGAGTGCCGTCTGAATCCACAAAATCCGTCGATTGGTTTCAAAGATATGACAATCGCAAGCGGTTCCTGTTCGGCCATTAACCCGTACTACACATTAAGCATCAGCATCATGACTGATGCTGTACTACATGACTGATGCCCGTACTACAAATTATGCATCAGCATCACGGTAACGTTACGGTTAGTCCTCGTCTCCAGCGGCTTCAATGAATCTCAAAATATGCGCTTCACGCCTTTTTGACACCACTAAGCCCACCAACACTGTTAACTGTTGTATGTCTTTGTAAGTTATTGTACAGCTGATGATGCAAGTTACTGATGCTTAGATCTGGTTCAGTCGATGTTTTCGGGACGCATCTCCATCCCACCCCACATCACACTCCACCCCACTCCACTCCACTCCACTCCACTCCACTCCACTCCACTCTACTCCACTCCACTCTACTCCATTCCACTCCACTCCATTCCTCTCCTCTCCTCTCCCCTCTCCTCTCCACACCATCCCACCCCGCTCCACACTCCATCCCACCCCACTCCACAGTCCCTCTCACCCCACACTCCACACTCAATCCTATCACACTTCACACTCCATCCCACCACAATCCACACTCCATCGCAACCCACCCCACTCCACGTTCCATCACACCCCACTCCACCCCACCCCACATTCCATCCCATCCCACTCCAACCTCCATCCCACCTACTCCACACCCCATCCCACCCTACGCCACACTCCACCCCACCCCACTCCACATTCCATCCCACCCCACTCCACACCACAAACGCTGTCCCGAGTACCTCACCACACCCCACACTTCGTGCACACCCCACCCCACACTCCATCTCACACCATTCCACTCCACCCCACCCCGCACTCCATCTCACCTCACTCCTCCCCCCCCCTCCAACTCCACACCACACTCCACACTCCATTCCATCCCACTCAACACACACTGTTCAGCAAAGTATGTATGATGTAGACTCAACTTGGATTACCTTCCTGCACCCGCCCATGGCATAAACAATGCATGTTCCGAGCTTTGTGGATTTACAAGGCGAATGTGTCTCAAGTTGGCGTCGTCACCACACGTGGAGATACATGATTGGTCAACGTTTGGTGCTCGTGAGGTCATCCAGATTAGTATTGTCAGACATCTCCGGGTGTTCCGGATTGATGCCTGACGGCAATTTATTTCGGAATATTATTATCCGCCTGATTTTACTGGCAGTGGCGTATTTTCAGACGTCGCCTGCGCTCGGAACAGTGCCCAGGTGGCCGCACCAGTGCTCGGGGGGGGGGGATTAAGGTTCTGAGTATGGCATTATCCTTCCGGACCTGTGTTCCGGGTAATGTTATTGGCCCGGATCAGAGTTGCCGGATGTTTTGTGGGACTGGAGCAGCTCAGCAGGGCCCAGTGACTAGAGTGCTCTGCGAAGACGTGGATCATGGGCGACGGGGAGAGACGGTCCACCCGCCATCGTCCTTCCTTATCGAAAGCCAACCCCAAGCTGCTGTGACTAACAATGACCGTTTCAAAGGGCATGGTTTTATGATAGGTCTTAGCCGATGTTTGCACCTTGACAGGTCAATAGGAAAAGTAGCAGAGTTTGTCTTGACGCAAGCGTTAAGATATAACCCGGGGGGCAAAGTTGAACGATGAGCAAGAACGAACAAACTTGGGGAATTTCTTATCCAATTTGCTTGACCTCTGTCAAGTGACTTGAGGTCAGATCAAGGTAAAGGGCGGGAAGTTGGTTAAACCTATTGATACACTGCTGGTTTTCTGGTTTGTTTAGAGTTGTCATGGCCTAAGCAGTATCAGAGCTGCATTACACGACCAAAACTAGCCTGATAGCAGATATGAAATATTTTTGGAAAGTAATTTGTTCAAATACCGACTTTTGGTTTTCGATATTGTTTTAAAATAGATAGCGAGACCATTTTCAGGCCGTATTGATCGAGGGCTTTCAAACGATATCCGGTTCGTTTTCGTGCAGCGCTTAGTTTGTAGGTTAAAATGGTAGAAATTGGATCTTTAGTGACCCCCCCCCCTCCGAGACGGGGTGTGAGAATCGGACCAGAAAGACACTTTAAGATGTGTTTAGTTTTGGAATATAAGTGTTATCACGGAAGCCTGTGCCGATAGCAAAGTGACTACTTTCTGAGAGAGAGGCTTGTTTCTATCTTGCATTGTCATCCGACACATTTGAAGAAAATGGATGTAGGTTTTGAAGAAAAACTACCTCACTCATACAACCGTGCACAAAAATGCATGATATTGGTATATCGTCTTAAAACAATATACTAGTTGTGTGCAATGTATTGGTCATTTTAGCCAGTCTTTTGGGAAATTAGAAAAGCTCACTCCTGAAGCTTAACTCGGGAAAGCTCCCTCTTGGAGTTCAACTCCCACGTTTATCCATTTTACGGCAACGATCTGTTATCAATGTCGATCTATAATGTAATTTTGTCGTGGGATCTTCGTTGGAGATTAAGTTAAGATTCCGTGGTCTGGAGCTTAGTCTTCCAGTTTCAGGTCGAAGCGACTCGATTCATAAGCTCCCCACCCCCACATTATCTGCCCCGCCTCCCCGCTCCATGCCCACTCGCCGACAGTTGTGGATTTCCGGCTTGCTGCGACCTATTCTCGCGCTAGATGGACAAACTTCCTCAACACTCAGCGCCTCACAAGTGACGAATTCTCCTCTGCACTGACCAGTCGCGACTGGCAAACCCTCGCCGGCGGCTGCCCGGACGCGAACCCACGACGCGCCGGCTGGTCGGCGCTCCGAGAGCGAGTGACCGACGGCGGTGCGTTGGCAGGTCTGCGGACGTTCTTCATCGCCGGCCGGCGACACCTGGCGCAGCCGCAGTCGGAGCCGAGCTCGCCGCCGGGTCACGGCCTGACCTCTGCCGCCGGCCTCACCAAGAAGGCCAGCTCGATGCCGAGCATCATCGCCGCGCCCGACACGCTGCAACAGGTCAGAGCCCCGGTCAGATCGCGCGCCCGCCGGCAGCACTTGACCCGGGTCAAAAGCCGTCCCAGGTCAGATGACGCGTCACACGACATCCCAGATCTGGGACCCGGTTACTGCCACCTGGGGCCACGTGTGTGTCAGGTCGGCTCTCAGACTCGACAGTGTTCAGGTCAGGTCAGATGTCAGATCACACGATGTCCTGAGTCAGATTATGGTCATGCGCCGTCCTGGATCTGAGGTTTGATTGTCGTCAGGTTTCACCAGGGCATTTCCTAGCATGTTAACTGGTTGGAAATTTTCCATTCAGCCTTTCATATTTTTTCACAGGGCTGTGCCCATTTTGCACTACCCTCTCACATGTCCCGGTATTATTGACAAAGGTGCCCATCCTCAGCACAGGCGCCCTTTTAACCAATTGTCTCACATAGGGTCTGTTCCTGAACCTGCTCCAAGCTGCTCCGAGCAACTTGGAGTAGCTGCTCCGTGCTCCCGTGCGTTTTCGGAGCAGAACGGAGTAGCTCCGACTTACTCCAACTTACTCCGGCCGAGAGCAGGGGCAGCTTGGAGCAGCTTGGAGTAGCACAAATGTGGCGCTGAAGATACATTTGCGGAACGCTTTGGGTCTGTTCCTGACCCTGCTCCGAAAAAGAGTAGAGCAACTTGGAGCTCCAAGTTGCTCTACTCTTTTTTTGGAGCAGGGTCAGGAACAGACCCATAGTAGTTTATTCACTTAAGAATGTCCTGTGCTAAGCGCCAAGCCAGATCTACCGTCGAGGTCAGATGTCACGCTACACGCCACATCGGGTCACATATGGGACCAGCTGTCAGAGGTCACATGCCGTCTTAGATCTCAGATCAGATCACAAACGGCCTCAGGTCAAATATCAGACCACATATCCACATGTCAGATATCATGCCAGACCTCGTGCTAGATCCGCGGCAAACCCACTCCAGGTCAGACCGCGAATCAGGTTTTCATCAGACGCTCCCTGGGTCAGATCTCATATAGCATGGCACGCTGTTCTATGGCAGTTGCAGATCACACGACGTTCCGTGTCAAATCTCGGACTCCACTAGGTTCCATGCCACAACCTAGAGAAGACACCACCCAAGTCCAGAGCTCAGGTAATGCGTCCCTGGGGTTCGTTATGAGGTTAGAGAGCATGCTACCCGTCGCTCCTGCTCATAGATCTGGATCCAAAGTGCTGCATGGTATTTTGGATCGCACACAGCACTTTGAATCTGCTTTCGTGGCCATACTGCAGATCTGGATGTGTTCATGAGATTTGGGATCTGCTTAATATATAGCCCAGTTATAAAGGGTTGGCCGCAAACATACTGACACGAGTGTTGAATGCATCTACGAACTATTGGATACGGGATAATGACGTTCAGGTGAAAACAAAAGCGGGCATCCCCGGTACTGAAATGCATCTTTTATTCTGAAATTAACCTGCTAATCCTGAGCTTTTGCATCACGATTGAAGTTCATGTCAACTCAAATTTCACCTCTCCGTTCCCTAAGGCCTGGTTATCTTGCCGGCTCAATTGCTAATGTATATGTATCCGTGCATCAATTTAAATATGCATTCCTACACATGTGCATAGACATGTGCATTATACAACGGCAACTACAGAGGCCGAGCTGATTAGTTATAACTTCCATGCAAAATAGGCCTGTTCCTCTCTTATCTTATGTGGTCCGTGGACTCCGTGAACAGCCACGGATGCCGACCTGTTCGGTGGATGGCGCAGACATGATGATTACCACGGCCTGTGGGCCTGACCATGGTGGAAAGGACACCAGTGGACCACGTAGACAGCATCACATGATACGATATACGACAGCACTGCCTTTTAAAAAAAGTAACGGACCAGACTGGCAAGGGTGTGCAGTGGTGCATTCTGAACTCAAGTAATATGCAATGGTCTGCCGCAGGTATCTTGAATAAATAAGCTCAAGAACTTGAGCTACCTGAAAGGTTGCAGTGAAGCATGGAGCTATGCATGGATTGGATTGTGGGTTTGTGACGCACTCAGCAGCTGAGGCCATATGGCGTCGCCTACCTTTTCACCTTGCAATTGATATCAGCATCACTGGTATCGAACCCCGTACCTCTGGCGTGCCAGACGCTCAGCTTAACCACTGAGCCACTGACGCCCCATGGAATTATTTGTGTGAGCTTTAATTGTTGACTAGGATATTACGCTGTCAAACGTTGGGCATATCTTTATCTTCGGTCCCCCAAACAATCTCGGAAAATATCGGTGACATGCACCGTGGGTTCGAACAGTCTTCAAAAATACAACCTTGCAAGTTGCCGAATTATCGGCGACAGGGCGCGGAGTGCCTTCGGCGCTGCCCGGTCAGGAGGCACACAGGCCGGTGTGTCGGACGACATCAAGAAGACCACCACCGTGTGGCCGAGACGTCAGCCTTTGCCAGTTGAACCACGAGCAGTGACGCGATCATCACCGTCGCTGTGATTAAAATGTCATCTCGCTTGTCCCTCTATCAGTCGAAGTGTTAATATCGTCACTCGTCCCCCTACCAGTCGAAGTGTTTGATGTTGTCGCTCGTCATTCGGCTGCGGTTCGCCGCCCGCAACTGAGGTGACTGATACCCCCCCCCCCTCCTGTACATCGTCCACTCTGCCCAGTAATACACCGCCCCTGTCCATTGTCCACTCTGCCGAGTAAGACACCGCCTCTGTCCATTGTCCACTCTGCCGAGTAAGACACCGCCTCTGTCCATTGTCCACTCTGCCCAGTAAGACACCGCCTCCTGTCCATTGTCCACTCTGCCCAGTAATACACCGCCCCTGTCCATTGTCCACTCTGCCCAGTAAGACACCGCCCCTGTCCATTGTCCACTCTGCCCAGTAATACACCGCCCCTGTCCATTGTCCACTCACCTGTCACTACTCTTCGCCCGCGACCAATCGGCGTGAGAGATTGGCGACGCTACATGACTCAACGGTCGACGTGTCGTAAAACCAATAACCAACCAACCAACCCAGTAAGACACCGCCTCTGTCCATTGTCCACTCTGCCTAGTAATACGCTGCCCCTGTCCATTGTCCACTCTGCCCAGTAAGACACAGCCCCTGCCCATTGTCCACTCTGCCCAGTAATGACCCCGCCCCTGTCCATTGTCCACTGGTGCCCAGTATCGCGCCGCCCCTGCCCATTGTCCACTCTGCACCAGCTGATCAGCCACCACCCCTGCCCATTGTACCAGCTTCTGCCACCACCGCGCTAAGTACAGGCTCGCCCCTGCCCATTGTACCAGCTGGTAGCCACCACCGCCTCTGCCGGCTGGTCAAGACACCGTCCGGCTGGTCCGCCACCACCGAGCTCTGTGCCGGCTGGTAGCCACCACCGCGCTCTGTCCCGGCTGGTCAGCCACCACCGCGCTCTGTACCGGCTGGTCAGCCACCATTCTCGCTGTACCGGCTGGTCAGCCACCACCGCGCTCTGTACCAGCTGGTCAGCCACCACCGCGCTCTGTACCGGCTGGTCAGCCACCACCGCGCTCTGTACCGGCTGGTCAGCCACCACCGCGCTCTGTACCGGCTGGTCAGCCACCACCGCGCTCTGTACCAGCTGGTCAGCCACTACCGCGCTCTGCACCGGCTGGTCAGCCACCACCGCGCTCTGTACGGCAAGTCAGCCACCACGGCCAGTGGCGGCAATATTTCGGGAGGCTCCCTCCGGACCGCAGCCACGTCAGGGAGGGCTGGGTGGCCGGGAGGACATCGCAAGTGTTCTCGACTGTTGCGCCCTGCCGCGCCGCGCGCTGACACTGTGAGCCAGGTTGGCGCGCGGCTGCACTGCTGCACACCGGCTCCGAATCGGCCTCCGCGCTCTGACGTCACCTGAACGGACGGCAGCGGGCCGGGTGACGTCATCCGTTGGGTGGCCGTCGGCGGCCCGGTCAGCTGGCCCGCTGGCCCGGCGCCACCTCCGGCGCCACCCCGGCGCCACCCCGGTGAGAGACGCTGGTGCCGGGTGTCGGGGCGGGCGGCTGGGTACGGGGCGTTCCCAGACGACTCGGTTACCACCCGGCGGCGGCCGCAGTGTGCCGGCCGGCCGGCGTCTGATTCACGGAGCCCGACGTGCCCGGCGGCTCGTACATCCGGCCCGGCCGCCGCCCACCCGCCACTGCCCGGCCCGGCTGCCGTCCACCCGCCACTGCCCACCCGCCACTGCCCGACCCGGCTGCCGTCCACCCGCCACTGCCCACCCGCCACTGCCCGACCCGGCCGTCCACCCGCCACTGCCCGGCCTACCTACACGGCTGGTAATCCTCGGACCGCGCCACACACAGTCTCGCACCGCACAGTCTTGCGCCACACAGTATCGCGTCGTACCGCACACAATCTCGCGCCGCACAGTCTCGCGCATACACAGTCTCGCGCCACACACAGTCTCGCGCTGCACACAGTCTCGGACCGCGCACAGTCTCGGACCGCACACAGTCTCGCGCCGGGTAGAGCCAGCAGCTTTTCCCTATTGGACCCGTGCACTCTGTATGCCATCGGCACAGTCAGCTCCTGGAGCCATACGTCTAATTCCCACGCAGTGCCATTCCGGTAAACCTCAGACCGCGCAGCGAACAGCGAGCGCGTGGCTGGCTGAGCCTCGATCCCGGCGCTGGCCTGGGCCGCTGGAGTCGTGCCACAGTGTCAACGTCTGGCTGAAAAGAGCCGGGGCCCAGGCGGTTGCCGAGCGGCAATTTTTTAGGAGTGCAAAGCCTTTAAGTGCACGTGAAGTGGCGGGATTACCGTGCCGTCAGACGGGTTGGCCGGCGCCAGTTATACTGTGCTGACGGGCCGCAGCCGGGCACTGAGGGATGGCCAGCCGGCCAGCCAGCCAGCCGGACACTGAGGGACGGCCAGCCGGGCAACCAGCCGGCCACTGAGGGACGGCCAGCCGGCCAACCAGCCGGGCACTGAGGGACGACCAGCCGGCTAACCGGCCCACAGCTGGCTTCCCACTCTCACCGGCACGCAGTCCAGTGGCGCAGGTGGAATGTGACCTTGGAGATGGGGTCTAGTACCGGACACAGTGCCCGCTACCGGGATCGCCTCGCTCCCGTAGACTGGATCCGTCCCAGGATACGGTGTCATACCGCCGGAGATGGTGCGCCCTATGTTTGGAGACGGTGCCACACCGCCAGAGATGATGCTCAACACCAGGGATGGCTCCCCGTCCCGACGCTGTCAAGGTCCTAGGAACCTTTGAATCGATTCTTGCCATGCAGAGAAAGTCAAAGAGGCAATGCTTCAACCTCACCAAAATATGGGTGGGAATGAAACCCCATGAGTTTCTCTGAGATGTCTTCCGACCCTCGCAGCAAATTGTGCCCAGGTTGTTCACAGCCAACACGGCATCGTTCTGCAACTTTTGGTTAAATTACTTCCCCCAGTTTCGTGCTAGTTCCCGGAACAATTACATCATATTGGGGACTACCTTCGGCAAAATTGCGTATTTTCATAGCTTGTCGTCGTATGGTGACTCTAAATGCATGTCGTTCGGTGTTCTATGGTAAGCGGCAACTACTCTGGTATCCGCGCACCTGTCATTGGCCTATGCAAGACAAGCTGAGGTCATTGGCTCGAGTTGGCGTGGGATAGCGTTGTGTGGTTCGTGGATAATCTGGGATTAGTTTAGCCGTTGAATTCCAGTCAATCTGTCATTGCAACCTGAGTGCACGAAAATAATGGTTCTGGGAAAACCTACAGAGTTTCTGCCGTAGTCTCATTAAGATCTGATTGATGTTCATCTGACTGGAGCCATAGCCTATGAATCCAAACGTAGCATATGCAAGTTTGCTAGAACTGCATAGCAACAGGACACTTTGTGACGAAAAGGGTCAATTTCATAGCACTTGATTACAGGCCACATATCACATATCACTTGGTGCACGTCACATATCACATTTAACTTGGCTGTAGGTAATATATCGCATATCACTCGGCTACAGGTCACAGATGAACTCGAAAAGAGGTCGTAGATGGTTCGTTGGCTATTTGGGCTTAGGGGCGCATCGACTGCGTTGGTCATACAGCGCCCATGAGGTCGTAGATGGCTCACAGGCCACAGATGGTCACATATCACATCACTTGGCTGCAGGTCCCCGATGGTCACATATCACATCACTTGGCTGCAGGTCACCGATGGTCACATATCACATCACTTGGCTGCAGGTCACCGATGGTCACATATCACATCACTTGGCTGCAGGTCACCGATGGTCACATATCACATCGCTTGGCTGCAGGTCACCGATGAATTCGAAATATCACTTGGATACAGGTTGCATATCACATATCACATATCGCCTTGCTACAAGTCACATATGAACTCGAAAATTGTGTATATTAAAAAACGAAATCGTTTTGTTCGCGAAGTTCGCTGTGGAGATGATGCCTGAATCTCTGGAGATGGCGCCACGTCTGTAAACGTCGACCGACCATGCAAGTAGTGCCATATATCCGGGACGACCATGCAAGTGTGCGTATCTCCAGGACGACCACGCACGTTGTGCCATATCTCCGAGACGATCACGCAAGTTGTGCCATATCCCCAGGACGCTGGAGCCTCCGAATTTGTTTGGCACCTCAGCGGCGTCAATCATTAGTGTTTAGCCATGGATCTCGGAGGAATTTTCGGCAATGCACATTTAACAAAATCTACATTTTGTCTGTACAGATTCAAGTAGAATGTATTGAGATTGTTATTGATTTATACCGTGCGCAATTAATTAACTAGCCAGAAACCCACATTTCTACCACTGTATAAGCACAAGGTAACGCTTAGTACTTTTATTTTGCACCTTTAAACAAATTTATTATAACCTGATTTACTCATGTCAGTATTCGCATTTCACACAAAGCTACATACCGATATCAAATATAACCGTATGCTGAAAATTATTCCAATGTAATCAAATATATATTAAATACCATAAATTGAACATATTTTTCTCACTTGGCTTCTTCAGTTCAAGTTAAGTGACTTGAACTGAAGAAATCCAGTACAGGCGAAGTGTATTCATCTACTGTATTTAATATTTAAATGAATACCTTGGAATAATTTTACGCATGTAGTTGCACTAGGTATCAGAGATACAATGCTGCTGAATTTAGTAATACGGACTCTCATTACAAAACGATCTGGATTTGGTACACTGCTTAAATACTTCAAGAGCAAAAAAGATAACAATGATGGAACAATTTTCACAACTTCATAGGATGCTTGTGGAGCTTTCGCCGATCTTTTCTTCATTCCATTACTTCATTCAAAATCATGTAAGCATTTAGTCTTTGACGGTGCCTCCTGCTAGACATGCTTTTGTCATCAATAGCAAAGGCGTTCAGTTATTGTAGCACGTAATTGTCATTAATGGTCCGATGCGGCCAAATGACTGCTTCAAAACTTCTTGGGAACGTTATTTTGCAGCGTTTCAGATGTGCGCCCTGTTATCGTGTATTGCCAGCAGCCAAGCATCAGAGGCACAGATGCAACATTGGGAAGAGGAAGTCATATGCACACGAATACTCGTAAGTGTTTATTTTTCGACGATTTTCATTGTTCCAATATTATTAGTTGAATGTCATAAGCTAGCCAATTTTAATGGAGTATGTTCCTCCCAAGACTAATTCGTCTCCCGCCTAGCAATTTCCCACGGGAAAATAACGCTGCCCATATGCAGTACTCCTGGAAGATAAGCTTTCGATCAAGGTTCAAATATGTAATGTTTCCCGGCATTTTTGCATCCGAAATGCAACTTCGGCTTGCCATTGCTGCCGATATGTCTGTTTGCACACGGTATCAGGTATGAAGGTCGCCACGGATTTATAGGATAGATGGTGAAGAGAGGGTTTTAGGTCAATGTTTTCTATGCAACGCTATACGCGCAATGCTACATTTCACGAAGTACTTGGGATGCGTCCCCCGTCCCTCACCGTGACAACGATCCTGAAATCAGCACAGAGCTCGATAAGCTACCTACGCTTTCCTATGATGGGTTTTCTTTGTCTCGAGACAGATTTAAGTTGGGAGGAAATCCCCCAGTCCCAACACCCCAGGCTTGGTGCCACGCTTGGAGCCCCAATAATTGGTGTGCTTAGTTTAACAACCATGGTAACTGCATCAATCTTGCATCTTCATCTAAGAAATTGGCGATATCAAAGTTGTGTGTATGCGAACTATCGATCATGGTGACTTTGCCTTGATATTCGCATGCACGCATTTCATATTTAACAATGCACAATTTGATGGATTAACTGCTACTATTTTTACAATCAAGTGCGCTTCAACTGCTTTCATCGGGACATCGGTAATTGAGATAATCAGTATCTAAGCCGGGATCACTTTGATATTCTACCTTTTTTGTAATAAGTATTGCAATGCGCTTGAAGTCGTATCACGATATGGGCAAGGTGCCGTACGTTTCTTTCCTCAGTTGGACATTCCGCTGACTCACTGATTGTTCAGCCCATGGTCGGGAAGCATGTTCGTCTGACGACATTGCTGGCTAGGGGAACGGTCCGGAGGAGCGGTAGTCTGTCTGGCGTCTGACCACATTGCTGGTTAGGGGAGCGGTCCGGAGGAGAGGTAGTCTGGCGTCTGACCACATTGCTGGTTAGGGGAGCGGTCCGGAGGAGAGGTAGTCTGGCGTCTGACCACATTGCTGGTTAGGGGAGCGGTCCGGAGGAACCGTAGTCTGGCGTTTGTCTGGCGTTTGACCGTCGCGAACCAGCTGGGCTGCTAGAGTTTTCATCACACCAGAATGTCCGTCTGGCGGTGTACGATGGCTGATAACGGGTCACGGTCACGGTGGAGGCGCGCCCGATGTCAGCCTTTGACACAGGCGCAGTGCCGAAACCGGTTACATTCCCGGCGAAGGGAAACACCGCCATCGGCAGCGCCCCTGTGAATCCGATGGCGTGTGTGTGTGGGGGGGGGGGAAGGCGTGTGTGTGAGAGTAAGGTGTGTGTGTGAGAGTAAGGTGTGTGAGAGTGAGGTGTGTGGGGGTGAGGCGTGTGTGTGTCGGGGGTGAAACGTGTGGGGGCGAGGCGTGTGTGTGTCGGGGGTGAAACGTGTGGGGTGGGGGGGGGGGTGGGGGGGGGGGGGGGTGAGGCGTGGAGGTGAGGCGTGTGGGGGTGATGCATGTGGAAGGGTGAGGTGTGTGGGATAAATCTGTTTGGGATTTCCTGGTGAGCACATCACACCCCGAGGTCATGGTGAGCACATCACACTCCGAAGTCCTGGTGAGCACACCACGGCCCGAAGTCCTGGTGAGCACACCGCACCCCGAAGTTCTGGTGAGCACACGACGGCCCAAAGTCCTGGTGAGCACACCACGGCCCCGAAGTCAGATTATTGTACTGCCAGGCTCCGGTGTGCAATTTGAAACTGGCCAGCACCTCCCTTGAAAATAGCTCCTCTTACTTGTAAATAGTGATGCATTTACTGGCTTTTAGATCAATGTGGTAAGTGACCAACCGAATAGGTGGCACAAATGAGCCGAAAGTGCCTAATTCCGGAATGCTTGTCATTTAATGGAACCACAAGTTTTTGTGTGTTGGCCATGGGAAATTGACCACAAACAAATCGCTCACATTCGACGCACAATGCTTTTATTACTGGTAGGGTGGGCGCTGTATGACCATCGCAGTCGATGCGCCACTAAGCCCAAATAACCAACTATTACTGATAGGGACAGAACTAAGGGGCAGACGCTCTGCCCCCTTCCCCCACTCCTGGCCCGCGTAGTAATCTTTTAGAGCCAAATTGTACGCCGTTTCGGTGATTCTATTGACGTAATTCCGACAGTGTTTGTGGGCTGTTCTGCTCCGTATTGCCGTTTTTGTCTGCCGATGGGAATTGTTCGGCGCCGTGCAGGAAGCTTTGGGGCTGTTTACGTGTTGGCGCCTTGCCAGCGAGTGTGCCCATTGGTGCAGATTAAGTGTGATTAAGGCATCCATTCATTAACCGTGCGCTTCCTAGCCATTGCTGCGACTGGGCACCACTGAGCGGCAAACTATGAAGAACAGAACATATTTTAAGGAACAACGGCTACTCGAGTACGCATATTAACATGAAATTAAACGATTCTTGAACGTCGCCTTAAAGCAATTAACAAAGCCGGACCAAAACGTGAGGATAGTTTTACTGCATGAGTCAAATGTCGACTACCTACCGGACCGATGAAAAGGTCTGCGAGCTATTATTCGTGTATGTGAGCGCTATATGACCTATGCAATCGATGCGCCCCTAAACTACCATAACCAACTAATTATTATTCGTGTAAATGTCGCATCGAAAAGAGCCGCGGTGAACTGCTTCTCGTCGCTTGCTACAACCGGACAACTTCGAACTTGCTCATGACACAATTTTCTCGGCCGATCAATGCACAATGCACACTCAAATCCACAAAGGCAGTGCAACAATTCAGATGTCCACGTGAAGGTTGTAAGCTTCGTCAAAAGTGCTACATTTGTGTCACCAAAGCCGCACCACACACACCAAGGGGCATCGGAACAGCACAGGCGACAGGAACACAAACGAAGGAGCACCTGAATAGCACAGGCGACAAGGAGCACCTGAACAGCACAGGCGATAAGGAGCACCGGAACAACACAGGTGATAAGGAGCACCGGAACAACACAGGCGACAAGGAGCACCGGAACAACACAGGTGATAAGGAGCACCGGAACAACACAGGCGACAAGGAGCACCGGAACAACACCGGCGACAAGGAGCACCGGAACAACACAGGTGATAAGGAGCACCGGAACAACACAGGCGACAAGGAGCACTGGAACAACACCGGCGATAAGGAGCACCGGAACACACAGGCGACAATGATCACTGGAACAACACAGGCGATAAGGAGTACCGGAACAACACAGGCGACAAGGGGCACCGGAAAACACAGGCGATAAAGAGCACCGGAACACACAGGCGACAATGAGCACTGGAACAACACACGGATAAGGAGCACCGGAACAGCACAGGCGATAAGGAGCACCGGATCAACACAGGCGACAAGAGCACAAAGAAACATTGACAAAACAGCTAACTGACAGCACAATGATACTCAGGACGTGTAGCGAGCACACAATGATACTCAGGACGTGTAGCGATCACACAATGATACTCAGGACGTGTAGCGATCACACAATGATACTCAGGACGTGTAGCGATCACACAATGATACTCAGGACGTGTAGCGATCACAAACGCCTTCTGTTTTTCTAAGCTTTGCTCATACCGGGATATTTATCGGCATTTTGCAAGCAAATTAGGTATTGCTTTACTCTAGATCTATGGACGATGAAAGTGAAGTCTGCGGAGCATTCTATTATGGCAATTGTCGTCATCACCGGTCTGGTCAATACACCATTATTTGTGCCCGTGCTTAGATGTGAACAGAATTTCTAGCCGCATTTGATCACAACCTACTACTTTTCTGCGCAGTGATGGCGTCTGTCTGATACCTTCATGCTGATGTGTATTTTGGCGAAACCCGCCTGCCGTGGCTCACATTTGTGACACCAAAAGCACACATACAATACAGTTTGCACTCGTTAGCTTCGCGAGGAGCCTACTGAGAGTAAGGCGACAATCTAGAAACTGGATAGATGTGACCGACATGCCGTGTCGCATCACTCATACTTGAATGAAAACAAGTTGGCAGCACTGAACAGAAAGTATTGCTGACGTTTCGCTGTGAGCCTTTTTCAGGGCGAGCCTCGCATGAAGAACGTTTTTAGCCGAAACCTCGACACTGGGTTCTTTCCAAAAACGTCAATTTGTCTTGCATATAAGCAGTAATCCGATACGGTATGCCGGCCACGTCCATCCAGTTTCGAGTTGACACCCATCAGACGCATTGACACACCAACCACCACCACCACCTCCGCCGTCGCCAACAACAACATCAATAACAGCAGCAGCAACAACACCAATAACAACAACAACAACAACAAAAACAACACACACACACACACCTCCAGAGACGCACCACAAAGTATTTAGCGACGACACAGCGAACATTCGGAGCCACAAGTTAGCCCTTGAGCTACGATTGGAAAACGGCCGGTGTGTGCTGGTTGATGTGCACGTCGACAATTATCCGCGCATTCTGGCCACATGACCAGCAAGGGGTCAATGTGCACGCTGGCAATTCTCCGCGCATTCTTGCCACATGACTACCGAGACATCAATTTTACTTTAGTAAAAACCCTCCCTGGATTCTGAGATATATGAAATGTGTTTTTTTTAGTGGTCTCCAGAATGTTTATTATAATCGTGACTGCGTCCTGATATTTATATAAATTGAGAACATTGCATTATGTGTCTTCACACGAAACACCCCGTGGGAAGGACGGGGTTTAACTTTCCCTGGATACGTCGGTTGACAATGGACTGTAAATGCTGTTGGATATTTTTATTTGACTGATTCGTCTCCGACCGTCACTGGGAATGCCACCATTATCGTGAGGACACCCGTCGCTGATATACCACCATCCTCGTGAGGACACCCGTCACCAGAATACCACCATTTTCGTGAGGACACCCGTCACCAGAACACCACCATTCTCGTGAGGACACCCGTCACCAGAACACCACCATTCTCGTGAGGACACCCACCGCCGGAGCATCACCACCCTGGAGGCAATAGCGGGTTCCAAGGACGCCGCCATTACTCGCGAGGGCAGCCGTCCGTCCAGTGTTCACGAATCAGCGCGGCTCGATGTCCACCACTCGACTTCACCTCGCCCTTATCAGACAGGACCCACCTATCGGCGGTCGAAACGCCACTTGGCGTGGCGCCGGCGGGAATCCCAGATGCTGAGTCGGACGGTGCTGAACGTGCTGCGCCACGTGCGTCACGTGCGCCACGTCGAGCAGACTATGTGCGACGCGTCATGCTGTCAAAAGGCCTGTGTTGCGATTACGCTGTGCCACACGCAGCGTCACTTGCACTAGGATGATTATGTGATACAAGATCCACTGTGATGATTATGTAATGCGAAGTGCACTATGATGAGCATGTGATGAGAGATACATTATGATTATTATGTGATGCGAAGTGCATCAAAATGATTATGTGATGCGAGGTGCACTATGATGATAACGTGATACAAGATCCACTATGATGATTATGTGATGCGAAGTGCACTATGATGAGCATGTGATGCGATATACATTATGATTATTATGTGATGCGAAGTGCATCATCATGATTATGTGATGCGAGGTGCACCATGATGATTATGTGATGCGATGTGCACCATGATGATCATGTGATGCGATGTGCACCATGATGATCATGTGATGCGATGCGCACTATGATGATCATGTGATGCGATGTGCACTATGATGATCATGTGATGCGATGTGCACCATGATGATCATGTGATGCGATGTGCACCATGATGATCATGTGATGCGATGTGCACCATGATGACCATGTGATGCGATGTGCACCATGATGATCATGTGATGCCAGGTACACCATGCTGAGCATTGGCGCGATGTGTGCCGTAATGAACTTGACACACGTGTCGGACGAGATAACGAGGGCATGGTTTCGGTTGGTGTTTTTATTCCAATTTGCAGTGTTCTTTGACCTTCAACCTATTACTCGCTATCATCTTTGATGTCACTGTTCGGAATGAAAATTGAGCATTACATCTGTCGATACCTGATATGCTACATGAAACGTTGCTCATTTTGGATGGCGAAACCATTAGATAGTGCTGTCAAGCTGTCTGCCCGATGTACTTGAGTCATTGCGTTGCATGGCACTTCTAAAAGTGGAAATTCGATGACCCATTTATTTGTTCTTTCTTTTTAAAGTTGAACTCGTCCTGATGACAAAAACAGTCCAAAGTGAATTTTATAGTTTCCATCGATGCACATAGCTAGCTGCACTAGCGGTGGTGCCTGTGTAGGTGTCACCATCAGAGTCGGGGTCACTTCCACTGTACGTGGCCGTGTCACCCATGAGTCGCGGACGGTGGCATATGCCGCAGCCACGTGCGTCTGGTCGTGGGTCTGTCATCGTCTGGTCGTCGGCCTGTGTGGTGCCGTGGGCTGTTCCCTGGGTGTCGGTGTCACCCATTAGAGTCGTCGGGTGGTGGCATATGCGGTGCCGCAGGCGTGCACGTGCGTCTGGTCGTGGGTCTGTCATCACAGGACGTCTGCTATACCGTGGCCGATGCGATGCGATGCGGGATGCGGAGGCCGATGCGAGATGCGGACCCATTTCTATTCGCAGTTGGTGGGATCCGTGCGAATTTATGATGTGTTCGAGAATAGGGTAGTTGGGCAATTCTTCAGCAGAAAGTTGGTGGACGCATGAAGTAGCCCTCCAAAAAAAATTGCTTCAGACGTTCAAAGGGACTAAAGTGTAACTTGTGTGGGCGCTGAATGACCGACGCAGTCGATGCGCCCCTAAACTCCAATAACTAACTAAAGTGTAACTTGTGAAGCGCCTTGGGTACTTTTACGACACACTGGACTGCCAGGTCGTACATATAACGTCGCCAACCTCTCACGCCGGTCGGACACGGGTGGACTCTGTGATCGCCAGTCCTCTCATTGTCTTGGTGCCGACACGTTGATATCTGGTTCGACTGACGAAGCTGTGGGCGCTGTATAGCCCATGCAATTGATACGCCGCTAAACCCCAACAACAACAACGCCGGTTGCGGTATCCGAGCCCACGAGCTTGCGATCAAGAGCCCAGCACCCTACCGACTGAGCTACCGCGGTCAGGCGCAGCATTTGATGCTGTTTAGCTGATGATAGACATGCGGAACGTCTGAAGGAAATGAGCAGGCATGCGGAGTGCCTAGCGTGAGCTAATGACTTCTCGGATGGCGGTGTGAACTCTGCCGCACGAGAACAGAGACTCCAGCATGTCAACTGTCAGCATTACGCTGGACATCGACAACATGATGGTGCATCTTCACCGGACCTCGTCTCTCTTCGTGCACCTTCTCCGGGCCTCACCTCTCTTCGTGCACCATCTACGAACCTCATCTCTCTTCGTGCACCTTCTTCGGACCTCATCTCTCTTCGTGCACCTTCCTCGGACCTCATCTCTCTTCGTGCACCTTCCTCGGACCTCGTCTCTCTTCGCGCACCGTCTCCGAACTTCATATCTCTCTTCGTGCACCGTCTCCGGGCTTCATCTCTCTTCGTGCATCTACTCCAAACCTCATCTGTCTCCGATATACTTGAAATATATAATCTGGAAGCTACATTCAGCCTTGTTTTACATCAGTCACTGCCCGTTTAAAATGCGCCGATATTTAGAATTTGTCAGTGTTGACCGAACGCTTGCTATCGCGCTTCTCACTGTCAAATGTTCTGAGGACTCGGAGACCAATCAGCCACACAAAACTCCAACTGCTTTCCACGAATTTATCCCTAATGCATGCGTGCTCGCAAGACTGCCCGATCCGGATCGACCAGGAAACTGAGGGTCAGCAAAACCACCCTTAAACAGCTCGACATTATTGGCGTCACTGTCCTGACACGGCCGACTTTACACCACTGGGTGGCCCTGCGCTGATGACGTCACTACCTTCACCCGGCCGACCTCGCACCACTAGGTGGCCCTACGCTGATGACGTCACTACCTTCACCCGGCCGACCTCGCACCACTAGGTGGCCCTACGCTGATGACGTCACTACCTTCACCCGGCCGACCTCGCACCACTAGGTGGCCCGACGTTGATGACGTCACTACCTTCACCCGGCCGACCTCGCACCACTAGGTAGCCCGACGTTGATGACGTCACTACCTTCACCCGGCCGACCTCGCGCCACTAGGTGGCCCTACGCTGATGACGTCACTACCTTCACCCGGCCGCTCCACGCACCACTAGGTGGCCCGACGTTGATGACGTCCCTACCTTCACCCGGCCGACCTCGCACCACTAGGTGGCCCGCCGTTGATGACGTCACTACCTTCACCCGGTCGACCTCGCACCACTAGGTGGCCCTACGCTGATGACGTCACTACCTTCACCCGGCCGACCTCGCACCACTAGGTGGCCCTACGCTGATGACGTCACTACCTTCACCCGGCCGACCTCGCACCACTAGGTGGCCCGACGTTGATGACGTCACTACCTTCACCCGGCCGACCTCGCACCACTAGGTGGCCCTACGCTGATGACGTCACTACCTTCACCCGGCCGACCTCGCACCACTAGGTGGCCCGACGTTGATGACGTCACTACCTTCACCCGGCCGACCTCGCACCACTAGGTGGCCCGACGTTGATGACGTCACTACCTTCACCCGGCCGCTCCACGCACCACTAGGTGGCCCTACGCCGATGACGTCACTACCTTCACCCAGCCGACCTCGCACCACTAGGTGGCCCGACGTTGATGACGTCACTACCTTCACCCGACCGCTCCACGCACCACTAGGTGGCCCGACGTTGATGACGTCACTACCTTCACCCGGCCGGCCTCGCACCACTAGGTGGCCCGACGTTGATGACGTCACTACCTTCACCCGACCGCTCCACGCACCACTAGGTGGCCCGACGTTGATGACGTCACTACCTTCACCCGGCCGGCCTCGCACCACTAGGTGGCCCGACGTTGATGACGTCACTACCTTCACCCGACCGCTCCACGCACCACGAGGTGGCCCGACGTTGATGACGTCACTACCTTCACCCGGCCGGCCTCGCACCACTAGGTGGCCCGACGTTGATGACGTCACTACCTTCACCCGGCCGACCTCGCACCACTAGGTAGCCCGACGTTGATGACGTCACTACCTTCACCCGGCCGCTCCACGCACCACTAGGTGGCCCTACGCCGATGACGTCACTACCTTCACCCGGCCGACCTCGCACCACTAGGTGGCCCGACGTTGATGACGTCACTACCTTCACCCGACCGCTCCACGCACCACTAGGTGGCCCGACGTTGATGACGTCACTACCTTCACCCGGCCGGCCTCGCACCACTAGGTGGCCCGACGTTGATGACGTCACTACCTTCACCCGACCGCTCCACGCACCACTAGGTGGCCCGACGTTGATGACGTCACTACCTTCACCCGGCCGGCCTCGCACCACAAGGTGGCCCGACGTTGATGACGTCACTACCTTCACCCGACCGCTCCACGCACCACTAGGTGGCCCCGTCGTACTACCTTCCCCCGCCCCGCCTCGCACCACTAGGTGGCCCGACGTTGATGACGTCACTACCTTCACCCGGCCGGTCCACGCACCACTAGGTGGCCCGACGTTGATGACGTCACTACCTTCACCCGGCCGGCCTCGCACCACTAGGTGGCCCGACGTTGATGACGTCCCTACCTTCACCCGGCCGCTCCACGCATCCCCCGGCGGCCCAACACTGATCACGTCACGGCCGCTCCCGGCGTGGCATTGACCGCACGCGACTGACCGGATCGTTACGTTTTGGTCGTTACGATCGTTACGGTGGCGTTCGCTCGCCGTCCGCCGTCCATGTCGCCAGCGACGGAGGAGGGAGGGATGGGCTCCCCACTGTCTGGAAGTAAACCTCATTGTGCCCTCCTTCAGCCGCGCTTCACACCCCTTGAATGCTCACTTGTTCGCCATGCAACACCTTTTACGCATTTAGCGGAATTCGGATTTTTGTCCATGCACTGGTCGGGACGGACGGATACCGCAACGAATTCTGCTCAGTATCGCACAGATGTTTTCTTCTTTTTTTTTAAACCGCATTCGTGTAATCGCGGTCCACCCTGGCAATAATGAAAATCCTGAAGTGTTCTGGTGGGCACAGGCGAGTGGACATTTAACTAGGTAGACCTACCCTCCGATGGCAGCGGTGTCACGAGTCGTGAGGCTGAACCCACGCGGCCCGAGACTGACTATTGATGGGGCACGTCGTCAGGAGGAACTGGAAACATAATGTCGCCCGCAGCGTGCCACATGAGTAATTATTCTGAACTTTCCGCCTTGCGAGGTGTATGTTAAGCTCACTGAGAAAATGATATGTGATTATGAGTGTGCGCAGGGTAGTATTTGCTCCGCTGCAGTCCATACGAAAGCCTAAGGTAGCGCAATTAGCAGTGTTGATGACTAAGAATACTTTCTATACCAGGGCGTCACCGCCTTCAGCTTCCACATCTGGCCAACATCTGGCACAGAAACAGCTGCTATGCCAGAGGAGTAGGGCCGTGGACGTGTCCTATCCCAGGTGGGGTCTGCACCCCAGGACCTCGGCGGTGGCGACGCCCTTTGTTTTGTATGCCACGCAGTCTTCACCAATGAACATGGAGCACAAAATGCTGGTGGAAATGTCGGCTCGCCACTGAGCTGAAGTAGTCCCTGCCTCTGTATCATTTATGTCTGTTCATGCACGACACTGCGCATAAACAGACACAGATATCAGATAATCACGTAGAAGTGCACCAGTCTCGCCTCATGTGAACATTTTCCATCAAGACTGCTTCTACATGTAGAATCATTTCGCTGGCAATCTACAGCCTATGGGAGGTCAAATTACATTGAGAACCTCGGTGAAACCCGGCTCTAACTATGTACTTCTTTCTCAACAGACCGATTCGTGCCAGCAAACACTGACCTTAGACCGAAGAGTTTCCCGAAAACCCCGGTTACGAAACATTCGGACTGATACAGATCTCAGAGGTGAGTGCAACTAATCACCAAATGATGTCTTCCCGCCTGTCTGTTTCTGCCTGCCTGCCTGGCTGTCTGCCTGCCCCTCTGTCTGCCTTCCTCTCTGTCTGCCTCTCATCTGTCTCTGTCCTATCTGTCTCTCAGCCTGTCTGTCTGTCTGTCTGGCTGTCTGTCTTATGTCTGCCTGTTTCGTCGTCCAGTTTTTAAATGTCCTGGCATGTCGGTAGTGTGCTTGACAGATTCGGGAAATTCCGCATCGTGCATCGCATTTTGAGACACATGCACTGAATTTTGAGACACGTGCACTGAATTTTGAAGCACGTGCACTGAATTTTGAGACATCTACATTGAATTTTGAGACATGTGCACTGAATTTTGAGGCACGTGCATGCCATTCGGCTCTGGCTCAAGCATTTCAACAACAACGAAACCAATTGTGTCAGAGGCGCATGCGCTCTCCGTGTGCTTTTGTCGAGACTGATTTCGCCGTTCCCATTGGACGAAGTTTCACTGCAGAGCACGACGCATTAATTTCACAACTGAATACATCGTGTCGATCTTGCGAAATCGGTTCCGATTGTCGATGGTTAATGTGCACTTCACCAAAGCTACACGAAAAGCTGCACAAAAAGATGCACGATAATAACTTCATAGCACATCGTAAAGGTTTCACTCACAGTAGGTGTGTTAGTCTGGCCTTTAGCAAGTGTCCCAGTAGGGCCTCCGCTGGGCATACTTTCCCGGTCACAATCTTATCTTAAGCCAGTCTTTCAGTCTGACCTTCAGCCGTCATCCCAATCGGACATGTAGCCAGTCTCAAGCTGATGCATAGCTGGTGTCCCAGTCTGACCTTCAGTCGGTGTCCCGGTCTGACCTTCAGCCGATTTCCCAGTCTGGCCTCCAGCTGGTGTCCCAGTCTGACCTACTGCCGGTGTCCCAGTCTGGCCTCCAGCCGATGTCCCAGTCTGACCTCCAGTTGGTGTCCCAGTCTGACCTTCAGTCGGTGCCCCAGTCTGACCTTCAGTCTGACCTCCAGCCGGTGTCCCAGTCTGACCTTCAGTCGGTTCCCCAGTCTGACCTTCAGTCTGACCTCCAGCCGATGTCCCGATCTGACCTCCAGCTAGTGGCCCGGTCGGACGTTGCGGGGCGCCCCCAGCGGCCGATCGTTCGGACCCGGTGACTCCCACACCGACTAAATCGGGCTGGCACCGTTGTCTTCCGGACGGTCGGCCGCGCCGCCTGTCCCCGCCCCCTACCTCTACTTCCCCCGGCTCGCTGTGTTGACAACAGCACCGCCTGTCCCCGCCCCTACCCCTACCTGTGTTGACAGCGGCGCCGTTCGCCCTGTGTCGGTATGTTTCAATCTTTAATCGATGTGCTTGGTCTGTCGACTGCGGTCACAGGGTCCGCTGTGGTATGGCTGTCCGCTGTGTGGTGGCTGTCCGCTGTGTGGTGGATGGCCGCTGTGGGGTGGCTGCCCGCTGTGTGGTGGCTGTCCGCTGTGGGGTGGCTGTCCGCTGTGTGGTGGCTGTCCGCTGTGTGGTGACTGTCCGCTGTGTGGTGACTGTCCGCTGTGGGGTGGCTGTCCGCTGTGTGGTGGCTGTCCGCTGTGGGGTGGCTGTCCGCTGTGGTATGGCTGTCCGCTGTGGGGTGGCTGTCCGCTGTGGGGTGACATTCCGCTGTGTGGTGACTGTCCGCTGTGGGGTGGCTGTCCGCTGTGTGGTGACATTCCGCTGTGTGGTGACTGTCCGCTGTGGGGTGGCTGTCCGCTGTGGGGTGACATTCCGCTGTGTGGTGACTGTCCGCTGTGGGGTGGCTGTCCGCTGTGTGGTGGCTGTCTCCGCCCTCCCATTCCCAGCTCTCCGCACAGTTTGCATCGGCAGACCAAGGAAATTTAAAGTGCGGTCGGATCTACTTTCAGATGTGTAGTACGTTCGTTCAGAGCTTGTACAGGGCTACAAGGCTCACAGGGTTGCAAGCGAATAATCTGTTGAAATAGATGCGAACCGAATTCGAAGGCGTCAACGGGCTTAACCAAATTTTCTTCATATGAAACTATGGACTATTTTTCGTGTCAGTGGTGGTTCCTTAGGAGTTTGCTAAGCAGCTCAGGGTCGGCTTTGGAGTTTATTAAAATGGGATTGGAACTTGGCTGTTGTCATATTAATCAAAATTATGGCAGGGATGCTCGATTCAGAAATGGGTGAGAAACTGGTAATATTTTAATTATGATATATAAGGAAGTAGCCGGAAAGAAAGCCAACTAAGGGCAAACAAATTGTTCTGCTCTTATCCAAAGGAATCACATTTATTCCCAAGTTCTTTTGCAAGAAATATAATTAAATGTCTATAAAGTTATAATTTTGTGTCACTCAGTTAACCACATTTCGGCCGCAAAAGTAAATTAATGCAACGCTCATCGATCCAGCAGCAGGGCTGCACTTTGTGATCCTGGGTGAGGAGAGGAAAATGTTTGGATGATCGAAAACGGGGATGATATTTTCCTCAAACCTGTGACATCAGAATCTTAGCTCGCACTTTTCGGTGAATCTTGAGCAATTTATTATCGAGCAGATCATTGCCAAACAGCACCACTCAACCTTCAGATGAGAAATATGAGAAGATAATTTTCTGGAGAGGATAATGTTCTGGATGCCAGAGGTCCAGGTTTTTATGACCCTGTTCAGCAACCTTATTATTCAACAAAAATCCAAGCGAAATTCGTTCCCCTTTTCCAATCCTTCTTCGGGAAACACTTTATTCCGTGGAAAGCTCGAATTCACCGGGCGAGTGCGAAGTGCCAGTGACCTCTGTGTAGCAGCCAGTTATCTTGGCTGCTGCCGCGCCGGTGAGCCTTGTGTCGCAGTCAGTGGCCTCCGTGTCGCAGCCAGTGATATCTGTGTCGCAGCCAGTGATCTGTACTACCGCCGCGCCGGCGAGCCTTGTGTCGCAGCCAGTGATCTGTACTACTGCCGCGCCGGCGAGCCTTGTGTCGCAGTCAGTGACCTCTGTGTCGCGGCCAGTGATCTCTGTGTTGGAGCCGACGACTTTGTGTGTTTCATCAGTGACGCCTTTGCAGCGCCGTTGACCTGATGTTGCACCCAGTGACGTTGTGTTGCAGCCCGACTGATGGGAAGCACCGTGCGGAGTCGGCTGGCGGCGGCTGGCATCTCACTGCAGCCGCTTCCCGAGGAGAGACCACCCTCGACGGTGGGTGGTGCGCATGGCCTGGCGCTCCTGTGGGCACCGCCTCGCCGGCTCCTGCAGCCGATACGAATTGAAGGGGCGCACATTCATGTGTATGGCAGCCCGACTCTTTCGAACCGTGCGTCCTCCTCGTCTCTGGTGTATTACACCGGTTGAAGCTGTGCACTTTGACACTCATCAAGTTTAGAAGCGGTCGTGCACCTGGAGCTGCGAACTTCGACGCCGGACATTTGATCTTGCGACCTTTATGAAGCCATTGCGCGGGACATTTCATCCCGTGACCTTTATGCAGCCGTTCCCGTGACTTTCCTGCACATGACAGGTGTTATATTTAGCGTTCGATTTGTCTTCGGGGGCCTCGAGTTCCATCGGGCGGGTGGCGAGGGCGGTTCGGCTGGCCTGCAAAGCGGACCCTGGGGACAGGTGGGTCAGACGACTGGTAGGCCAGCTCCTCGGCTCCTCCACACCCCGGGGACGGCTGACCTGCAAAGCGCACCCTGGGGACAGGTGGGTCAGAGGACTGGTAGGTCAGCTCCTCGGCTCCTCCACACCCCGGGGACGGCTGACCTGCAAAGCGCACCCTGGGGACAGGTGGGTCAGAGGACTGGTAGGTCAGCTCCTCGGCTCCTCCACACCCCGGGGACGGCTGACCTGCAAAGCGCACCCTGGGGACAGGTGGGTCAGAGGACTGGTAGGTCAGCTCCTCGGCTCCTCCACACCCCGGGGACGGCTGACCTGC
Organism: Ashinkailepas kermadecensis; assembly: GCA_034440615.1. Lineage (NCBI taxonomy): Eukaryota > Metazoa > Arthropoda > Thecostraca > Neolepadidae > Ashinkailepas > Ashinkailepas kermadecensis. Next base: position 178,547 of record JAOTOM010004535.1, on the reverse strand, counting down.
AAAGCGCACCCTGGGGACAGGTGGGTCAGAGGACTGGTAGGCCAGCTCCTCGGCTCCTCCACACCCCGGGGACGGCTGACCTGCAAAGCGCACCCTGGGGACAGGTGGGTCAGAGGACTGGTAGGTCAGCTCCTCGGCTCCTCCACACCCCGGGGACGGCTGACCTGCAAAGCGCACCCTGGGGACAGGTGGGTCAGAGGACTGGTAGGCCAGCTCCTCGGCTGCTCCACACCCCGGGGACGGCTGACCTGCAAAGCGCACCCTGGGGACAGGTGGGTCAGAGGACTGGTAGGCCAGCTCCTCGGCTCTTCCACACCCCGGGGACGGCTGACCTACAAAGCGCACCCTGGGGACAGGTGGGTCAGAGGACTGGTAGGCCAGCTCCTCGGCTCTTCCACATCCCGGGGACGGCTGCTCGAGGGAGCCAATGTGCCGCCGCTCAATGCCCACCGATTTACCGGCGGGTTCCGAATCTTCCAGCTAGTGGGACCATCCTGCTAGTGGGACTGGACGCACAGGTGCTGATTTTTAAGAAAAAAATAGGGGGGGGGGCAAAATGCATGAAGGCGATGAGCAAGTCCAAATAGATTGAGGGGCACACTCCATAGGGTCCCATGTTAAAAGTTTAAATTGTTTTGGGGGGCAAATCCGACATTGAAGGGGCACCCGTCCCCTCAGAAGTATATAAAACTACACCCCTGGCTGGACGGCACATGGCCTGGACTGGGCGACTCACGGTTGGAGCAACGGTAGCCCACAGACAGGATTTACCTGCTATAGTGACGACAGAGCACCCGAGGGCGGGACATAGGGTCCCATGTTAAAAGTTTAAATTGTTTGGGGGGCAAATCTGACATTGAAGGGGCACCCGTCCCCTCAGGAGTATATAAAACTACACCCCTGGCTGGACGGCACATGGTCTGGACTGGGCGACTCACGGCTGGAGCAACGGTAGCCCACAGGCAGGATTTACCTGCTATAGTGACGACAGAGCACCCCGAGGGAGGGACAGGGCGGGGCCGGCTCTAACTGACTGGGCCTTACTGGGCCGGCCAGGACCGTACTGGGTCGATACACTGTCAGGGCCGGTCAGGGCCGGTCAGGACCTGACTGGGCCCGACACACTGCTAGAGCCGGCCAAGGCCGGTCTGGAAGACCAGCACACTGCCAGCGCCATCTTCCCTCACGTGTCATGTTGGGCCTTCCTTAGCTGGCGCCGGCTTCTCACGGTCAGGGCTGGGCCTTCACACAGCCGGAGTAAAACCGCCCGTCGCCGGTGCACGGCTGCCCACCTGCAAAACAGCCTTATCGTTCTCAAGCCCGAACAGCTCACTAAACGGCGTTTGCCTGACACTAACAGTTCATCACAGCCTAATCCCGCCGCACACAGCGAAGCTTATATATATATATATATATATATATATATATATATAGTAATGTATTATGCTGAAGTAGTCAGCCCCGTAACAGGTGTGTGACCTTCAGCGTCACTGGACGGGGACGGGCCTGGTGGCGTTGTGACCTTCAGCGTCACTGGATGGGGACGGGACCTGGTGGCGTTGTGACCTTCAGCGTCACTGGACGGGGACGGGACTGGTGGCGTTGTGACCTTCAGCGTCACTGGACGTGGACGGGGCCTGGTGGCGTTGTGACCTTCAGCGTCACTGGACGGGGACGGGGCCTGGCGGCGTTGTGACCTTTACCGTCACTGGACGGGGACGGGGCCTGGTGGCGTTGGCACACAGGTGCGATGTCCTCGCTTGAGCCAAAACATTGCCAGACCAGCACTCGACTGCTTGTTAGATAGTTTTCCGGCTAGCATCTAACAGACGTCCGGCTGGCGGGTAAGTCCAGCCTTCAGCAGACTTGCGACGAGGCCGACCGTCACCAAGTCCGAGTGCCTCTGTGCCGACTCGCTGAGTTGGACTTACCTCGGGCTGCCCGGCTGCGTGTGTGTGCGCGTCTAACGCCCGTGTGCTGTGTGTGTCGTCCGGTGTTGGGATGTTTTCGCGGGGCGCTGCTTATGCCGTGCCAGCACGGGCTTAGTGTGGCCCCGACGGCTGCCAGACCAGCCTGCTGCCGACTGGGGCCTGGTGTTGGTGTCCTCCTGTGGACTGGTCAGTGGTCAGTTCTGTCGGCGGCATAGTCCACCCGTCAGGCAGTCGGTCAGTCCCGCTGGCTCTCTACCGTCCGTCCGTCCAGCTATCCTTCCATCCATACATCAGCCATCCATCTATCTGTTTATGCGCCCGACTGGCCGTCCGTCCGTCCTGTCCTGTTCTTCTGTTCTTCCTTGAATTCACCCTTACATTGCCTCGTCCGTCCGTCTCCTGTTCTTCTGTTCTTCCTATCATTCATCCTCACCTCGCCTCGTCCGTCCGTCTCCTGTTCTTCTGTCCTTCCTTCCATTCATCCCCGTCTCGTCCGTCCGTCCGTTTCCTGTTTTGATGTCCTTTCTTTCATTCATCCTCACCTCGTCTCGTCCGTCCGTCTCTTCTGTCCTTCCTTTTATTCACCCCCACCTCGCCTCGTCCATCCGTCTCCTGTTCTTCTGTCCTTCCCTTCATTCGTCCTCACATCGCCTCGTCCGTCCGTCTCCTGTCTTCTGTCCTTCCTTCCATTCATTCTCACCTCGTCTCGTCCGTCCGTCTCCTGTTCTGGCCTTCCTTCCATTGATCCTCACCTCGTCCGTCCAGCCGCGGCCGTTCGTCCACGTGAGCTCATGCTCGCTCCACCAGGCGACTGGAGTCTTTGACTTCGTTGACACCGGGGACGCGGACATGCGTGAGGAGGCCATCGACGCCTCCATGTCCTCCTTCAACAGCCGCAAGGACTCCGGCATTCGCAGTCGTCGCAGTAGCATTCAGGCAGAGGTGAGCTCGTGCGGCCGTTCATTGCGGTCTCAGCCCCTGGCATGCGATGCCTGTCACGGAAATACCCATGAGGAGGAAAATTTGATATGACTCAATGAAGTAAGATTGCTGTATCGCTAAATTCTCCCCCCCGGGACATACAACCGTCCTCATCCAACTACGGCTTCCTCCTCATAACATATATCATTTTGAAAACAGATACAGGTTGATATATATATATATATATATATATATATATATATATATATATATATATATATATATATATATATATATATTGTGATGTGTGATGTCGCAGATCACAAACATGTCGCAAAATTGTCATCAAACAACTTAAGATCTTGTAAATGCGAAGCGTAACCGTAGCACATCAAGGGACAGGTCATGTGGAGGTCTCATGGAATCCAGGTAGTCCGTAATGCCAAATTAAACAGTTTAATTCATGTGGACACCGCAGCGGCTAAGATTACTGTTCAAAGCACCAAACGGTTGCATATGGCGCTGCTCGCAGGTTGATGCACCTGACGACGCTACGTCGGAAAAAGACGGAGTTAAGCAACGTGCTCCAGCTTAGTAAATTAATGTAATTCCAAGGACACCAGCGTGTTGTCTATTGCGGGGAGCGAAGGCTGTCTCGGCTGTATTTCGGCGAGCTAAGTTTGCAAATGGATTGTATCGTTTCAGTCGTAGTGGCTTTAATGTACAAGATATGGGGTGATATGGCAGAAACTGCCCATGGAACTTCGAATTGCCTGACGAACTGAGACATATATTGGGAATGCTTTATTTCGAACTACAGTTCAAGAACATGGCTTTCATGTATGGGAAAGCCATGTCCTCCCATCCTCAATGACAAATGTTAGCAGTAGCCATTGCAGGATATCAGTCGTTTTAATCCTTGCATTGCGGGGTCCAATTTGACAGCCTAAGATATGTCTAGCGAACTCTCAAACCGACGACAATAACGTTTGGAGTTTTGGTTTAAGTTGCTACAATTGATGAGCGCACATTGCGAATGACAAGGCGCTAGTGTGTGTTGCGGTGAAGCGCTATGGCAGATCTGAATTAGGTCATGACCTTGATCCTATTGCGGTATTTATGCTGAAACACTGAGCACGACCCAACCATACGAGATATAGCCAAGCGTTCAAACATAAATGTACATTGAAGCACTTACTTAGCACTAACCTAGCCGCATGATATATAGTCAAATTTTGACAAGAAGTGTATAGACAATGGTTAATAAGCATACAAAAACATGATATAGTGACGTCAAGTGAGGGTATCAGAGCCCGATTAGTTTGATGCGGTGAATACATTTGTATGCGTGCCTTTGTATCTAGTCAATGTTTGTGAGACTCTGGAACAATTATAATGGTTAATTATGTCCAATTGCAGTGTTACAAGTTTCAAGTTAATATCAGGTTTGGTCATTATGATATGACCTGATAGGTCCCGAGAATACACTTATCGCAGGTCTGGAGGCTAACATACGGATTACTCGAAATAAAAATGGCTATCGACATTAACTAGGGTACTTTTCCACGTGGATTCGTTTCTAATGTGAGTAGTGTCACAATTTTTTTTTGTCGGGCTTTTTGCATTTTTGTAGATGTTTTGAAACAAGTGGAAAATATTTGAAAAAATATTACGATTTTTGTTCAGCGTTTTCAGGATAAGGTGCCTACATTTGGCTCTGTGCTGGGATCACCCATGACTTTTAACTAGCACGATTTTTTCCGAAAATTATGTACTTCAAAAAGTCATCGCATATTTCGTCCAATTTCACCTTCACCTGATCGGTGACCTGGACATTGGTAGGTGTCATGGCGCTGGACATGGTACAATCAGCAATATTGAAGCACGAATTTTCATTTGTTTTACGATCAGGGTCTAAGAACTACGGCGATGAGACAGTGATCCTCACGACCTTGACCTATTTGATCTCGCCCGAAAGGTCAACCAATAGAGGTGAACTAAACTGTTTCAAGTAATCGAGAATGTTCAAAAACGGAGCTCGGTCATGCCGTTTGCCGATCCTGCCACCCAGTGCAAAGCAAAGGTTAGTCGAGGTCAATAGGCGGCAGTCTAAGTCCCATCTCGGACTGGGGGGGGGGGTAGGGAATGCTGCAGCACTGCTAGGGTAATGCAACGAAATCATTCATTTAACTCCTGTATGGACTGGGGAGAAATAAACGACTTGAAAGCAATTCGAAACAGTCCATTTATATCAGTCTTGAGGATTAGATCAGACATTTGTATGTTACAAAGCCGATGTTTGCACGGTCCTCGCAGCAGCAGTGGCTTTTATTACAGCTGCGTTGATTACGCAGAACGGGAGTATTCCGAAACTCGCCCAGGATGCAGAGAGCTCTCAGTAAGACTCAAAGGAGGTCAGACACATTGACTTCGGGGAATGATGAACTCAGAAACTGCTCAGGTTTGTGAGAATGACCAGCTCTGGAAATGTATTTTTATAAAGCAAATATAGAATGGTCAATTAAACGCTAAACGTTGCCGCAAATGAACAGCGTTTCTTTAGAACAGCATGCCATGCTCATTCCCTCAGGCGTGAATATGTAGGGCATATGCGGTTGGCTGGTGACCGTTAATACCAGCAGTAGTATGTAGGGCATATGCGGTTGGCTGGTGACCGCTAATACCAGCAGTAATATGTAGGGCATATGCGGTTGGCTGGTGACCGTTATTACCAGCAGTAATATGTAGGGCATATGCGGTTGGCTGGTGACCGCTAATACCAGCAGTAATATGTAGGGCATATGCGGTTGGCTGGTGACCGCTAATACCAGCAGTAATATGTAGGGCATATGCGGTTGGCTGGTGGCCGTTAATACCAGCAGTAGTATGTAGGGCGTATGCGGTGGACTGGTGACCGTTAATACCAGCAGTAATATGTAGGGCATATTGGGCTGGCTGGTGACCGTTATTACCAGCAGGCTTCATATCACCTGAATTGGTCTCATATCCGAGCGTATCTATGGCTGATTGGCAGAGCTCGGAAGTTGGATGAACTTTGGAAATGTCAGGGCTCCTCATTTTCCGCTCCAATTAATCAGTTAGCACGGCGCTGATCTTTATCGGTTTCTGCTGCCGTGGCAGAATATGATTCGGACACGCGCATATAGCCCCCGGCTGCGAGAGTCGGTTGGTAGCTGACCTGACAGTTTGTGGGAACACGACAGCGGGGGGTGGGGGGGGGATGTACACTGGTAGCCCGCGCCAAGCTTTTGGTCAACATATTGCCGACAGGTTGGCACGTCAGTTACAATGATAATACTTTCGACTGGGTATTATCTGACAATCGGAATATACTGACTACCGAGACCGGCAGTAAAATGGCTCATGCTGCCCTGATAATTATATCTGATTATACTTTGATTTTGATCTCATCGAGTCACAGCAATAAGCATTAAAATTTAAGCATACTTATCTACAACGAATGGCTGGTAGGCCAACAGAGCTGTCGTAACAGGCAATGCTCTATCATTGCTCTATGGTAAATACCTGACAGGAAGAGGACCGAATCATAATCATGTGACAAAATGCCAAAGGGAGGAGCAGTTTGCGATCAAGCTATTTATGAGCTGAGAATCTATACCATTCCATCTTTCAGGCGCATGCCTATTGATCAAGTATTAAGCAAATGTGCGGAGCAGCATATGCGCCTTTTCTCTTACATTGGTACGAAACGCAGGAGTAGCTGCGAGCACTACACCACCCCACCCACCTCCATCCCGTCCTTCCGATTGTGCTTAGAAGTCGGAGTTCTCTGCAGATTAATTTACTCTTGTAAGGAATCGTTTATCACTTGGATGGATTTCAGCTTGCCAGCGAGCTTTGAAGCTCAGCTGCACCCGACCTTAAGAGACATCCTATTCTCCTCCCTGTGCAAAGGCAATCAAGGCTACTATAGAACGCTGGGCAACTCCCACACTGGTATTTCATGTAGCCACGGGGGAATGGGAGCATTTAATAGGGAATCTTATGAAGCGTGAAGAGAACGATGTCAGATAATTGGGACATTTTAATGGAGGACTTGGGTGAAAGGGAGGTGGCGCTATATAGCTTCATATATATATATATATATATATATATATATATATATATATATATATATATATATATATATACATGTTATAATGAGCATTTCGAAGGCGAGGCCATTGTAGAATCGAGTACCAACTAAAAATGGTTGAATCCGGTGAGTTACTGGATCAATATGTTGGTATTTGGCGCAATTAAGAACGCTGTATGCACCAGGGAAAAGGCGGGCTACGGGTCACCATACTCCAGGTACGAATTTGGCCATCATACCGTTCCGGAGAATAACTTGGGGGCCACCGGCAACTGCGATATCATGGCTGTCTCTGAAGCATACACCCCATTTTCCTCCGATTCCAGCTTAAATACAGCAATGCCAGAAACCAGTGCAAGCTATTCCAGCTAGTTCACGTATTGCATTCATATGTGGGATCCTTGCATCATAATTGGGAGATAATAGGGCCTCTATTTTTTGCAAGGTGTTGAGCCAATGCGTTTATTTTTTATTTTTACGTCCGACGCATCTAGTCAGTGCGCTCATATAAACCTTTGCGGCGTGTGTACGAGAATGGAGACGCCTAGTCAGTGCGCTCATATAAACCTTTGTGGCGTGTGTAAGAGAGTAGAGACGCCTAGTCAGTGCGCTCAAACCTTTGTGTCGTGTGTACGAGAGTGGAGACGCCTAGTCAGTGCGCTCATATAAACCTTTGTGGCGTGTGTACGAGAGTGGAGACGCCTAGTCAGTGCGCTCATATAAACCTTTGTGTCGTGTGTACGAGAGTGGAGACGCCTAGTCAGTGCGCTCATATAAACCTTTGTGGCGTGTGTACGAGAGTGGAGACGCCTAGTCAGTGCGCTCATATAAATCTTTGTGGCGTGTGTACGAGAGTGGAGACGCCTAGTCAGTGCGCTCATATAAACCTTTGTGGCGTGTGTACGAGAGTGGAGACGCCTAGTCAGTTCGCTCAGATAAACCTTTGTGGCGTGTATACGAGAGTGGAGACGCCTAGTCAGTGCGCTCATATAAATATTTGTGGCGTGTGTACGAGAGTGGAGGCGCCTAGTCAGTGCGCTCATATAAACCTTTGTGGCGTGTGTACGAGAGTGGAGACGCCTAGTCAGTGCGCTCATATAAACCTTTGTGTCGTGTGTACGAGAGTGGAGACGCCTAGAAAACTTTGTGTCGTTGTAGTGGAGACGCCTCAGTGCGTTCATATAAATATTTGTGGCGTGTGTACGAGAGTGGAGACGCCTAGTCAGTGCGCTCATATAAACCTTTGTGTCGTGTGTACGAGAGTGGAGACGCCTAGTCAGTGCGCTCATATAAATATTTGTGGCGTGTGTACGAGAGTGGAGATGCCTAGTCAGTTCGGTCATATAAACCTCTGTAGCGTGTACACAGGGGTGGAGACGAACCCAACGCTCGCCTACTAATGCCGCCTTTTCCTAAGTAGTAAAAACAAAATCGTTAAATGTAAATCCTCCGCCTCTCGATTCAGAAGTGCAAACCGTGACATCTTAGCCTCTCACCGCCTGTCCAAATAGCTGGGGGCGCCACTGCATGGGAGCAAGCTCGCACGAGTTTCGCTCTCCCTTATAATGACACAGTCTGTTCCTCCTGTGCATCAGCGTGGAGTCTATCTGGGACGATATAGATCACATTTATGAACATTTACTGACACAACACCATGTGAGAGATCGCAACATACTAACATCCAAGCATTAGATACTAGGCTGCTACTGTGTTTAAGTGACGCTGACCTTCAGCGTTGTCCGCGTGTGCGGGTAGTGTAGAGTGTGCGCATGATGTATTGATCCGTGTCTGGGCGTCGGAACTGTACCGATTTGTCGTGGGCGTGAAAATAGGCGCGCGGATTTGCACATTGACCTGACTGATTACCGATGTGTGCGAAGGGCCGATGTGCCGCACACTTTCAGGATGCCCAGTGATTTTGACTGGGAACTGCTGGTCTGTGCAGATGTCTTGCACCGTATCAACGATGTCAACACAACGTCCGCTTGTAGCCATGGGAAAAATAATGGTGGTAGATTGTTTCATAATTTAGAAGAGACCCAGAAGGCATTAAATGGCGCAGCTCGTTCAGTTATGCATATACTCGTATGCTGCTAGGCTATATTCTATGGATGATGGAGCTGATTAATCGAGTACCTTCGGTTTGGAGGTAAGATTTATCCGGTTGAACTCAACATGCCTGTTGCTTAAGCTCAGAAGAAGAATAATAATGGATGCTGATGAACATATATGGGTACTGAAGAGCGAGTTGCACGTGCTCAAGGACAGGCTATGGCAGCCGTAGTCTATATGAGTGGACAGAAAGACGCACTTCTGGAGGCATTATCGTACTAAGCTATCAATTACCGTTATGTTTGCATGGATCAGGAAGATGCGCACTTGGGCGCATGCGACTACAAACTTCAGCAACACTTGGGCCAAAGTTCTGGCAAGCTTCCTCATCCTGCTTTGACATTTTGAAAATTAAGGCATGACTGGGAAGCGTTAAAGATTGTGTATAGACATGGGATGGTAAGTTAAACATTGATTCCAAGTACTGCACAGCTTGTTGTTCCGTGATCAAGCTAAGTAGGCGAACATTCCAGAACGAGCTGCACTGGATGGACCCAGGTGCGTTGAGTCAGCTGACCCACTTCAAGAAATATTTGGATGAAAGCCATGTTTTTACTACCATTTAGGACACTCATTGTTAATTGCATATAATACAGACGAGAGGAGTTGGTCTTCACTTTCGCAAATTTCACACGCGCACAGAAGGGGACGGAGTCCGTCCTCCCGTCCACCCGTCCACCCGTCCTCCCGTCCACCCGTCCACCCGTCTTGTTTGTCAGCAATATCGGATACACGGGCAGGATATTTTGGTGAAATTGTGTGACTATATTCCAAATTGATACCACATCCCATGCGAAGCTAATTTGCGAACTCCACTGGTGAATATGGACACTACGGGGTTGCAAATCCGACCGACCGGCTACCCGGCAGCATGGCGTTCAACGTCACAAAGGTTCCGTCTTGCCATCGCGCGCGGCGGCCTGGAGTGCCGGCCGATCTCGACCTCATTTGACCCGGAAAGAATTGTCATAGGGCCATCACATTTATGCTGCAGAGAGTTCATTACAGCCGTAATCTCTCCTCCAAATTGTGTGCTTCTAGTTTCAGTAGTGTCCAAGATCTTAGGGGCGGCGGAATTCGCTCCCTCCAGCTCGAGTTATGTGAAAGGCCCTCCGGCGCGTGTGTTAAGCCATTACCTTCGGCTCGAGTTATGTGAGAGGCCCTCCGGCGCGCGTGTTAAGCCATTACCTCTGCAACATGTTGGATGCCTGGTGTGATTGCAAGAGAAAATGAATGGGTCGATTTGCTATTCAATATTTCCAGATATTAAAGGATGACTCGGAAATTACCATTTTGCTTCCATGTGCGCCAAATTCTTAGCATTTTCCCACCCCAGCAAGAAGGTAGAAAATCCTAACAAAAACGTCCCCAAATGCGTCGACCTCGGAGATACATTTGATTTCGCCGCATCTTTTCAAGCTTTCCTTAAATATGTTCAGGTTATGTTCAGGTTTCAGGCAAGTTTTTGCCTTCAGAAGTTGTTGGAATCCAAGATTCTCAGGTCTACGTTTTCCATATAAGGTTCAAAGGTGTAATGCAGAGGTGCCAATTCCTGAAAATCATTTGGAGGGAGGCAATCCATGGAGGCAATGAATGGACTGAACTCGATTGGGCACTTTTGGGATATGGATCCAGGTTGTATTTAAATATGCAGGCATTGGTTGGCGAGCCAACATTGAGGCGAGGGAGGGGGAAATGTATGCAAATCGACAAACATGGTGTAATCACGTCATGTTCACTTGAGCAGTGGTGGTCGACAAATCCACCTTAGCCCTGGCCGGGGATCATCCGACCCCCGAAGCATCTCGAAACCAACATGCGTCACCGAAAAAAAGAGTAGAAATGTAGTTGGATTGGCCTGGAGAAGGCTTCAATGCATGTAGCACCTTTGTATATGGGGCTCATACTGAGGTGACCAGAGCTCATCGAGCTGACCATTATTATACATTCCATCTGGGCTGACCGTCACGCTGGTCCACAGCAAGCCATGTTTGCGGCTTTTTATTCCAACGATGCTTCAATGCAATTTTTAGAGGGATCCAAGCAATAAATTCAAAGCAATTTGGAGCAGTGAATTTAACCGAGTAAAGCAGGCTAGGTCACTGATCTGGTATGACCTCGAGAGACCCAAATTGACCTCTAGTTACTCTTTTAGCTGAGATGTCCTCCGAGGTGATTATGTGGGGCCGGGGAATGTATTTCTTCGACTATTCTTCCCTACTCGAGCTCAGAGTGTATGTTTTATCGTCAGCCCATTGCCATTTGCTCAGACTTATTTACATTGAGCAGTATTAACTGGGCCCAGTTATCCGGGATGGGTATCACCTGGATCTAGGCCATGGGTCGTCAGGTAAAATTATGTCGCTTTTCGTCGTAATTTGCGCCAATAAGTACATTCACAGAAGGCAAACAGGAAGAAAACGGCGAAAGCGCCCTGAAGTTGATCTGACCTCTGGTCAGTAACCATGAACCCGTAAAGAATAGAGTTATACAAAGTAGTAGTACTCTGACGTACAATTCGAGCTGCAAGCTTCAGGAAAGTCCGATATACTCTGAAAACGTTATGAGTAGTGCAGTTGTTTACAGGTAGTCGCGTTTGACGCGACCTAGGTCAGTGACCTGAGTGACCTGTGATATGAAGAAAGAGCATCACAGGGCGTAAAATTGACGAAGGAAAAGGTGCGTCAACGCCTCGCCAGCGACGCCGTTTCGTTCGCTCGTTATTATCAGGCGCCGAGGTAGCGACGATTCGCCCCGCCTGTTCACGCACCGGCACGTGTTACATGTCGAGACCATTGAGAGAGTTATCCCCCACATTTTACCATGTGACGTATCCGATGTCATACTCTCAACTGTAACTGGCTAAGCAGACATGGTGGCAATAGTCTCAAAAGGGGACGGCAATTGCCAGCGCAAAACAAATGGTCTCGTCGCTAGTTTTGTGAATTATTCAGGCGGTGTCGGGTGCATCGCCATTGTCCTTCCCCACAACTTGATTGGTCAGTCATATTCGTTCTCGAGACACGAGTAATGTGGTAATGGTGTCACGGGTAGCGTCCCGGGTAGTGTCACGGGTAGTGTCCCGGGTAGTGTCCCGGGTAGTGTCACGGGTAGTGTCTCCGTTAGTATCTCTGGAGAATGCATTGCACACCTCGCTGCATCAGCATAATAAGTGTTCGTACATGCCATGTCAACGTTACCATGACAACTCGAGAACGTAAAATGGGAGAGCAGCTGACTTGGCAGGCTGTAGCTCTGACTGCCTCTGCGTGCCAATGTGACCTTGACCGTGACCGTGACCTTCATCGTCCACCGAGCTGGTCCATCGCCCGAGTCACTGTCTGTCAGGGTCAGACTCCCCCACCCTCCGCCGCTTAACCTACCGCACCAGCATGCTAATGCTTTGCAGTGCCTGGCATGTGTTCCAACACGCTATAACAGCCATTGACTGACCGCCGGTGTCCCAGCCCAGGGTACAGCTCAGGATATGGTTTGAGAACAAAATGTGAACGAAGCTTGCTTGCACTACATATTGTCTGCATTCCCTGCTTGGTTTGCACTGAGTCTCATCCCACAGTCACCACAGCTCTGAGTCTCATCCCAGGGTCACCATAACCTCGCAATCATTACATAGCCTCATCCCAGGGTCACCACAACTCTGAATTGCATCACATGGTCACCACAACCTCGCAATCATTACATAGTCTCATCCCAGTTTCACCATAGCTCTGAGTCTCATACCAGGGTCACCACAACCTCGTAATCATTACATAATTTCATCGCAGGGTCACCACAACCTCCCAATCATTACATAGTCTCATCCCAGGTTCGCCACAGCCTCGCAACCATTGCATAGAATGTGTAATTCGTTCATATCGGCATCGACAGGAATGGCATATTCAATTTTGTTTTTCAGTTATTGTGTGTCACACTCAGTGACTTGCGCAGGTTTTTATGGAAATGGAAAGCCATGTTGATCCGAACATGAATTTCATGTTTTGATTTGGCTGCCCTGACGACACTCCTGGTCACATGACGGCTGATCCTGATCGCATGACGGGATTTGGTTGTCCTGACGACAGTCCTGATCCCATGACGGCTGATCATGATCGCATGACGGAATTTGGTTGTCCTGACGACAGTCCTGATCACATGACGGCTGATCCTGATCGCATGACGGGATTTGGCTGTCCTGACGACACTCCTGATCACATGACGGCTGATCCTGATCGCATGACGGGATTTGGCTGCCCTGATTACAGTCCCCATCGCATGACGAACAACATGATCGTCCTTTTACCCAAGTAAACAGACACATTATTGCCAACGAAAAAATGTACAACATGTAGTAGGTTTCGGTAGGTTTGGAGCTAATTCAAATTGGTTCAATACTCAGATGCGCTCTGCTGGATATATCTGACTGCCGCTGTTCATAAATGACTATTACTGTCTATGGCTGGGTTGGTATCCATCTGTGCGCTTGTTGTGTTCATCCGTGCTTTCTTGTGCCAGATTGCTGTTTTGAATGGCATGAAGCCAGGAGATCTGCTCACCCATCGAGTTAGTGGATACTACACTTCTAGCCAGTCATCCGTGGTGGACCCTTCGAGCAGCCCGCCCAATACAGGTGAGAACCCCACCCCCACCCATCGAGTTTGTAGATACTATGCCTCTAACAAATTATCCGTGGTGGACTCTTCCAGCAGCCCGTCCAATACAGGTAAGATTGCCGCCGCCCTCACCGATCGAGTCAGTGGATGCTACACCCCTAGCCAGTCTTCTGTGATGGACCCTTCCAATAGTCTGCCCGATACAGGTGAGGTGACCGCCGCCAAGATGTCGTCCGACACAGATCAACACCGCCCGTAGGCCGTCCAACACAGGTGGTATCCGCCAGCGGACCGTCCAGGACAAGTAATAACCACCAGGGTCGCTCAGCACAGGTAACCACCGCCCGTTAAGCCTCCAATCCAAGCAACCCGAGCATTGGGGAACAAGGTGGCTGACACACTAATGATGATCATCTTATTGTGTTGCTAGGTCAAACAATTAATGATCTGGGTAACGATCGTACCGGTGTCTATTGCCAAGCGATGGGATGGGGTCCATGAAAACACCGCTGAACAGAAACACAGCCCATCTTCATTTATCATTCAGTGTGGGTAGGATCCGGGTTCTCCCGACCTTATAACTCCGGCTGAAATCATCTGCACCCGTCTCTTCCGACGGGCCGTGAATTTCTATGACTGGCGTCTGAAAACGTCTCTATTGCTGCCCATCGAACGGCCACCGCTGTCCCGCCTGGCTCGGCGGCCGAGTTGGTCGGGCGCCCGCCGCCAGTACAGTGACGCCGCTGGCCTGGTGACGCCGCCAATAGAGCTCTCGTGGCGCCACCTGCCGGCCCTGGTGCGAAGCTGTGGTGACGCCAAGTCGCTGACAGGTGACGCTACCTGTCCCGTTGCACTGGCGCCACTGCCGCACTGAAGGGGAAGCTGCCATAGCGTGATGCACAAACTGTTTGTTCTTCATAAAATGCGGCCATTCTAGGCAACAGTTGTGTCCTTTGCCGGTCAATCAAGTCATAAAGTGTTGAAGCTCAAAGTGTTGAACCAACACTCACATCAACTCGCAATGCATGACCGCGAAACACTCGTAGGAAACACGTAAATAGCCATCCCGCATGGCGTCAGACGTACATGAGCCGATTTGCTTCTCAATTAGAAATAAATGGCTACCTAGCGGTGCCGTCGGAAGTAGATGAGCCGACTTGCTTTAGGAAAACATAAACAAAAATAAAAATAAAAATTAGCATAACGTAAAACGACTACCCAGAGGAGCCATCGGACGTAGATGAGCCGATTTGCCTTGCAACTCGACGTAAACGGCTACCCAGAGGTACGGCGGACGTAGAAGAGCCGAATTGCAACTAACACGCGGCGGCCGGCGTGATAGGCGGTGTGTGAACAATTACCTCCTTGTTCGCACGGTAAAGATTCCTCGGTGCTCTTCGATAGGAGTAGGCTAATGCCGGCACCCTGGCAAAATCAACTTCTCGCCACTCTCAAAACACCCCCACCCCCACCCAAACTACGAATTATTTTGTGGAGGAGTAAAGTTAAACTAAACCATTTAGACATCAGGGAGATGTCCCCAACCCGGACCCTCGCCTTCAGCACCTAAAATATCACGCAAACTATAACGTAAAAATCCTTAACGTAAATGTCCACTTGCCTGCACCTTGATCACAAACGTTCGCTTTATAGACAGACATGTAACGTACTCGCTTTAAAGGCGGCGCAAATGACCTTCATGGTCCGGCACGCCTAAAAAATCACTCTCCCCCCCCCCCCCCAGCTCAATAATAGCCACAGATGCCCATCTGGATTAATCCTATAAGAGGAAGATAGTATCAAACTGGAAAGTGAGATAATGGGACACCCTAATCAATGCTATATATCCCAAGTTCTAAAGAAACCAACTACCCCAGCGTATCTAGCCCCGTTCGGCCGGTCTCCGTCGATCCTGCGTGACACACGCGATATCGGTTACCATACGCGTGACACGCGTCACTCGCCGATATCAATACCTTCATTCACCCAATTTCCCATCTTCCCATTGCATGACATAGAATTACGAAGTTGGGGCTTAAATAATTTATCCACCCGACTTTTAAGCAATGAGGGACTTCCCACCAACCCAACAGGCAGCCATAGGTGAAGGTTTCTGAAAATTATTGGTAGGGCACAATGCATGAAGGCAACGGGCGGGCCCAAATGGATTGGAAGGGTCTCATGTTAAAAGTTGAAATAATTTGGAGGTCAAAGCCAGCATTGGGAGTGATGGGGGCAAGCATCCAAAAAGCATACAAAGCTGCGTCTCTCCAGGCATGGGCGTTTATTTCTGAAAATTATTGGGGGGGCATAATACATGAAGGCAATGGGCAGGTCCAAATAGATTGGGGGCACGGTCCATATGGTTTCATGTGAGAAGTTGAGATCATTTGTGGTGCAAAGCCAACATTCAGGGGGCGTTTGCCCCTCAAAGGTATATAAAACAGCACCCCTGCCCAGTGGCGTCGCCACGAATCTCTTCCAGGGGGGGCAAGGTCGAAAGGGGGCCTCCTGTTCCCCGAAAGGGGGCCTCCATTGTGTTTCGGTCTCATATTGTTTTTAGGCTCTTAGTATGGTTCGAGAATGGGGAACATGTTTTCATATTGGTGTTTTGTTTGTTCTTGGCACGGTGCATCATTTACTCAAAACGCAATAGCACTAATCATTTTCGCTGAAAACTGGGCCACACCAGGGTATAAATAAGTAATATTTGGATAAATACATAAGTGCCAAAACAAACCAACGTCTCAATGCTTTCTCGAATCTTCCCGCTGGCTTCTAGATTGCAGCGAGCTGGCGGGGCTGGTGCTAAGCATATCTAACAGATATCTGCTATTGATCAACCCACTTTTAAGTCCTCCAAGTCTTACTGAACATAGTTAGATTCATCACTACTGTTGTTTATTCCCGCCAGCTTGATGCATAAGCAAAGTTTGAGCGATCATTTATCAGTCCTAGGACGACAATTTCGCAAAGGTGACAACGAGAAATGGATTGCATTGGTTTTCTGAGCGCCATCTTGGGAATTTGTTTATTTTTATAACATTTGGTGCTGGCTGCAAGGCAACTCCCACACGAGCTAAAATATATCCTCAGCGAATAAATTCACGGCAAGAACAAGCATTGAACAGCAACGCATAAATCACAATGAAACAATGCAACAATGTCAGTGCATACATAATCCAAACCTTCAAATTCCACGCCGTCACGCCCATCGTTTTCGCTGTGCTATACCGTTTTGTAAATGATGTTGAGAAGGTATGGAAGCTGGGAAGCTCTAATCATGCATGCTGTAATAACAGAAAAGAAGTTTGTTGGAAGAAGATGCATTTAAAAACATCATTCATCCCATTTGATGTGGGGCATGGATGTTGTACTGTATGCTTGTGAGGGGTAATTTGTCCCCTCAATGTTGGCTTTGCCCCATGGGCGTATGTTTCGGAAAATTATTGAGGGACCAGTGGAGTACCTATATTTGCGTCAAGCAGGAGGGGGCAAACGGATTTGCAGGGGGGGGGGCACCTACTCCCATTAAAAAGTCCTTGGATTTCGACCGCTATTTTGTCAAAGGGGACATTTCTAAATAATATAATTAGCTATCAACTAAATTGTCCTGTGGAGGGGCCTAATCAACCACTATGGTTTCTGATTGGGCGGATTTCAACCCTAACTCCACCACCCAGTTCTAAGGTTTTCTTTTGGTATCCCTTGATAAGTTACCTCACACTGCTGAAATTACACCTATACCACAAAACCGGATCGGCATCCCAAAAAATCAAGCTGGGGACTTCCAAGAAAGGAGGGATTCCAACAAATAAATGTCCGGGTCAGGAAAATGGCTCTGGAGCACCGAACATTTTTTTTCCAGATGCCTTCAAAAATTGCGTATGGCACCGAAAAGCATACCGGATCTCGAAAAATCGAGGTGGGATACAAAAACATGGCGCCAGAGGCTCGAAAAATCAGGCCGGGATTCGGACTTTAAAAAAAAAAGATCCACAAAAATCGCGTTGAGCCCAGAAAGCTGGCGTTGGGTCTCCGGAACCACGCGCCTGGGCGCGATAAGTCGCGCTGGGACCCAGAAAATCGCACCGAAGCCCCAAAATCATACTGGGGCCCCACAAATGTGCGTCAGAAGCCCCAAATATACACAGCGGGACCATAAGAGTACTACGGTGCCCGAAAATACAACTCACCCTCCAAAGCGCACCGTGTCTCCCAAAAAGCGATAAGGCCTTAAAACATGCGTTGCAGCCCTAAATAAACATACCGGGAGCTCTAAAAAAAAATACACTGCAAGCTCGCAGGGCGCACAGGGGCCATGAGAACGCACAAGCGCCTGAAAAAGAGGCTGGGGCCACAAAAGTCAACATGGTTCCGAAACGTACAAAACGACCGGAAGCTAAATAAACACATCTGGATCTTCGAAAACGCCCTGACACGTAAAAAATACTCGGTGCACAAAAAAAAACAACAAAGCCCTAAAACGAGCAGGGTTTCGAAGATGTGTTAGGCCCATAACTTCAATTTAAAATGTATTATCCACCACTTTAAAATACCAAATTTCACAATTTCAGCCATTCCAGTTCATAGCACCCGGTCGCCACGACGGCAACGTCAGTGCACGTACACACACATTTTTCGTATTCGGTGCATTCGCCACACTTCGTGCGATGCTACGGTTTCTGCTAGGCCTTCTGCGTTTTGCTAATTGCTGCCACATGATAGATTTGCGCCATATTTGACGTGATGGAATGCTTCGTATGGGCGTTCGCTGCGAAAAGTCGATTGATTAAATTCGATTATTAGTTTCTTACTTCCCACATTTTCTGGTAGTTATGAAATGCGGTTTCCGCTGAGCTTTGATGCACTTCATATCTTTGCTGCTATCCTCCCAGATTGGCTACCGAACCGAGGCCCTGCCTCAGCGTTCTTTTTTGGACCCGTTGCGTCTTTCTTGGTCTATGATTGTGTATTATGGCTCCAATCCATTTTTGTTAGGGGCCTAAAACATTTTCGAACCCCCTGCTCGTTGTAGGGTTGGTTGCATTTTGTGCACCTAGGATTTTTTTTGACGTGTCAGGGCGTTTTCGAAGATCCCGATGTGTTTATTTAGCGCCCGGTCTTTTTGTTTGTTTTGGAACCATGTTGCCTTTTGCGGCCCCAGCCACTTTTTCAGGCTCTTGTGCGTTATCATGACCCCTGTGTGCCTTGAGAGCTTCCGGTGTATTTTTTAGACCTCCCGGTATGTATATTTATGGCTGCAACGCATGTGTTAAGGCCCTGTCGCTTTTTGTGAGACTCTGTGCGCTTTGGAGGGCCAGTTGTATTTTCGGCCTCCGTTGTGCTCTTAGGGTCCCGATATGTTTATTTTGGGCTTCTGACGCACACTTGTGTGGCCCCAGTACAATTTTGGGGCTTCGGTAGGATGTTTCTAGGTCCCAGAGCGGCTTATCGCGCCCAGGCGCGTGGTTCCGGAGACACAACCTCAGTTTTCTGGGCTGAATACGATTTTTTTAATCTTTTCTGATTTTTTTTTTAAAGTCCGAATCCCGGCCTGATTTCTCGAGCCCTTGGCACCATGCTTTTGTATCCCACCTCGATTGTTCGAGATCCGGGTTGTTTTTCGGTGCCGTACGCAATTTGTGAAGGCATCTGATAATATGTTCGGTGCTCCAGAGCCCTTTTTTTACCTCGGCATTTAGTTGTTGGAATCCCTCCTTATTTTGGAGGGCTCCAGCTTGATTTTTTTCGGATACCGATCCGGCGTTTGTGGTCACACTGTGCTTACGTGTGGCCCTAGACGCCAATTTGTGAGATCCTCGACGGGACTACCGATGAGAATTGTGGGTCTCGAGCGCGATATTTGGGGGGCCCGGTTCGAGTTTGTGGGACGCGTTGTATTTAGCTGTGGCCCCAACGCGATTTTGGCGGTTCCTGTTGCAATTTTTCGGGCCTCGGAGCGAGTTTTCCGAGGCTGGCCGTATTTATTTGGAGACCCATACGCAAATTCTGGTGGACCGACGCGAATTTGTGTGGCCCCAGTGCGATTTTTGATGCCCCGGCACGATTCTTGGAAGCTTATCCCTCTCAGGATGGAGGGGACATTTGCCCCTTTGATATAGCACTGCGGCCACTGAAGGATTTTTTTTTGTCCCAGAGTGACATTCCGGTTAAGGATTGATTTTGGGGGCAGCTGCAACTTTTGGGGCCCCGGCGCGACCTTCTGGGCCTCCAGTGTGATTTTCAAGGGCTGCGACGCGACTTTTTTAGTCCAATGTGATCTTTTGGACCCCGACGTCATTTTCTTGGATCTCTAGCGCGAGCTATAGCGGCCTCGACACTTTTGGGGGGTCCAGTGCGTTTTGGGGGCTTTTGGCGTCATTGTTGGGCCCCCAGAATGATTATCCATGTCCGGATTGTTTTTCGTTGCTCCGGCCTCATTTGTTTTCGTCCCAATGAGACTGTTGGGGCACAGTACGACCTGTCGTGCCCCTGGCATGATTTTCGTGGTCCGGGCGTGAATTTTTGGTACCCCAGGCTCAGTGTAATTTGCGGGGACCCCGGCCGTATCTTTTGGGGCACATATCGTGATTTTAAAATACCCAGATACGACTCCTACTATTTCTTAATGGTTTCTTCTTGCAAATTATAGGCCTCCTGTCGCGTCTTAAGGGTCTCGTCGCATTTCCTAGAGCCTTCTTACCGGTTTTCGACGTCTCCTTATGTGTCCTACCCTCCTCCATATTCAATGTCCCTCCTCTGCCGTCTTGGAGGGCCTCCTCTTGCATTCTGAGGCCCTTTTAACATAGCATGGGGCTTCCTCTCATCTTCGAGGGGCATTCACTGCCAAATTAGGGGCCTCCTGCCACGCCTCGTGGGCCACCTCCTTTATCCTGGCAAAGCCTTACCCGTTTTGAGGGATCTTCAATTTTTGAAACCTCACTTCCTTCCATACCTGCTACCACTCCCATCTTAAGGGCCTACTCTCACTTCCTGGGAACTCTTTCCGGTCTTCGGGGCCTCATTTGGTCCTGGATACCTACTCCTTTTTGAGGGACTCCTTTCGAGTCCGGCAGGTGCCTCATTTCTCTTCTAGAGGCCTTCTTTTTTTCAAATTAGGGGCCTCCTCTCACGTCTTGGGGGCCTCCTGCTCTGCGTGTGGATTCGATTTTTACCCATCTTAGGGGTGGTCTCTTATCTCCTGGTGGACTCCTCTTCTCTCCCAGGCGCCTCCTCTGCCAAATTACTGGCAACCTTTCCTATCTTAGTGGCCTTGTTATTTCCCGGGGACCTTCTTAGCCGTCTTAGAGCCTTCTTTTCCGCCTGGGAGCCATCTCTCTTATCCAATGGCCTTTCTCTCCTATTTTAGGGGCATTCATTCATTCATCATGGGGTCTCATTTCCAATCTTGTGTCGTTCTCTTCCGAATTAGGTGCCTCCTGCCACGTCTCTGGATCATCCTTTTCTATCTCGGTGGAACCTCACCCGTTTCGGGCCTGCCTTTGCGTCTCCGAAACCTCATCTCATATCCACTGGCTTCCTTTTCCGTCTTAGGGCCTCCTCTCATATTCTGGGGCCTCCTTTCCGGTGTTGGGGCCTCCTTTGCAATCCTGGTTGCCTCCGTGCCATTTTTGACACTCTTGATTTCTTGGGACTCCTACCCTCTCCTAGGTGACTCCTTTTTAAATTAGGGCCTCCTCTCACGTCATGGGGGCCTCCTTATCTGTGTTTGGAGCCTCATTATCCTCTTAGCAGGGTGCTTTTGTGTCCGAGTCCTAGATCTTCTCTTCTAGGGTCCTCCATGGGCGCAAAATGACCAATGCAGTCGACGCGCCCTAAAGCACAAATCCACCACCACCACATCTAGGGTCCTCCTCTTCCAAAATATGGGCCTCATCTGGCTGGTCTCGGTGGCCTTCTCTCATTCCTGCGGAGACCTTCTTCCCGTTTTGGGGCCCCTATTGCGTCCGGAGAAATCTCCCCTATCATGACTTAATTTTATATTGCCGGGGCATCCTCTTCCGTCTTGGTGGCCTCGTGTTCCAAATTAAGAATATCCTGCCACCCATCGGAAGCCTTTTCGTCTAACCTGGGTGGCTTCTTGCCCGTCTCGGTGGCATCCTTTCCGTCCTGAGGGCCTTCTTTTCGTGCTGCGGGGCCTCCTTTTCGTCCTGGGGCTTCCTTTTCGTCCTGGGGGCTACCCCTCCCAATCTCTGTTCTACGTCTCAGGGGCCTCCTTTTCGTCCTTGGGTGCATCCTTTTCCTTCTGGGGGCCTCCTTTTCGTCCTGGGGCCTCCTTTTAGTCCTGGGGGCCTCCTCCCAATCTCTGTTCTACGTCTTGGGGACTTCCTTTGCGTCCTGGGGGCATCCTTTTCGTTCTGGGGGCCTCCTTTTCGTCCTGGGGGCCACCTTACAATCTCTGTTCTACGTCTTAGGGGCTTCCTGTTCGTCCTGGGGCCCTCCTTTTCGTCCCGGGGGCCTCCTTTTCGTCTTGGGGGCCTCCTCCCAATCTCTGTTCTACGTCTTGGGGGCCTCCTTTTCGTCCTTGGGTGCATACTATTCGTTCTGGGGGCCTCCTTTTCGTCTTGGGGGCCTCCTCCCAATCTCTGTTCTACGTCTTGGGGGCCTCCTTTTCGTCCTTGGGTGCATACTATTCGTTCTGGGGGCCTCCTTTTCGTCCTGGGGGCCTCCTTTTAGGCCTGGGGGGCCTCCTCCCAATCTCTGTTCTACGTCTTGGGGGGCCTCCTTTGTGTCCTGGGGGCATCCTTTTCGTCCTGGGGGCCCCTTTTCGTCCTGGGGGCCTCCTCCCAATCTCTGTTCTACGTCTTGGGGCTTCCTTTTCGTCCTGGGGGCTTCCTTTTCGTCTTGGGGGCCTCCTCCCAATCTCTTTTCTACGTCTTGGGGTCTCCTTTTCGTCCTTGGGTGCATCCTATTCGTTCTGGGGGCCTCCTTTTCGTCCTGGGGGCCTCCTTTTAGTCCTGGGGCCTCCTCCCAATCTCTGTTCTACGTCTTTGGGGCCTCCTTTGCGTCCTGGGGGCCCCTTTTCGTCCTGGGGGCCTCCTCTCAATCTCTGTTCTACGTCTTGGGGCTTCCTTTTCATCCTGGGGGTCTCCTTTTCGTACTGGGGGCCACCTTCCCATCTCTGGTCCACGTCTTAGGGGCCTCCTTTTCGTCCTGGGGGCCTCCTTCTCGTCCTGGGGACCTCCTTTTCATCCCGGGGGCCTCCTTTTCGTCATGGGGCCACCTCCCAATCTCTGTTCTACTTCTTAGGTGCCTCCTTTTCGTCCTGGGGGCCTCCTTTTCGTCCTGGGGACCTCATCCCAATCTCTGTTCTACGTCTTGGGGTCCTCCTTTTCGTCCTTGGGTGCATTCTTTTCGTCCTGGGGGCCTCCTTTTCGTCCTGGGGGCCCCCTTTTCGTCCTGGGGGCCTCCTCCCAATCTCTGTTCTACGCCTTGGGGCCTCCTTTTAGTCCTGGGGGCCTCCTCCCAATCTCTGTTCTACGTCTTGGGGGCCTCCTTTTCGTCCTGGGGGCCTCCTTTTCGTCCTGGGGACCTCATCCCAATCTCTGTTCTACGTCTTGGGGGCCTCCTTTTCGTCCTTGGATGCATCCTTTTCGTCCTGGGACCTCCTTTTCGTCCTGGGTCCTCCTTTTCGTCCTGGGGGGCCTCCTTTTCGTTCTGGGGGGGCCTCCTTTTCGTCCTGGGGGCCTCCTCCCAATATCTGTTCTACGTCTTGGGGCCTCCTTTTCGCCATGGGGTCCTCCTTTTCGTCATGGGGCCTCCTTTTCGTCCTGGAGGCCTCCTCCCAATCTCTGTTCTACGTCTCTTATAGACACCTGATTATATTTCCTGGGGGCCTCGTCAGTCTTGAGGCCTCATTGACAGCATGATCTTCTGTCCAGTCGGCCTCCTTGCTGACCTTTTGGGCGCCCCCCCCAGTTTCACGGCAGGGGCGCTTGCCCCCGCTGCCCCCCCTCCGGTGGCGACGCCCTTGCCCCTGCCTGCATACAGTGTATTCCACTGACCAACCACCCTTTGATTGAAAACTTGTTGGCATTGAGCTGTCCTACACCTGGACTATTGTCAGGTGTATCTTCACCCGTCTCATTGTGAAAACATTCCTGTTTTGATTATACTTCTATATTTATCTATCAACCCTGCTATGTTGAAGTCCAACAACAATAGAGGCATACCATACACTCTCCTACTTATCTCTTCCTGCATCAACCTATCAGTGTTTTATTCTGATCTGGTGCCCTATATGCCCAATACTTAACCTTGTTCCGTGTATCAGGATAGCATCTAACCATAAGGATTCTACTCCTTCACTACAAACACTGTCATTTTGCCACTCCCCTTGTGCTCAGATGGAGCTCATCTAGTGCATGCATGTCTGTCCTTCCCCAGAAGTCACCACACATTCCTATAAACCTCACCCCATACCCTACACAAAGTTGGCCACCATATTATTTATTCCTATGATCCTAGAATGCCACTACTTGCTTGCACCTACCCTCGAAGGACTATGGAAGACTATGCAGATTATCGCATTAATTTATGTTTTGCTCAGAATTCCTCTGGAATCACCCGACCCTGAAGAGTTTTCCTTTGTGTGAAGTGTTCAGTCAGTCCACGGCTAAACTCTGTTGTCTTTTAATTATTTATCCGTTAAAAGCAGGATAGAAGCAAAAGGAGAGGAAGGCTGAAGAAATCCGGCCCCGATATCACTCATAACCGATTTGCTTTTGCTTTATATATAAAGCAAACGATGTTATTGTAATTATATTTGTAATAGTTTGCGACACATTTATCGGTTGTTTAGTCAAGGCGGGGCCAACTAAGTCACGGATTTTTTTTCCTGTCAAATGTTTACCATTGTTGCTCTCACGATTTCAAAATGAGGGTGCTGAGCTAACCTACGAATGTTAGCCGATTCCGATGTGAATCTGGAATAACGCATGCATTTCCATTTAACCTGTGTCCATGCTAAGAGGTATGGACACAAATTTTGCCTCCCGAACAAGATTTTGGTTCCGTTGCTGACCATTACTAATTACCTTTGGGAATCTCGAGGTGCCAGGTCGGTTAGAAGTGAGATGAAGATGAGGTTTTATAGTGTGCTGTTTTTGTGTGCATTATTGTGAAAATTTGATTATCCCAACTGAACAGAATGAGCATTGCAATGATTTACCTCGAACATTCGTACGCAAATTGTAGCATTTGAGGCCCTACAAATAGCATGTAATGC
The DNA here is from genome assembly GCA_034440615.1 of Ashinkailepas kermadecensis. Taxonomy (NCBI): domain Eukaryota; kingdom Metazoa; phylum Arthropoda; class Thecostraca; family Neolepadidae; genus Ashinkailepas; species Ashinkailepas kermadecensis. The sequence continues at coordinate 153,605 of JAOTOM010004535.1, read as the reverse complement.
AATGAAAAAAACGGAAAGGTGAATAACCGTTAACCGTCATAGAGGAAGTGGTTGTGCATCACTGTACAATAAGCTGTGTCGCACATGTCGCAACAGATGCATGTCTGACAGCGACGCTCTCCGTCAGACGCGCTGCAGCTGACGGCTGAGGAGGTGGAGCTGCTCAACCGGGACCCGGCGCAGCTGCTCAGCCAGCAGCTGATCCAGCGCAAACTCAGCGACCTGCAGATGATCAAGTGCGTGCAGCAGATGTCCAGCCAATCCAACTACTTCATCAACCCGCCGATCGACCGGCTGACGCTGTTCTACCGCAACGCCGAGTTCGAGCGGCAGTACCGGCACCAGCACGCGCGCCGGCACCACGCCGCCGCCAACGCGCTCTCGCTGCCCAAGTACAACACGCTGGTGGACACGCTGGTGGCGTCCATCGTGTTCGCCGTGATCGCGGCCGCGCTGTACGCCACCTTCCGGCCGCGCGCCGGCTGGATAGTGTACTCGTGCGTGGCGGTCTGCTGGCTGGCGCTGATGCAGTCGATGATGTGGTTCCGGCTGATGTCGGGCGTGTCGCGCGACCAGAGCCGCGAGCCGACCCGGTTCGCGGTCGTCTACACGTGGTACACGCGCTGGTACCCGTTCCACGCGGTCGGCGCCACGCTGGTCAGCCTGCCGGCCGGCGCCGTGCTGGCCAACTGGACGTGCGACAACTTCGCCGCCGACTGTCGCCACGACGAGCTCTTCTTCCTCATGTTCTTCGTCTGTCTGATCCACTACTGCAACTTCACGCAGCTCAACTGCTGGATGAAGAGCTCGCTGGCCACGCTGTCGGCGCTGGTGATGACGGCGCTGCTGTACGGCCGGTGGTGCGGCTGCCAGCGCGACGCTGCCGACTCGGCGGGCGTGCTGTCGCCGGCCGACCTGCAACGCAGCCGGGTGTTCCCCACCGACGTGGTGGTCGGCATGGCCGTGCTGGTGGCGCTCGTGTGGATCCTGAACCGCGAGTTCGAGATCAGCTACCGGCTGGGCTTCTGCGTGAACCTGATGGCGGCGCGCGACAAGGCGGCCGTGCAGCGGCTCAAGAACCAGGCCGACTGGCTGCTGCACCAGATCATCCCGCCGCACGTGGCCGACGTGATCAAGGTCAAGTCCGAGTACTCGGAGAACCACCACGACGTGGCCGTCGTCTTCGCCAGCATCATCAACTTCAACGACCTGTACGACGAGACCTACCACGGCGGCAAGGAGTACCTGCGCGTGCTCAACGAGATCATCGGCGACATGGACGACCTGCTCAAGAAGTACCCGAGCGTGGAGAAGATCAAGACGATCGGCAGTACGTACATGGCGGCGTCCGGCCTTGACCCGAGCCAGCGGTGCGACGCCGACCCGGCCGACACCCACCTGGTGGAGCTGATGCATTTCGCCATCGACCTGCAGAAGACGGTGTACGCGTTCAACGTGTCGCTGTTCGAGTTCGAGATGGAGCTGCGCATCGGCTACAATTTTGGCGACGTGACGGCGGGCGTCATCGGCACCACCAAGCTCTACTACGACATCTGGGGCGACACGGTCAACACGGCCAGCCGCATGGACTCGACGGGCGTGCCGGGCCGCATCCAGACCACAGAGCGGTGCGCCGAGGCGCTCAACGCCGTCTTCGAGTTCGAGCGGCGCGGCGAGGTGTTCGTCAAGGGCAAGGACAACATGGTGACCTACTTCCTGAACGGGACGCGGACTGGCGCCGCGGTCAGCTAGTGTGCCGCGCGCCGGAGCCATACGCTGGGCAATATTTTGTGATGTTTTGATGTGCTGTACCGTAACGCGCCGTCGCCCGTCAGTGTTCGCATTCTCCATACGCCATATACAAATGTCGGCGGCGCTGTTTTATCCGCCTCGGTGTGCACGCGCCACCCGGCCCTGTTGTTGTTGCCGGCGCGCGGAGACGTTGCAGCTGTGAATGTCGCCGAGGGCGGCGGCCAGCGTGGCGCGTGGCGCGTGCCGCGTGCGTCGGGCCGACTATTTATACGTGTACAAGCCGGCGGCGGTCCGGCACGACGCGACGGCCACACGAAGCATTCCCTGCGGCCCTGCGCGCCATGTGATGGTCGGTGGGCTGGGCTGGGCGGTCCGCCCCGCGGCGGCCGGCTCGCGGCTGCTCCACCACGAGCTTTCTTGGACCGTCGACGTCCGCCAGGGCCGCCGACGCTCGCGCGTGTGCCGCGGCGGGGCGCAGCTGATGTTGGTGTTCACTCTTAGAGTGCTGGTCGTCGGGTCCGACAGCTGACGTCGAGCTGTCCCGCGCTGCTGTCGTGTGCATCCCAAAGCAGTGTGTATGTGTGTTTGTGCGCATGTGTGTGTGTGTGTGTGTGTGTTTGTGTTTTTTGTGTGTCAGCTCGCGTTGGCTTGTTTTATTGTTGAACTGGACGAATGTGGTAGTGCCAGAATGTCTTACCGAGTGTGCCAAGGCTGTGTTTGAGCACAAATGGTAACTGGTGTGTGTGTGTGTGTGTGTGTGAGGCGACCGACACTCGTTGACCGCGTCAGCTTGTGATGGTGCCTTGTTGCTTGTATACAGGCCTGATAATAAACACACCTACTGATGGGTGGAGTCTTGGCTCTAAACACACTTACCGATGGGTGGCGTCTTGGTTCTAAACACACTTACCGATGGGCGGCGTCTTGGCTCTAAACACACCTACCGATGGATGACGTCTTGGTTCCAAACATACCTACTGATGGGTAGCGTCTTGGTTCTAAACGCACATACCGATGGGTGGCGTCTTCGTTCATCTCCTTATTAGACTGGTGATGTTGATTGTGCATGCCGATAAAGGGCATAAGATATCTTATTCAACCGTATATAGTTCAGTTGTTTAGAGACGCAGACAATTGTCTGAAATTGTCATCCGACGCCAAATTAAATGTTTGCACCAGGTCAGAGATAAGCCAGCAAGGTATTTCACACTACAGCGGGGTTGAAGCAGCTATGCACGTTGGTGTAGATATATTCCAGGCCTTGACAGTACATTTCATTAGCGTATCATGCATAGTTTGCCATGTATTTGGGTCCGAACTTTAAAAAGTGCGAAATCTGCAGAAATCCGCTGGAACATCTTCACGAAATGCTTACGACTCGAGAACATGTTCTCAGATCAGCGACCTGACCTGACCTGGTAAGCTAAGCTGGTACACTGGTAAACTGATAAGCTGAACTGGTGAGCTAAGCTGGAGCTGGTAAGCTGATAACAGGATTCATGTAAAAAGTTATGCAGTGAATGTCCGTAGGTCTACGCAGATGTTTATTGCGTTTTCTCCAGCCATTTCTGTAGTATGCTGGATGAAAAACGCGATCTTGCGTATGGTGCCACACGAGCGAGCCCAAAATGTTCTGTGCAAACCTACAAAATTCCTTTAAAATCATCACAATTAGAACACTACAAAAGGTTTTAAAAAAGGCCAGATTTAAAATAACGAGCTACGAGAGGAGCAGCGAAGGGCGAGCGCTCCTCTCCCTTCCCAAACAGTTACACAAGATGAACACAATTTTCGCCACACCGTACCAGCGTTTTGCGGCGCGCTTCGCGCGCGTGGTCTCCATACCATTTTTTTGTCAATCCAAGATCTGTGGCATCGCTTTGCCAGTGGGCAGCACAATTCCCAGCCCACCGTGGACAAAATTCGTCGCCCGAGTGGCAACAAATTCTCGCCAACGCCAGCTGCTATGCTGCCGACAGAACAGATGTCTGAGCACTGCGCACCCCCTTGCCGCGATACGTTCCGCCACCCCTACTTGAACCGTAATGCCGCGTCCAGCATCAGGTTCTCACACCTGGCAATCCATGTGTCAACATCGGCTCCGTCCAAAGCCGGTAGCTCCACGCGGCCTGGTGCGCAGTGGCGGCATGCTGTTCGTCCCGCATTGTTCATGTATCGTATCACCATTTGTGGGTACGGCACTACACGGTCCGACACATGATACGGAAGTTTGTCCAGGCACGAGCACACAGATTCACATCTCTGACGCCTCGGGTGTTGATTTGGCCACAACATCGCATCTTGAGCACACAAGAAAACCAAGCCGAAGCCCACCCAAAAATCACCAGGGATGCCGAAAAATAAATGGTCGGGCTCATAAAATGGCTCTGGAGCCCGCAAAAATCGCGCCAGAGGCACCCAAAAAATACGCAGGACCTCGAAAAGACGTACCGGGGCTCTAAAAGTACGGAGGGGACACAAATAACGCCTTGATTATTGCAAAAAGCGACCGGGCTTTACCATATGCGCTGGGTCCCAAATAAACACACCGATGGCCCTAATAAACGCATCGAAGGGCCTCAAAACACACCTGACCAGAAAGATGGGACGAGGGTCTCAAGAACGGACTGGGGCCCGCAGAAAGCGATTAAGTTCTAAAAACGCCCGGGCTCTATATGAACATATCGAGGCCTTCGAAAACTCGCCGGTTTCTCAAAAACACCGTAGGTCCACAAAAAGCACCAACACCCTAAAAAGCGTCGGGGATTCAAAAAGGTGCCGGAGCCCTAACAAAAATGCACTGTATGTTGGAATGAAACCATTCGTTGGTACACGACGATAGGCATAGAGTATTATCTTCATGCAGAAACAATGTTGGAGCACACTACAACAAAGGGGAGACAGCATGTTAGATAGATATGTTAGATGCGTAACATCTCACTCCCCTCAAGTTCTTTGGGCAGTAAAAACTTCAGCAAGCGTGAAGAAATAATGCAAGATAGCGTAAGGCAAGAACAGAAATAAGACTCCTACAGATCGTGGAGCACCATACGATAGATCCGCACCATGTGCACAAGATCTACCACCGCCACTCTGCACAAAGTTCATGAGTTCAACTCCCATACCCATCCAGCCACCTAGGACGCTTCTTCGGACGTCGCGATCTCCTTAGAGCAGGCGCGCGGGGTACCATAGCTGGTAAAGGTGGCGCTGCCGCCGGGTACCGTAGCTGGTAAAGGTGGCGCTGCCGCCGGGTACCGTAGCTGGTGAAGGTGGCGCTGCCGCCGGCGGGCGGACTGCGGCCGGCGGTGTGGCCGCCGGGCCCGCCGCCGGAGGTCGCGCCACTGCTGGCGGCGCTGCTATGGGCGGTGGTGATGTCACTGCCGTTGCAGAACTTGAGATGTGGGCGTCGGTGGCTGGTGTAGCCGAGCTGTGACAGCTGGGTAGCTATCGCTCGGCGATGAGGGAGGTGCGGACAGTAGCTCGGGTTCCACGATATCCGCATCTTCCCTGGGATTCGGCACCTACGTCGGCGGTGCCGGGAGAGGGCGGTAGCGTCGGTACGGCAGGTTGTCGACCAGCAGTCGCGGTGTCGGGCGCCCGGCCATCGCCGGGGTGTACTGCCGCAGGAACTGGCGTCTCCTCAGCGCCGCACGCCCTGACCCGTTCACCCGGACGACATACTGGTCGTGCTGCCGCACCTCGATGACCCGTCCTGTCTTGTCCCACCTCTTCTGGTGGAGCCCGAACTGATTTTGGATGCGCACGCGGTCGCTGACTGCGAGAGGTGGGAGCCGACGAGTGTACTCGCTCCAGCGCTCGGCTGCCTTCATGTGGCGATGGCGCAGCGCCTGCTCCCTCGCCGCCAGCGTCTCCCGCCATGTCGGGTGCGGGCGGCACTTCGCGGGCGGCGATGAGCTAGGGGCCGCCATCGCTGGCGAGCTCGTCAGGGATGCCATATGGCAAGAACAAACTTCGAAGGCTCGTTGCAAACCCGGAACTACTCTTGGAACCCCGCTCCACTATGGCATAATTGGAGTATCGATCCACCAGGATGAGATAGTAGGAGCCCATGTAGTGAAAGTAGTTGCCTCATACGCACTGGAATGTACCCATTCCAGTTAGGCGCGGCGGCTGAGGGGGGCTGCACGCGGCTGCGGTGGTGCCATGCTGTGGCATGGGCCGCACCTCGCCCGCACACCTTGGGTGGCTGCAGTGATACCCGGTCAAAATACCGCCGAGCTCTCCGCCCTAGCGATCATCGCCTGGACGCTTTGGTGGGCGGAATGCAGCGGCGTCAGTACCGTTAGGCGCAGCATTGGTGGGATCACCACCCGTTGCTTGTAGAGAAGAACGCCGTCAAGTGTGAGCAGCTCGTCCTTGCACCGGTGGTAAGGTCTTAAGCTCTCTGGTAGATCGTGCCTGAGCTCTGGCACGCTGCCCTGCTCCACTAGCTGCACGAGCCGCTGCATTTCGCCGTCGCTGGTCGCTTCGATCTTGACCCGCTCCCATGTCACGAAGCCGCGCTCGAGGGTGCCAACTGCCGTTTCCAGAGTGACGGGTCGGCGCTGCGAACCACATGGCTGGGCTCGACGCACCGCACGCCCGCCAGGAGCGTCCGCAGCCGCTGAAGGGGGTGCGTCTCCTGCACGACCGTTGTGGCGTCACGAGGCAGCTGCATGGTCTCCGGCCCCGCCGACCCACTCGGATATCGCAAAGCCGTGTCTGCAACCTTGTTCTTGACCCCATCCACTTAGGTAACCTTCAACCTGTAACCGATCCCGGTCGTGTCTGTTGCCAGACACGTGGGCTTGTTGGTGTCGAAGTTCCGGACACCCTCCTTGATCTCGTCGATGATGACCGTTTTGGACTTGACGAAGAGTGCGCTGAGCTGACCATCCCACCGGAATGGTGTGCTCGGTCTGAGCAAGCCGCGGAATGGAAGCATGCGGTCGGCCATGCTGAAGGCGCAACTGACTTGGTTGACAACGCCGAGCCACACCCCAAATCAGTGATTTTGTGCGGTGTGCAAAACTCCTGGATGGCCCTGAGGTACCTGGCACAAGGTCGTACTGAGCTTGCGGTGATCTCAAACCCCGCAAAATTAACCACGTCCTTCGCGAACGTGAACTTCTCGGAGCTGAGCGTGATGACGCTGGCCTCAGTCACCTACAGCCACTCGACGTCCTGCCGGAAGGAGCTCTCGATGCTGGCAGCCCACAGCAATGTGTCATCGACACACTTTGCCTAGTTGTTGCGCGCCAACTTTACCGTCGGCGAGGATCTCATCGAACCGCCTGGTGTAGCCATCGCCCGAGGCGAAGTACACTTTGACGCCACGCGGTACCGGTACCGACCCCATGCACAGTGTGATAACTCATGGGAAAAAACTGGCCAGAAATGCATTTCTCGACTATTTTGATGCCATATTTGTGGCGCCATTGCATCAGCAAATGATTGAAGCACATCAGGTTACAGTTTTTAAGAATTTGTTTTCACTAGATTTGATACAGTAACAAGTCCTTGAACATGGACAACACTACGCGCGGAAAAAAAACGACGCACATGTACACAAATGTTGTCGAAGTTTGAAGACTGATAAAAGTAGGATGCATTCTAAAAACCTGGGCAAGTGAGATATGAAATGATAGCTGAGAACGTTCTCAATGCGTTGAACAATTCAAAAGGCATAGAACGATCCACAATTTGGTATTTTGTATCAAACAATAAGCCATTTCAATAGTCGTTCAAATTTTTAGTACCTCCAAGTTCGAATAAGGTTAAACAAAACGCACAGCAGCGCACAACCAGAGACCAATCCCAATGAAATCAGGGATCCTTTGATGTACCGTAAGTTTCAGCTGCACCTAACTGCTCTAACACCGGTAGTGATCAATTGTATCCCGGCAGGCCTCGGTGCGTTGCGGTGGCCAGCCCGGGCGGCACGGGGAAGCCCTAGTCGGACGCCGCGACGCGCTGGCTGAGGGGGTGTTTTGACCAGGTAACCTGATCCAGCGGTCGCTATGCCAAAAACATCCCTTAACTGACGAGGAGACTGAGTCGAAATAGGTCACGCGCAGCGTTCCCCATGGCAGGGAAGTTATCCTTGCCTGTAAGGGTCGGGTCAGTGTAGTTGGATTTTGCGCACAGTGAGCATGGAGGTGCGTGTCAGCAGAGAAGAATTAGCGGACTTTTTAACCAGTGCAAAAGCGTTTGGGCGTGAAAACTATTATGATCATGTGTTTAATTATAGTTTGCAATTGGTTATGGAGAAAATCCCTCAGTGCTATCTCCAGAGTGAGTCCCCGATTGTGGACATGAAAAAGGCGACCGACTTGATCGCCAAGAACTTAAAGAAAAGTCGGTTATATGTAAGCGAGCCCAAGATAAATTCAGAAGTCAGTTTGCGATTTATCTTTCGGGAGATGAAGTGTTCTCCGCGTCCCTGAAGCGTGATGACCACGTCGTGAGTGATGATGAAGCCAAGACTCGCTTTGATGACGAGGCCGTGGAGGGAACGCGAGGACGACCAGCTAGAATCTACGATCAGCTCAGCGCGTCGGGCGTCCTCAAGAGTTGCTCAACAGCACAGTTATCTGCAGCTCGTGTAGGCTGCCAGGCAAAGTGCTCGTGCTGAGAGCATGGAGGACGTGGCTTTCGTGCCGCCGCAGGTGGGAGCATCACCGAATCGGTCCAGCAAGATTCGCCGGGCTCTCAGAAGCTCTAAAGTGAGCCAACCTGTGTGCATGTCAGGAGACCGGGCGCTGGCAATGTGTGTGTCAGCTGGCTTGTCTGTGCATGGCTACCGTACGGTCCGCCGAGTGACGAATGATGCGGCGAAGACAAACGCCCTACCTGCCTATGGAAAGGTGCATGAGGACAAGATAGAGTGCTATCCGGCATCCAGCAGCATGCAATTCACCGAGACGTCAGCTGAGGTGACTGCAGACTCTTCTGTATCATACGACGCTGCGGCTGGTGGCATGTCTGCCGTCTGTCGCCAGTTCCGACTCAGCTTCAGCTACTCACCAGCCGTCGACGTCATCCAGCACCTACACTTCGAAGGTGTTTCACGCAAATGGGGATTTGACGGGGCCACAGAGCAATCTGTATGCAAACAGATGGGAGACGACGATAAAGCTGCAGAACAAAATCAGTTATGCGCCACTCTGGTGCCTTTGCAACTGACAACCATTTGCTTCTGGACCAACCCAACGCCGTCTTCAACCCTCTTCTGCCGGCCGTTGCGGATCCAGTATAAGCGCGAGACAGCAGAGGCCTCCCGGAAAGAACGAGACAGTGTTGAATCCGAGATACGTCTACTGAGGTCGACTTGCGTCACCGCAACAGACGGCACCAGTCTCAGAGTGGCGTACAATCTTCAACTACCATGATTGACGGCAAGGTGTCGAACGTTCTGACCAACACCGGCAGCAGCATGACATGCACCATCTGTGGGTGCACACCTCGTCAGATGAATGACCTGTCTGCTGCCGCGGCTCGACCTGCCCGCGAAGGTACATGCCAGCTCGATCTCTCAACTATGCATGCCTGGATTCGATGCTTTGGGTGCCTTCTCCACATATCTTACCGTCTGGAGGCAAAAGTGTGGGCGGTGTCTGACGAAGAAAATAAGATAGGTGTGAAAGAAAAGAAGAAGAAGTTACAGCGGCCGTTCCGGGAGACACCGGGTCTTGTCGTGGATCAGCCACGTGGTTCGGGTACGTCTAACGACGTGAACACGGCTCGACGTGCCTTCACACTTCAGAGACCCAGATTATATCTGTGTGTCATATATTATGGATATGCTTTAGCATAATTTCAGCCACTTAGCACAAGGAAATCTTGGATCTATTCTGCGTAGCAATTATTAGATCATATTTACAGTGCAGAATGCTCGTATAGCAAACGCTAACTAATAATTATCCGATATATGAGCGCCCATGGACCTCGCTTATGCGGTCATTATGATGTCACCATGCATGGCCGGATGTCGATCTTTTAAAACAAGGTACACTAGGTACTCATGTAGGTGTGTGTACAATTTCAGCTGTTTACATCAATTGGTTCCCGAGATATTTCGCGGAAGCAAAGTGAGGGGAGCGGAATGCATCCTTCTATCTAGGAAGTATGACCTCTGACATTCCGGGGCGAAGCAATCTTTAAGGCAATAAAGCGCCTCCATGTGTTTTACATTTGAAGCTCCTCCGATTGAGACTAAAATATCCCGTGTAACTAGCATACTTTGTCCGCAATGATTTCTGCCCAGTTTTTTCCTCGATATATCACACTGTGCCGTGGTGTGATGAACGTGGTGAGGTGGCGTTCGTCGGGATGTATGCAACGGTACGCTGTGATAACCGTTCCACACATAACACACGGTCTTCTGCATACTGGGAGGCACCGAACGTGCTTGGTGAAACAGGCTGGGCGTGCGATGCGTTTCCCGCTTCGCATGGCGGTTGAGCGCCTGCAGGTCGACAATGCGCCTTGGCTTCCCGGTCTGTTCTTAGTGACTGCAATTCGATGACACCAGAGCGGACATACTGGTCCAGATCCGCCTTGACTTCTCCCCGCCAAGGAATGGGCACGGGGATGGTCTTGTGGCATGCTGAGCGTGTCGCGTCTTCGTCCATCATCAACCTCAGGGACGGGCATCCATCACGGGCAGCGTCTCATGTTTGCAGGTGTTGAATGTACTGCATCGGTAGTACTCAATCGGTCGCGGGGAACGGCAGCCTTTCGAGGCACGGCGGAAGATGTGGGCGCCTCTGACAGTCGCACGTGGTGTCGCCTCCATCGCTCGGCCCCTGACTGGTCACCTGCTCGGGCTGCTGAACGGTGCCGACCTCACCGATGGTTGGGAAGTTCTGCGTGATGAGGCCGAGTGCGACACAACCATCGCGGCTGAGGTACACCCTGCTGGTGGTGTCGGTCACGCGTAGACGACCTGCCTGGTCTGCATCTCCTTCCCTCTGGCACCACGACCATGGCACCTCAGGGCAGGCGTCCAGGATGTGCAGCGACCGATCGTTGGCGGCGTGCATCCGCATCCGCACAGGGATGAGGTCCCTCGTCTCAGTCCCCAGGCGGCGAACGACCTTGATGCCAGCCAAAGATGACTGGCACCCTGTGTCAGCCATGACCGGAAGGGTCATGCCCCGCACTCCGGCGCGGATCGGCTGGAAATCCAGTGCCGCGTAGTCTTCGCTGGTGGACGAGACTTGGAGGTCGAGGTGTGGTTACGGCAGGGATGACTGCTTGATCTAACAGTCTCTAAGGTTGCTGCACAGGTGGTGATCCAGCTCCAGGGTACGGCAACCTACTGCTGGTTCCTCAGTGATGACGGAAACTGCATCACTCTGAACTTCATCACTGGAAGTGGAACACAGTTGGTGAAAGACTGACCCCTGCTCTTCATTTACCACGAACCTCGACTCACTCTCGCTGCGACACACAGCCGCGAAGAAGCTGCTCTTCAAGCACTGCGTGCATGTCTTGCCATATGCCGCACAGGACGTTTTCCGCACACCGGGCGGGGCTTTCCTGCCATGTCCCTTATTACCGCAGTAGGAGCACGACTCCCCAGTGCTTCATGGCTGGGTGTTCATGGCCGATCCCTTTGCCGGCTGACGCCTCATCTGCTGCTTATGTCGGCTATTTCGCAATGCACTGGCACCCAGTGCATGCAGCAGCATATTTGCGATCATTTTCCAGCTTTTTTCGACTCGACGAGCTTGGACACTTCTTCGAACATTATGTCTTGGTTTCAGTCGCCGAGAAGGTCCAGTTGGATGTCCTGGTCCGATAGTCCCCACACGAGCACGTCCCGCAGGACCTCGTCCATGTAGTGCACTGGATCATGGCAGCCTGGGCAGTTGAGGGCAAACTTGCAAATGCCTGCGTGGCCCTGAATCCTGACATCGAAGGCCCAAACTGGCTCGTGGACTTCCTGCTACATGTTGTCCAGTGTGAACCGCGCCACTATTAATTGCGAGGTCTCGTGACGTACCAAATCACTATTTTCGATTGCGTACCAGCCAAAAAGGGAGGAGCGAGGAAGATGGAGAACACGGAAAACTACAACCAATCATTTACTATGCACGAATTACACCTTGCCCTCAGCAAGTGTGCAAACACGTCAGTTGGGTCCGACAACACCCATTACCAGTTTTTGTTTTAAAGCATATCAGCAAAAATGATCTAACATACCTACCAGCGGCCATTAACGATCTATACTAAAGCGACACCTTTCCTGCCTCCTAGTGGGAAAGTGTAGTCATTCCATTTCCAAAGCCGCACAAAGATCGTTCCACCCCAGCCTATCTCACTTACTAGCTGCGCTAGTAAGCTGGTCGAGCGCATGGTCAACACACGATTACGACACTTCCTGAAGCACAACGACATGCTCGACGAAATTCAGTGCGGCTTCCAGCATCAAAAATTAACAACAGACAATCTCATCAGGCTAGTGCACCACATAAAAAAGTGGTAAATCGGCCACAGTCGTCTCCCCCGCACACTCACAGCAATGCTTAAAATCGATGGCAAGGCCATCGAACAGGTGAAAAGTTTCAAGTTGTTCGGAGTAAACGTGGACGAAAAGCATATTTTCAACACACATGCCACTGCTATCTCGAAAAGATGCGCGAAGCGTATCAACGTACTCCATGCACTTGCAGGCACGAACTGGGGCGGATACAGGAAAGCACTATTTCGACTAAACAAATCAATCATACGACCCATCCTAGAATACAACAGCATCATCTTTGTTACCATTTCACAAAGCCAGAGCAAAACGCTAGAAATCATTCAAAACAACTGTATCAGAGCAGCCACAGGAGCTCTCAGCACCACACCGATAGCCAGTTTTCTAGTAGACTCCAACACCTTCCTCCCGGCTGCTTCAGAAGGACACACCAGCTGTGCCGCTACCACCGTAAAATCAAATCCATTGAAAATCACCCGGCACAGCGCTGCTTTGCACCGGGCAAATTCTGCAAGAGTCGAGTTGGGAGCAAACTGCCACCATATAGTATTCAAATTGTCACGACCTCACAATGCCAACCACTGCAGCTCGACCGTCCACTAGGCCATTCTGAACTCTCAACCAAAGGTCGAGTAATTGCTCTCGGAATAGAAATCGGCTATCACATCGGCGAAATTTCTTGACATCATTCACAAATTCGCCGATGACAACAATCACAAAACACTCGTATTCACGGATGGGTTGAAACACGAGGTCAAAGTAGGCATCGGCATCACTGGACAAGGACTTATGGTTTCCAAGCGTTTACCGGAAAACTTTTCCATCCACGCCTCTGAAGCACTGACTATTCTGGCCGCTGTCTCCATTTTCATAGGGCGTAAGGCTAGTACCGTAGTGATATGCTTAGATCCCAAATCCGTCCTTCAATCAATTAGCAACACCAACGTTTGTTCACATCCAGTCATGGACAGAATCTAGCAAATCGTGGCCCATAACGTAAACGATTGTTCCCTCCTCTGGATATCGAGCCACGCCAACATCCCAGGAAATGAGGAAGCAGATCGGCTAGGAAAGCAAGCCGTAGCATTGAGTACTTACTCCAGTATATCATATTCGGTAGACGATTGCAAAGCACTCCTACAACGCCACATACGTCAGCATCACGAGAACACATGGACACAACACAACTCTTCACAACACAAATCAAATCACACCAACAACATCAAACCAACGGTAGCCACATGGAACACATGAAATCAATCCTACAGTTAAAAGGAAGTCATCCTCGCTAGACTTAGAGCTGTTTGCACAAAATTGGCACAGCCTCAAATAGAGGATGACCAATATACATTACTTGACTGTGACACCTGCAACACCACATTAAGCATATGCCACATCCTGCTAGATTGTAGAAGCCTTAACGCTCAAAGACAACCACTTAAGGCCTTCTGCCAAAAAGAGGGCATCACCCTGTCATTTCCATCGCTTCTGGGTGACAGGCACCCAGAACTCCTTCAATTGCTATTTGAATATCTGTACGCTACAATGCTAGCAGGAGCATTGTAGACACTACACCACCAACACGCATTTCAACACACAATGTATGCCCGCGATGCAACCGTGGGAATAACGTAAATAGTCATCCCCGAATGGCACCGGAACCACATGAGCCGACTCGCATTTCCATTCGTAATAAATGGATACCTAGCGGTGCCATCGGGCGGAGATGAGCCGACTTGCTTTGCAAGTTAGCATAACGTAAAACGACTACCCAAAGGAGCTATCGGGCGGAGATGAGCCGATTTACCTTACAATTCATAACGTAAAACGGCTACCCAGAAGTACAGCGGATGTAGATAAGGCAAATTGCCAAACACCGCATTAACCTCACTGACAACCCTGCATGAAAGCATGCTCCGACTTACCCACTACCAACGATTGATACGCGGCGGCCGGCGTGATAGGCGTTGTGGACAATTACCTCCTTGTCCGCACGGTAAAGACTCCTCGGTTCTCTTCGACAAGAGTAGACCCTGAAATGCCGGTACCCTGGAAAAATTAACGTCTTGTCACTCTCAAAATCGCCCCCACACACCCCATCTACAAATTATCTTGCGGAGGAATAAAGTAAAATTAACATCATTTAGACATCCAGGAGATGCTTCCCGCCCAGCCCCCGCCTCCAGCGCCTTAACGTCACATACACTATAACGTAACACTCTCTTAACGTAAATGTATACTTGATTTGCTTTGCTTGCAAAACACACTCGCTTTAAAGGCGGCGCAAATGACCTTGATGGTCCGGCACACCTCTAAAAATACCCCCCCTCCTGGAAGCTGGAGGATGTCTTATATTGAATAATCGAACAAACTCTGAACCTATGAAATTCCTCACCGTGATATTTTCTTTAAATAGGCCATGGAGCCCGCATGCATTCGTAAGGGCCGTACACGTTGATAAGGGTCCGCAGACGTTCATAAGGACCCATAGACTTTGTAAGTGCCCGAACACATGCATCAAGATCCGTAGACTTTCGCAATGGCCCTTTGGCGTTCGTACAGACCGGAAAACGTTCGCAGGAGCCCGCAGACGCCCGTAAGAGCCCTTAGACGTTCGCAAGAGCCCGTGGGCGTCTACATGCGCCTGTAGAAGTTCGTGAAGACCGTAGATGTTCGTAAGGGTCCGTACACGCCCGTCGTAAGAGCCCGTCTTAAGCTTCGTAAAGGCACGTAAGCATTCGTGAGCATGCCCAGTGAACATGCCGACATGCAGCTGACGTTCCCCCGCTATCCAGCCGATGCTCGCCCTCGCTTTTTCGAATGCATCTGATCCCAACAACCGATTCTCAGAACAGCTGTATTTGATCACTATCGGCAGGACAACTGTAGTTTGTCATTAATCAAATCAGAGCAGTCTTCCACAGATACCTTCGCACCGCCCAGCTCCTCAAGTTCCTCATTCAAACACCTCACTGACTATTTTGTTTCCAACCAGAGCATTTGTCTTCTGATCGGCATCCTGTCGGAGGCATTATAAAGCTATTCTTATTTCAGCTTCTCCGTTCCTCTGTCAGTTATTCGTTGATATCGGCTTCCCCGTTTAGCCACAAACTTAACCCGGGCGGCATCTATGTATTAAGCATATTTAAAGATGATTGCCAAAAAGAACGCAACGGAATTAATTCCTACCTGCCTCAACTTCACATCAGCAGATGTGACTCCCATCAGCGGATGTGACTCAACTGCTCCCAATAAATTGAGCTTCGGATAGTCAATAAATTTAGAGAAAATATGCACAAAAATTCTGGAAAACATTGAGATAATCGTCTATGCGTTGGTTGAGGCTCATTATACGATACATTGTGCGGATATTGAAACTGTAGAATACTACAAGATAGGATCGGTCCCTCCATCGCGACACAAACGACTCAGATATTATTTGTCAGCGTTATGAGACATTTAGCAGTAAAATACTTGCAGGTGGAACAAAAGCTGGCTTCCAGTTTCGCTTTGGTGGCACAGACGCAATTGGTACACTCCCATGTACAGCACTATTTCACCATTTTCCACTTTTAGCTCTCGAACAGACAGAGAAAGATCGAACCTCGACTTTGTGTGAGAAGTCAAGAAGTTGGTCGAGCTAATATATACATATAGGTGAATGATTTCGCCACCTGCCTCCAGTTTCCCCACACCGCAGCTTTCATAGTTTAATTCATAGCAGCAAAATAATCTTTGGCAATTTCTGCCAAACAGTCGCCAGCAAATTTCATTTCAGCAGCCCATTCAGCGTCGGCTGCATAGCAGGAGAACGTCGGCCGGATAGCGGTGTGGACATGGATCTCGGCAGAAACTCGGCTGAATCTCGGCTCAGTGTCGACTTCATGTCGATATGAGTGGATCCGCTGTTCAGCCGACAGTGGGTGGCTAGCGGCTCGACATCGACCTCACGTCGGCTGCATGTCGGCTACATGTCGGCATGGGCGGACATTATATATTCCCAGTAGACAGCGGATCGATAGCGTCTCGACAGCGGCCCAACGTAGGGCCCAGCACTGCGCAGACGTCGGACTGCTGTCGGCATGTTCACTAGGTAGGAGGTCAGAGTACACCCCCTTGAAGTTTTGCACTTTGGCTGAGGTCGGTGCCAATTTCGAGCCAGCTTGCCACTCCCCCCCCCCCCCATAATGGTGTGCCAGCGTCCTTTCAAGTCATGCCGCTTGGTGACTTTCTATACCTAAATACTCTTCTGTCGCTGTAGACCCGAAGGCGGCCCGATATCGTCACGCCATTACCGATATGAATTTGCCACTGTCGATCCAGCAACGCCCGATGTCGGCTGGCCGCTGTTGATATTCCAGGTCAGTTTGCCGATGTTGGGCCGAGAGCGATCCGATGTCGGCATGCCGCTCACAAGATGCCGAGCTCGCCCAGACACATGCCGACAGCGGGCCGACATCGGCATGCTTACTGGGTGGGCAATTAGACGTTCGTACGACCCGTCAACATTCATATAGGGGCGTCAAGCTTTCGTAATTTATCGTAGATGTTATAGAGACACAACCGCCTCGGTGGCCACAAAAAGCATTGTCAGACTTTTTTATCTCCGCCATGACGACCCAATCGACGATAACGTGCGGGCCCAAGAGGTAGTGGGGCAGTAGGGCGACCAACCCCGCCTCCTAGCTCTTCGTAGCTGGTTCTAATTTTTAGACCTCTTCTGCGCCAATGGGGCTGCCCCCCCCCCTCCACATCCCCAAAAAAGTAAAGACGTGGAACGGACCCCAGGCATCAGGGCGTCAATTTACCAAGATCATTGGGGAGGGGAAATGGGTGGAGGAAATTGGGAGGTCGAAATCGATTGCGACCTCCCGTTATAATAGGGTTACATGTTTTTTTTTTGGGGGGGGGAGGGGGGTGAAAGACAACATTGGGCGGGTGGAAAGGGAAGGGCGCCCACAAATATACTAAATCAACACAGATATCAGATGCCCCAGCGGTAGCGATGACTATGGTATAATTGTATTGAAAATCGTGATGCAAGTTCCTTCTTGGACGCTTTTTTCCGTGGCGAAAATGCAAACAGCGTGTGACTTGCCCTGATAATATGGAGATTCCCAGGATCCGAATCATCTTGATGCCAAAAGTTGTTCCACAAGACATCGAACATCAGAATACACGTCCCTTAGCACGCTCCCTATTGCCCATAGGTTTGTTTGAGAATGTTCAAGAGAGAGAATTGTTATGGGCGCTATATGACCATTGCAGTCAATGCGCCCTTTAAACCCAAATAACTAACTAACTCAAGAGAGAGAACTTCCTACCAAAAGTACTTAAGCTCATAGTGATGTAGATACTTGTATACTTGTGATCAAGTCAAAACCACCTCTATATGGGGAGTAGTCGCCATTTTGAATGGTTAGAAGCTGGGTTTCTTTTGTGTTTATTGGTGACATAGGTGATATATTTGACGCAAAATATGCCTTGTTTTGCTCTAGAATAGCGAAATGTACATCAAGGATCATATTTCATTGTGTTTGTAGGACATTTCACCCCAGGAGTTTATCGCGTGCTTCATGACAAATTTTGACCCTGGATGCCCGCCCAGTGATTCGGATCGGTGTAGTCGGCAATAAGAGCGAATATTTTTGGGAAAATTGTATATAGGGTTGGCTCTATTTTGTGTTCGATGAGGTAAGGATGATGGCAGGATTGTTCTGGCCATTTTCCTGTCATCTATGTATGTGTTCTACCTATCTGTTAGAATTTGGTATGACTTGATTATGCAACAATTAAAAACTTAAAATAGTTCCAATTATCCTCTAGCCTGTGGGTGTGTATCAATTTAGTGTAATCCTGGCCTTTGTATTCAGCACCATCTTTTCTGGTGTGGGTGCATGATTCCAGTTAAGGGATGAAGTGCATTTGCAGAAATTATATTGTGCAGATATCCCTGCCTGGTCATTAGGTTGATAGGTATCTACCTTCCCCATGCATTTTCTACATGAGGTAATGATGAAAACATTTTTAGCCAAGGATGACAATATATTTCCATAAACCTTCAATCTGCAGGTCACATGGTGAATTGCTGTATAGTTCTTGAGCATCATATGTAAATAAATGTCTTTCAATTTTCCTATTAAGAATGGTAACTAAGTTGTTCGATGGTATACAGTGCATCTTGTGTGCAGCTGTATAACACGTGGCTAGGTTTATGTACAGCTCATCTTCACATCAAAGTCTATAAACAGCAATTGAAGTTAATTCATGCCAGCTGTTTTATTATCAGGTACCTACATAGGCAGGGTTAAAATAATGGTTTTTTGTTAGGTGTGAGATGTCGATACGAGCACAGTAGGATGTTGAAATTACCCATGAAATCAGAGTCATTTAAAATGCTTTTGATGTCTTTCAGACTCAAATTTGAGAAAATGGTGTACCTACTTATGACTACCTTTATCATTTGTTTTGAGATTCATAATTTTAGAAGAGCTATATTTGGGATAGGGAGAATAATAACTGCTATAAACTGCTATTGTATTCCATATCACATTATGGGTAATCCCCTTACCTGAAATTGCATTGCGAAATGTTTGTCACCATTCCTTGTCTAGAGCATGCACATGCTACTTATAAATGAGATACTGTTAGAAAGGAGACACAAAGACTTCATAAGCAAGCATCAAGGAGCAGAGGATGTCAATACTTCTTGGAGAAGGATGTCAATTGAGTGTTCAGAAAGTGGTATATTCTGCCATATTTCACTAATAATTTATCACTGTACACAGGTACCTATGTATTTTATGCACTAATATAGACTGAGAATATGTCCACAAAGCTAAATATCTGACTTAAGATCTCCAAATTTTGACACTTCTGTTTTTATTACTAGGCATTTCTCATACATTGCAATTATTTAAGCAGCATTCACCAATAAACCATGTCAATGCATAATGGTCTAATAGATATTACCATCAGCCAGACTGCAAATTGTGGCAGTTGGACTATGGATGCATGCCCACATTTTAGTGATGCATACCTTGTGTATACATAACCTGAAGCCACATGTTCAGTACAAGCTAATTTCTGGGTTGCATGCTGACACCCAACTTGGCTTTGAGCACCACAGTTCATGTTGATGCACCTCCCATTCCAATTTGTATCTTCCACACATCACCATAAACTATATAGGAAATGCCTATTGTCACTCCAAGGAAGGGGATCCAAAAGTAAAGTATGGATTATGGTTATGATATCAATGCATTTTGAGTCGATTGTGGGAAACATCACTGTATCTTATATTTGAGTCCCAGTTGCTGTTGTCTTTTAATCTTGTATTGGGTCTGCACACTTGTTTCAGTTGTGGTTGCTTTTTATCTTGTATTGGGCCTGCTGTCACATTTTTATCAAGCCATTGTTCAGGTACATGTCTGAATGTCTTGGTGCATGCTTATGTATCTAAGTGCATGCCTGAGCAGAGCAAAGCAAAAGCTGGGTACATGCCGGGACAGGTACCAGCTGACACCTGTATGGTGACTAGGAGAAGAGTGGGGGTTTCCAAACACTTAAGACATCATGCAACAAATAGCTTTACTGATGCTTCTGTATGGCCAAACCAGTAATTGTATTGTGTTTGCTGGACACAAAAATAAACATGCTATCCATATTCAAGCAGTTCCTTTCCATGAAAATGCTCCAACCACTTACAAAGAATAACTTTTAAACAGATAATTATTTTGGAATGGTGTGCAATATTTGGAACATTAAAATGTTGTTGTGCAGGACCACTTCACTGTGCTGTTGTGATACCAGCTATTAGTAGCTGCTAAAAATACTGGTGCAAGTGCAAACAAATATTGGAGGTCACTTCCTTGTGGTTTTTATAAGCCAACTGCTCTTGGAAGCCTAAAATGGCACCTGTGGACTTTGCTAGCTCTGTATACCAAGAATTGTTTGAACTATGTGATCAGACCTTCATATTTCAGTAGAGAAAGGCCATCATTTATGCATACCTCCATCTTTTTGTTATTTACATGCTGAACATGACATGGGAGATGTCCAAAGGTAGGTGTTTGGGAAATGGAATGTGTTCAGATACCTGAGCACTTCAGAACTCTTTCGATGCATGAGACCATTCAAAACCTGCAATAGCTTACAGTCTGGACCATCAGCAATGTTGAAAGCAACCATTGTATATGAAGATGTTCTCTGATATTGCTACCATATTTATGACAATCTGGATTCTACATAAGGGAATGCCTAGAAAAGATGTGCTACATTATTTACAACATGGAAGCTAATGTCAACCTTGATCCAACATGAATATGCATTTACTTAGTGCATTTCCTTGTGTTTTCTTTTATTTCCCTATGCCAATATAATGCCATCTGCATTATTTTTTATCCCTTCACCTGGAATTGTGCTATGGCATGTTCGTTATCACGATCTCAGATGCGTTATGGTGAGCATAAGCGTGATGCTTGTAAACAGGATACAGTTAGAAACGAGGACTGAATACTACACAAGCATGCACCAAGAAGCACGATGTCGATGCTCCTTTGGGAAGGATGTCAATTCAGTGTGTGGTATATTCCACCCTATTTTCTTAATAATTTAGCACTGGGATGTATCAATGATGCATTTCCCCCATGATAAATTATTCCCCTGTTGTAAATTGTTTGTAAAATAGGGTGAAATATACCACATACTGAATTCTTAGTTGACATCCTTCTCAAAGAGGTATCAACATCATGCTTCTTGATGCTTTCTGATGGCTTTAATCCTCATGTATAACAAACAGTATTGTGTTATAAGTATCATGCTCATACACACCATAAGGGATCGTGATACATGAACATTTCCCAACTCAATTTCAGGTAAAGGGATTACCTATGATGTTATGTGATATACAATGCCAGTTTATAGCATAGGTATTTTATGTCCAGCCCAAATAAAGCTCTTCCTAGATTAGGTATGTGAAAACAAACAAAAAGATAGTCATAAGTACACTATGGCTTAAATGTGAGCTTAAAGGACATCAAGGTGTTTAAAATGACACCAATTCCATGGTAAATGTTGATGTCCTGTTGTACTTGTTTCAACATCATGCACATAGTGAAAACCATGATTTTAACACTGCCTAAAGGTTAAATAACAAAGAAACTCTTCAATGAATGCATAGCAAATAGCCATACAGGGCTTCATCTGAGGAATTTTTTGGCTCTCCCTCCTGTCCCAGAAAATTTGGCTCTCCCTTCCTGTCCCATCCTCTTCCCTCTCATTCCTCTCATCTGGGAATGGCAACCCTGCTGACTTGCCTGTGCAAGTGTTATTGACCAGATGAGAGGGCAAGAGTGAACCTGAGACATTAGTCCACACAGTAGGTGGATTCCACTTCTGTCCACATGGTGCTTTTTTCTTGTCAGTGTGGAAATGGCTAGTGCTGCTCTGCCATGCAAAGGAAGAAAGCACAAGTGCCAAATCTAAAATGTGCAGGAAAGCTGTTTTTGTTGTTTTTAATGAATGTTCCTTGTTAATTGAAATATAATGTCATGAAGTTCCTGAACTTGGTTGGAAGTATGTTCTGGATGCACTTGATGATTTTATAACTGTTTTATCTAATCTGTGAAGTATGTGAAAAAGATGTTTTATTTTATGACAATCATGAAGGACATGGCATTTGGACCCATTTGGACATGGCAAAATGTGTTCTTATGAATGTGGCAGAAAAGCACATAGTGAAGCCCATATGACACATATGACTTTATGTTTGTTAACTAGCTAAAAAGGTGTGTCATTCAGAAAAGCACTTCACTCCAGTGATAAATTATTCATGGAACGGGGTGGAATATACACTTTCTGAACACTCAATCGACATCCTTCTTCAAGAAGTATGGACATCCTGCTCCTTGATGCATGTCTATGAAGTATTTGTGTCTCTTTTCTAACAATATCTCATTGATAAGTAGCATGTGCATGCTCTGGATACGAAATTTTGATACATGAACATTTTGCAACGCAATTTCAGGTACAGGGATTACCTATAATGTGATAGGGCATACAACACCAGTTTATAGCTTAGTTATTATTCTCCCTATCCTGAATATAGCTCTTCTTAAGTTATGAATCTCAAAACAAATGATAAAGGTACAGTCATATGCATACCATTGGTTCAAATTTGATTCTGAAAGACATCAAAAACATTTTAAATGACGCGAATTCCATGGCAAATTTTGACATTCTACTCTGCTCGTTTCAACATCTCACATCTAATGAAAACCCATTATTTTAGCATTGTCACTAGTGCATTTGAAGTCCATTTTGTCTTGTTCGGAACTGGAGAGCAAAGAAAAATGTCGGGCATAGAGTACCTGAAAAACTGTTTTAATTCTCACTTTGTTTTTTCCACCCATTACCACCAAGCTTAAAAAAAGATCCCTGAATGATGCTAGAAATATCTTTTGACTCCATAATTTGGCCTCAAATGTTCTCTGCATGAATGTCATCTGTCCATGCAGTCTTCTGTGACACCCCTAACATAATAAGAAACAAATAAATTAAAGGTTACCACCATACTACCCATGCTTCAAATCGGTTGATGACATCTGCAAGAAGTACTGAAAACCTCATTTATTCTTATCCATCTGCTAAATGACCCTTGCAGGGTGAAGCCAATTCAATCTCGCCTGTCACTACTCTTCGCCCGCGACCAATCGGCGTGAGAGATTGGCGACGCTATATGACTCAACGGTCGATGTGTCGTAAAACCAATAACCAACCGGTGAAGCCAATTCATCTGCCATAATTGGCCTTAAATGGTTTATTTTGATTTAGGTTGCCTTTTGTATATTATCTGCCTAGGATTTGATTAGAGCTATGGTGTACATCACAATTACCAAAGTAGAATGGCTAATAATATCAAAGTGAGCCATGCAAAACTTGTTTATTCTAACATGTAGCCATTTCTTACATGGTCTTGGCATCTGTGCATTTTGCCCCCAGTAGATGCAGAGCAACTCTGTAAATGTAAACTTGGTAATTGTGCTTTCAAGACAGGTGGGTAATCCAGACACCAATGTTGGTTCATCAGTGTTCATCAGGGTTGGATTTGTACTGAGTAATCCTGGATGTAGGAGGGACAATTTTATCCTAATTAAATATGGATACAACATCTTGTTATTAAAGCCTGTGACAGCTGAATCTCAGTTTGCATGATTCAGTGAATCTTGAGCAGCACTTTATTGCAGAGCAGTTTATTGCCAAGCTGCACTATTCAACCTCCAAATGAGAAAAATGAGAGGATATTTTTCTGGAGAGGATAAAGTCTTGGATGCTAAGAATCCACGACAAGCCCATGTTTCTAACCCTGGTGCTCGGAGTGACAGGATTGCACTCTGGCTATGTGCTGCTGCGTGACAATGGGTGCGTGCTTCAGATTCAGATTGTAATGACAATGGGTGTGTGCTCCAGATTTGGACTGCAATGACAATGGGTGTGTCCTTCAGATTCGGACAGTAATGGCAATGGGTGTGTGCTTCACATGCAGACTGCAATGACAATGGATGTGTGCTCCAGATTTGGACTGCAATGACTGCGTTGCGGAAGCACGAGCTGGCGTAGAGCACCACTGCCGGCTGGTGCGCGCATTTGATGCTGATGAGATGAGTGACCACCTCGGCGGAGCTCCGCCCAGCAAGCGGTCCAAGTTTGCTGATGGCTTCGTCGGCTCTGGCCTGGAGCCAGGAGGCAGCAGCGGTGAGTGCAGGCGTCTGCTCCTGGAGGCGACGGTTGGCTGTGACTAGAGGCGATGCGGTATGCTCGGCTAGCTCAAAATTGACAGCAGTGTTGGATTTTCACTTTTCAATCTTGTTTTTGCAGTGTATAATCTTTGGGTTCACAAAATCGTGGAGTGTATAATTCCTGAAAGGCCAAAATAATGAAGTGTATAATTTTTGGAAGACTAAAGAATAAAAAGTATTCCTTTCATATACATTCCATGAAATATCGTTTTCTTCATAAGTTTGATGTAAAGTTCACCAAACTTCTGCATCCAATGTTTGAACTAATGAAGTGCAAAAACTGCAAGGGCAATACAAGAACATTCCGAGGATAAATTGGAGGAATTGAATAAAAGGAATATTGTCTATTTTTTATCACAGCATGAACAAAAGTATTAAATTTAGGACCAAATCACAATGCAAATTATAGAAGTGCAAATTGTATTTGAACAGCACAGTGCAATTTACACTTTCCTGGAGTGGGGATGTTCTGTTGCTGGAGTGGCACGAGCACATTTATTGTCAAATGTGTATGGTGTTCTGAGCAATTTATGTCATGAAATTAAGACAATTTGTTTTTATGGTAGTCCATTTTTCCCACATGTGTGGAAAATTGAATGTACTGAAGGAATCAAGCCCATTTCCAAGTGCATATTTGTATCTCATGCTTTTTTATTATACTGCTTCATTTTCACGAACATGCATAACTGAAACTTGTTTGTGTGATGGTTAATCCAGAACATCCTAATCTAGAAACGAATACTTCATGAATTGCTTCATTTATAACCCTTCTTGGTAATATTTTGAAAAGTTCTGACTGGAGTGGGATCTGCAGAGCCCTGTTTTCATCAACTCCAAGAAGCTCAGAATTTCAAACCCATCTGAAATTATGGTGGTTTCCTTCATTAGGCTTTATGCTTTGTATTGGGAAGCACAGATGGCATCCGGATGACATTATTACCAGTGAAACTGGAGGTAGGTGACGAAGGTATAAGCTTTTGGTTGCCACGTGAGTTTTGCGGTGGGATATGTTTGGACAATTAAAGGAACGGGACATAAGATTAGTCTGTAAACGCCGGAATCAAAACATTATGAGTCTATCAAGAATGGTGCAGAAACATCCGACTCAGGGGTGTTGTATTCTCTGGCGGACAGTCTGCGGTGCAGTTTTGTTCATACGTTTGCTCTCCGACTATCCGCCATGTCACGTTGTGCACACAGCGTGGATGTCCCAATTGCTCGAGCCGTGTGAACGGAGGACTGCTCCGGTGACAAGGTGAGGCCATGCCCTTGGGGCGTGCCGCCGGACCGAAGGATCTGTTTGAAGGTAGATCATGCCCGTTTCGGCCATCTTTTGGGTAGCAGCCGGCAGAGAATGCGTCTGCCCTGAGTCAGAGTTAAACCAACCGACTTCCACATTCTAAACAGTCACATTAGCCGACTGTGCCACCGATGTGGTTAAATTCGATGAAATTGGAAATCGTGAAGAAAAATGGCGCCAGATGGCCTCCTATGGCCCTTCGGTGCTGTAGATGTATCGGAATATTCCCATACGCCGATAGCGCTTACGAGAACACGACTTACCTGCTAATATATTCATGGATGCATTCTGGGCGCAATATGGCCATAGTTGTCGACGCGCCCTAAAGTCCAAATAACTAACTAACAAGGATGCATTCAATAGAAACGTCATTAAACCTCAGTAATTAACTAACATCGGTGCCCCGTAGTGGAGCATTAGTCCGAATTTCTCCTCTTAAATTCAGGCAATCCTTTTCCTGGCCCTTGGGGACTGCAATAAGTCGCCGGGCACTGCCGTTCAGTTGTAGCTGATACGACCCCGTGGCGTGACTAGCGTATGTGCCGTTCGCAGACATGACGTCGCTGGACCTGGAGTTCTCCCTGCCGGACGAGCTGGAGACGGCCTCCTCCAAGCCGCCCGTCCAGTACGGCTCTCCAGGTCTGGCCAACGGCGCCATCGACGCCGGCCACATGCCGATGATGATGGGCAAGCAGCCGCTGGCGGGCATGTCGCTGCCGCCGGCGGCTGTGGTCAGCAAGCCGCTGGGCGCGCTGGGCCGGCCGCTGGACGGCTCCGGCCTGACACTGGCCGGCATGCCCGGCCGGCCGGCCATGACCAGTGCGCACTGCAGCGTGCCCGGCTCGTCCATGGGCAACGTGCTGTCCAACGCGCTGGCCGGGCCTCTCAACTCGCTGGGCGGCGGCGGCGGCGCGCGGCCGGCCGGCGTGTGGCCGGGCCGGCCGCCGGCGCCGGCGCTGGTGAACGGCCGGCCGGCCGGCCTGGCCCGCCCGCTGCCCGCCGGCCTGCAGATGCAGCAGCGGCAGCTGACACCGCAGTCGGCCGCACACCGCATGCAGGTCAGTCAGCCTGTTCTGCTGTTGGATATGGCTGTATGTGTATGAATTGAAATTATCTACATATAATTATAATGTATATTTTTATCAGCATAAATCTTCCCAGCTATGTTCAACATTGGATAATTAATTTCAATGCACATTCATCTCGTAGTTGCTAAAAATTGACGGGTGCGTTTGCTCTCCATATATGTAACATTGAATGCACTGGAAAGAAAGAAGATAAAGAAAAAGATAAAAGATTGTTGCAAACTTTCAGGGCAATGATTATTTCCCTGCATATTTACCCACATGTATGATACAAAACTTTATTTTATACTAACTGGTTTTTGTTATAATACCTATGTTGCCTATTTTCCGGGCATGCACCAACTTATGAAATGGGCATGCACATATGCTATTTTACCATGTGCGACATATAGGATATATGGAATGGTGAAACGTCAGAAATGGATGTTTCTTATAATAGCTATAAGGACCTGCAAAATAGTACAGAAGCAGCACAATATTACACATATAGTGTATTTAGTACACAATAAATTACAAGACATTTTCAGACACCCAAACCTATAGCATAACCTTGATTAATGGCAAACCAATTCAGGGAACAGGTTGGTGGTTGGCAGGTTGTCATTAATTTCTTCAATGTGTGGTGCCATCCCTAGGTTGTTTTTGCTGTGACTTCAGGCATTGATAATTAATTACTGTATTGTTCATGCTAAGTAGGTAGTTGACAACTAACACCAAAATCTTATTATTTGCAAAGAGAGTAGTACGAAGACTAAAGTGGCGCAACCAGCAGTTGTGTGAAGACAATTTCAACATGTAATACCTATGGGTTGTGCACTGCTCGGTGCATATTATTAAGTTTGAAGGCTGAATAATGAGTTCTGTTGTGTCAGGAGTCTGGCAGTTACAAATTGCGTTTGGAACGAGACAATTCTGGCGGAAGCTGATCACGTAGCAGACACACTTGAAACCATGGGACGAGATGATGCCATTGCTGTAGCTAAGGGAGTGGTAGAGGTAGGGGTGCAGGGCTTTGCTAGTTATGTCGACTGTTGTGGGAGTAACGTGGATGCCCGTCCCGTTAGACTGATTGTCCCCGGCGTGTTCCTTCCACCACTGCCTGCACTGGCTGGTGTGTCCGGTGGACTGTCGTGTGACTCGGTGGCCCTCGCTCGCCACAGGCTGTCGTCGGCCAGGTGAGCCA
Organism: Ashinkailepas kermadecensis; assembly: GCA_034440615.1. NCBI lineage: Eukaryota > Metazoa > Arthropoda > Thecostraca > Neolepadidae > Ashinkailepas > Ashinkailepas kermadecensis. The sequence continues at coordinate 125,998 of JAOTOM010004535.1, read as the reverse complement.
GCAGCAGAGCTTTAATTTTGGCGGTCAGCAGCGACTGCACACGCCGGCGGCCAGTGTCGGCGCAGGAGGCGGCGGCGGCGGCGCGGCTGCTCTGTATCCGGCCTCGTCGGTGGGCGGCAGCGGGCCGCAACGCTTCACAACCGTGCTGCCGACCGCCGCCGGCTCCGTCCCGCTGCCGCAGCCGCAGCCGCAGCCGCAGCCGCAGCCGCAGCCGCAGCCGCAGCCGCAGCCGCAGCCGCAACCGCAACCGCAACCGCAACCGCAACCGCAACCGCAGCTGCAACCGCAACCGCAACCGCAACCGCAACCGCAACCGCAACCGCAACCGCAACCGCAGCCGCAGCCGCAACCACCACCACCACCACCACCACAACAGCAGCAGCAACAACTGCAACAACAGCAACGCCAGTCACAGTTGCAGCAGCAGCAGCCGCAGCTACAACAACAGCAGCAACCACAAACTCAGCTGCAGCAACAGCCGCAGCCGCAGGTACAGCAGCAACCGCAGCCGCAGCAGCAGCAACAGCAGCAACAGCAAACACAGCAGCAGCAGCAGCAGCAACAGCAGCAGCCGCCGGTCGCCGGCCGCGCGCCCCCGTCTACAGGCGACCCCGAGAAGCGGAAGTTGATCCAGCAGCAGCTGGTGTTGCTGCTGCATGCGCACAAGTGTCAGCGACGCGAGCAGACTGGCGGTGATCAGCAGGAGGTGAGGGCCGCTTGGTTGGACGTATTTCGTCGAGATATTACCGGCTTGGGTCACGGTAGCTCAGTTGGTATGGCGTGGAACTCTTGATCGTAAGATCGTGGGTCGGTGTCGAAACAACCGGCGGGGTTACCAAGTCCGTCCGCGACTGATCGGCGTGAGAGGTTGGCGACGCTATATAGCCTTGTAGTTGAGTGCGTCGTTAAAAAAGAACGGGACACCTTGCAAGCTACTCTACAACAATCGTGCTGTAATATTTTGTCAGTCTATTTCCTAACCGTTTTGGTAATATTTATCCGATCCTCATTTCAGTGGCTTATGATCGCTACATCACCTTGTAATCAGCGCGTCCTTAAGCCCAAATAATCAAGCCATCATTTTAGTGATTGATATAGTATATCAATATAATATCAATCATTGATATTATCATTGATATAATATCAATATCGTAACATTGTATTTGGAAAACATCGTGTCACATGCCCTTGACACGTTTGATGGTGGCCGGCATTAGATGACATTAGTAAAGGACCATGCAATAATGTGGGCGTTTTCAAGCATTAGGGAGGGTCCCACGATAAGTCTGGCGAGCCTAGCGTGATGAACCTTTCAATGACTATGATGGCATTCAGCCACGATGAACCTTTCAGATGTGCATGGACAACATATGTATAATTGCTATGGATTGCCAGGGTGTATAATTCCTTTTCATGCATTCTGCTGACGGGAAACTTCATTGCGTAAGGACGACGTCGAAGGATAGCCTGCCCGCGTGCCTCGCTTGTGTCGCTGCGGTGCCCTGACCGGTGTGTATGTGTTGTGTATTTCAGTGTGTCCTGCCACACTGCCAGACGATGAAGGGCGTGCTGAACCACATGACGTCGTGCCAGGAGGGCAAGACGTGTCGCGTGCCGCACTGCGCCTCCTCCCGCCAGATCATCACGCACTGGCGCAGCTGCCGGCGCACCGACTGTCCCGTCTGTCTGCCGCTGAAGCAGGCCGAGAACCGGCGCGACCAGCAGTCGCGGCCGTCCGCCGCCGGCCCGCCGCCGACCGCCGCCCTCAAGCGTCCGCTGTCGGCGACGGCCGAGCCGGCCGCCAGCGGCACCGCGGCCGCCTCGTCCACCGGCGGCTTCCAGCCTAACAGGCACGACCTGCCCAGCTGGGCCACCGACCACAACACGGACAGCGCCAACAGCGTGAGTTGGGCACCCGCCGGCGCCAGCTGAGCTTCGGAATTGTCGGCAAAATTAGTGGAAAATGCCCATGTCATTCTCAGCAAATCTTTCACTTTTGGTATGTATATTTCATTCATATGAATTGCAGATACGTAAATCAGTCGGTATGCATTTCTAGACTTGATTGGATGAATTTACAGCACCACGAAATTTTCAGTACCTTGTCTTTAAATTTTGTTTGCATCTGATGTGGAAGGTTCAACCTCGGGTCATGTAAGGTCATTAACCTGGCTCAGGTCGAAGACCACCTCCAAACAATGTGTCAGGGTCGATACCTCATCTAAATGAAAAGATATTGAAATGAAGCTGGGCATGTGAGCGCAATTAGGCAGTGCCTACAAAATGTATATTTCCGATTTATGTTTCACACCTAATTGCAGGGGTGCCATTAGATATTATATGCACATGTTTGATGAACACATAAAATGCTTTACTTACATCTGATGTTCAACCAGAAATGAACTTTGAAACCACTCGTTTTGGCTCATTGTCGCGCCGTTTTACGAGCCAGTTGAGGCGACAACACCCACCACCCTATTCTTGACAATGAGTATGCATTTTCAGATGGGTATGCAGTACTGCTTTGCTGTGGTTTGCACGTGTTACAAAAATATAATGTAATCGGCGCACAGGCCGAGCACCTTTATGTACCCACTCTCCAGGTCCTCTTTTCATGTTGGCCTTTCCAGTCTGGCTGTTCAAGTGCCCCTGTCATATATCTCAGGTGGGGTCGTCCTCCATCGCTGTGTCAACGTGGGCCACTTAGCATCTCTGTTTGTGTGTTTGCAGACGTTGTCGGGGAACGCCAACTTCCGCGCCATGCTGGACCCGGTGACGGCGGCGCCCATGCACGACACCAAGGAGTGGCACATGCAGGTCACACCCGACCTGCGCACGCACCTCGTCAGGAAGCTGTAAGTAGTTGGCGCGTGCGCCCCAGCCCGTTCGACTGACGGCGAGCCCGCCAGGTCTGTTGCAGCTCTGCGGCGGGGGCGGGGGGATCGCACCTTCAGATGGTGCCTCGGGAGCTGCCGGTGGTGTCCTTGGCGCGAGCCTATCCGTATGGTAAATGGGCAGAGGATTCCTTCCATTCTTGGATGATCAAGGAAGCTTTGGTGATCTTTCTATTAATGTTGGCAGAATAACGAACCTGATTGGTTTTCACGTTGCTTCTGTGACTCGCTTGGGTTCGCTCTCAACCCTCAACCCTAAATACTGTCTGTATGTCTATTGTGTGTCACGTATCATACGACGTGTATAATACATAGTAATAGTCAAGATCGAAGCTAAAATTCCACAGGAGGTGCATACATGGCACTAATTTTGGCCCGTTTTGCCGATAAATGCTGTCTGTTTTGGCAAAAGCCGGTTCTTCCTGGGGTTCTTCCTGGTAAAAACCCCAACTCTGCTTAAACGTCCGGTGAAATTTTGGCTGGGTCGGTTTTTAGACTGATTTTAACATCTGATCTTCTTTTATGCATTCTGTTATGACGTGTTGCATATGTTGTGTGCAGAAAATCAGACCATTGTCCGACACGAGATTCATTGTGTCCACCAGTGTGCAGGCCATCTTCCCGACGCCCGACCCGAGCGCCATGATGGACCGGCGCATGCACAACCTGGTGGCGTACGCGCAGAAGGTGGAGGGCGACATGTACGAGATGGCCAATGACCGATCCGAGTACTACCACCTGCTGGCCGAGAAGATCTACAAGATCCAGAAGGAGCTGGAGGAGAAGCGCCAGCTGCGCCAGGCGGCGGTGCGCGTGTCGCCGGTGAGCGGTCCGGCGCCGCGGCCGCCGACCCCGGCCCAACAGCCGGGCCTGCGGCTGCCGACGGCGGCGCCGCTGGCCGGCCAGCCGGCGCCGCAGCAGACCGGCCCGCCCGGCTACTGCAGCGCACCGACAGCGGCCGCCGCGCCGGCCGCCCGGCTCGCGCTGCCCGCCGGGCTCGCGCTGCCCGCCGGCCAGCACACCCGCCTGCCGCCGCCCGCCGCCGCACACTTCAGCAATGGCATCGACTCGCCGACCGGCACTCAGAGCGCCACGCCGGTGCCGGCGTCGGCCGCCATTGCTGCCGGCCCCGCCACCACCCCGATCGCCGCCGCCCAGCACCTGCACACGGCTCCGCCCGTCAAAGTGGAACAGGTTTGTGCTGCAGAGGCCGCGAGCAGTATTGCACTCACACTCCAACTCAGGAGTTGAAGCTGGGCTCAGTCGGGAACAGGGTTAGTTCTTCACTTTGTAATCCTTGGTGTGGAGATAACTTTGGATTTAATGGAATATGGAGAGGAAATCTTTCTTCAAACCTATGCCATCAGAATATCAGGTTGCACTTCCCAGTGAATCTTGAGCACTTTACACAGAGCAGTTATTTGTGGAACAGCACCATTTAGCCTCTAAATGGGAAATATGGGGCAATGATTTTCTAGAGATGATGATATTCTAAATGCCCAAAATCCTGAACCGGCGTATTTTTCCAGCCCTGTTAGAGAAGTGTTAGTTGGTGAACAGTTGCAGATGTTAGAGAAAAAAAAAACTGCAAAATTGGCAGTTTTTATCACCAAATTTGCTTCCGTTTTTTTTTACTGCTGGTAAAAACACGTCAAAAACTGCTGCCGTTTTTTACCGGTAAATGTCCTGAACATGCTTTGATTAATTTTTTTTCCTCATATATACAACTTCCTGTTTGTATGCCTAGTAAAATGTCACATTTTATGCAATGTGTATAATACATATAATAGGCAACATGGGAGCTGGAAATGTCACAGGAAGTGTAAACATGCCACCATTTCTTTGACCTGTTTTGCCAGTTTTTTTTTAACCAGTAAAAACTGGTAAATACCACTGGCATGACAACAACAAAAAAAATCGGTAAAAACCCAACCTTGGTTCACTGCATGCTGCTGGACAGTTCAGAACAAAAAAAGAACAGTTGACTGGATACATGCTTGACCATTGCATGGCTATTAAACTAGTGATATCAGTAGCTTATCGGGAAGGGGTGAGGATGTTCAGCAGGTGCATCGGTCAAGATTTCATTCCTGTAATAGTTAATAGTTAATAGATTCCTGATCCTTTTCACCTTCAGTCCAACTCTTGAATTCCCTCTCGTAGCGGCCGATCTGAATCGTCTCCGTGGAATGCCTGCTGTGGGCGCCACATCATGTTTGTGGTCTGCTGAATGGAATTCCTGTCGTGGGCGCCACGTCACGTTTTGGTCGTCTCCATGGAATACCTGTCGTGGTCGCCACGTCACGTTTTGGTCGTCTCCGTGGAATACCTGTCGTGGGCGCCACGTCACGTTTGTAGTCGGCTGAATGGCTCTCACCCTCGATGGCTGACTAAATGACCAATACAGTCGATGCGCCCTAAAGCGCCCCCCCCCCCTCGATGGCTGAATGACTAAGATTGTAGAGTAGGCACTTTTATAATGACCGTCCTTGCAATGATTTTGAAGTTTGATTAACCAAGCTTACAGTTCATTGTAAGGAGTCATCTTAAAAGTGCATACTTTGTATAATCATTCCTTGTATCCAACAACGACTAAACGATCTAAGCTTCATCACAATGACCAAGAATGCACTAATTTGGTCGTACTGGCGCCGCTAACGTATCGCGTCCCGTGTGCACCAGGAGAACTCTGCGTTCGACAGCCTGCTGCGAACATCGCAATCGCGGCCACAGCCTGAGCCGCCGACCGCCGCCGAGGAGAAGCCCCCGGTGGCCGCACCGCAGACGGACACGGCTGGCGACGCGGCCGGACCGCCACCGCCGCCACCGCCGACAACGGCGACGACGATGACGGCGGTGGCTGCGACGAAGCCGGCCGTCAAGAGGGAGCCGACTGTGAAGCCTGAGCCCATGGACCAATCGCCCGATTGGCAGAGCGCTGCCGGCAAAGGTGGGCCAAACGGCGGGTATTGGCTGTCGCTCGGCTGGCAGTGCTGCTGGCGGCCGGGTAGTTCAGCCACTTCTTTATCCGTGCTGTAATAAGATGTCTTTTGTCATGTTGGGATTCCATGGAGATGTTTATAGGCACATGTTTATAAACATGGTTGGGTGGCACCCTCCTTCGTTCCCAAATTGTGCAGCTTCCCGTCCCCCCCCCGGATGTCTGATGTTCTCTGATGGACAAGCCACTCAATTAATTTGTCTTGGATTAGGTCTAGTGCTCAGCTCTCGTGCCCCTCTGGAGACTGATGCCTCTGCATGGGAAACAATCCTAGTGGTCGGGAGCAAAGCCTCCCATACAGGAAGGGTACTACTGGGCGGATCCCCTCCCTCCAATTAAGTTCCACCCTGAACCGTTTGGCCAGCACTAGATGCAATTGAGTTTGAAACTGCTTGATGCTTGAGCCCCTCGCACCTCCATGAGCGTCGCTACGTGGGTGCATCGAGGGAAGTTCCTCGGCACCGAAAATATTGTAGCTGAAGTCAGACATGTTTCCTTAAGTACATACAAGAACAAGAATTGAGGTAAAAATCCGGATTTACATCCTGTACCTGCAGTTCTCTCTCGGAATATCGGTGTGGAGACACCAGTGCACCCGGAGTATTGACTCCCTATCCGCTCACGATCGGCTCCCTACAATGATCGGCTTCCTGTACGAAGGAGCTGTGTATTGTATGTTGGGCTACAGTCGTATTTCTGAATGTCTACATAAAGTGTTTCATGACAGCAAAAAGAGACATATGCTCAAGTTTGCTCTGTTTATTCATGGCTCACGGATGCTCATCTGCCGCCAAAACCACCTATAGCATAACGATTGTGTACGCTCCCAGTCACACACCAGGCATACTGTGTTCATCGATAAAAGATGCCTCAACATTGATTCAGCAGCTTGGGTATTCTTCTGAGCTGTATGACCGACGCAGTCGATGCACCCCGAAACTCCTCCAGGGTATTCTTCTGAAACTGTCATGAAGGATGGTTGACGGGATATGTGGTCATGTCAGGATGTTTATCATTGGTGCACACCTCAGGGATATGGGTATTGTAAAAACAAAATATCTGTAATTGAATAAATAAGATGCATTATGTGTGACATGCATGCATTTGCATTTCCCAGATTAAAGAATCCTGAGTTTTGGAACCATTCGGGTATATTTCAAAGTACACATTAGGGAGTGGTACCAAATTGTAAATGAAATAAGGAGGCGGGAGTATATACTTATTTCGTCTGGATCTCATCACGCACCCAGATCTGGAAATGTTGGTGCACTGTTGGAGAATGCACTGAATACCAGAGCACAGCGTGATAGTGCGGGTTCAGATCGGCCTGTGGCCTGTCGGTTGGTGACGTAGCCGAACCGGCGGTGACGTGTGTCGCTGGCCTGTTGTGTTACAGCCGACAAGCCGGCGCTGGTGAAGAAGGAGCCCAGCTCGCCTCTGGGCGATGCGGCCGCCACGTTCTTTGACCGACAATCGGCCGCCTCCGCCGCCACCACCGCAACCTCCGCCACAGCTGCCACCATCTCCGCTGCCACAGCGACCACCGCTGCCACGCCTAAGCAGGAGAAGAAGCACAAACAGCGTAAGTGGCGGCCGGCCGTGCGACACGTCAGGCTGGCTGTTGGCTGTTGGCTGACACTGCGACGGCGACTGCCGGCGACATCGGAGCGCCGCCGATTCTAATGCCTATCGAGCTGTGGTGTTCTGGCCCTCCACTGAATGGTGACGCACTACAAGGGTTGAGTTTGTACTTTGCAATCATGCACATGGATATAAATTGTTCGGAGACGTTAAAATGTAACTTATCCTTTAAAAGATGACAACCGAACCACGTTTACCATCCCCACCAAGCGACCAAGTGCTCTGATGTATTTAGTGCAAGTAATTGTGGTCATTAAGAGGGGCGCGTCCACAATCGCACGTGGTTGGTAATAGCACGCCGTGGCGTACGAACCTTTCGGGAGCGCGACTACGTGCCATAAATCGTGCGGAATTCGCGTGTTGTCGAGTAGGATGGGTGCTAATGAGAAAAGGCTGGTCGAAGCGCTCGTAAACCCAAATAGCAAACACACTGATAGGATAGGCTTATTTAAACAATAATTGGCACATTGCATTAGATGCTGACTGCCGACACCCAGTCAGCCACGCCGTATTACGAGATGTGGTGAATTGTCGTTCTTAGCATGTGCTTCGGGGTGAGTCTGCCGCAGGGCCTGGCAGCGAAGTTCAGGTCGTGTTTGAGCCAGTCATCCAGGCTGTTTGGCTCACCCGGAAACCATTTTGCTCCTAATGGCGGCCTTCCGCGGCAGAGCTGTCGTACTGATACCGACTTGCCCGCTCGAGATAGTCTAGCTCAGGTGTCCAGCCATTGAAGATCCCCAGCATCAATTGTAATGCCGCTGCCCACGTTGACATCAACTGAGAGTTCGCCCATGTGACGCAGCCGCCACTGCTGTCACGGTTTTTCAGCGAGGACATCGAGCGTATCATCCCGATGAAAATCCGGAATTATCCAGTTGACATCTAAACATTGCATGCAGTGCGAGTGGTGAGAGAAGCATCGGCCGCTATTATTGGCCAGGAAGTGCGACACGAGCTCATGTGCGCCTGCCTAACCGAAAGGCTGACCTTATGTCTTCATCACCAAGAACGATTTCAAGTACTGCCGCCCCGATAGCTCAGTTGGCCTGCACTGGTCTCCGCTGTCGTGGCAACACAGGGTTCCATTCGCTCCACGTGCTCGCGTTTAGTCCCCGACTGGCAGGGTCAGTTGGCAACTGGCCCGATAAGGCCGGGGACGAGCAACCGGGCGGCCGTGTCGGTGCATAGACGGCACGTTAAACTTTCGGTCAAAATTATGTCGTTCAACTGGAATTCATGGTTCGTGTGGTGGGGGCAGGGTTCACGTAACAAGCTCTGCTTCGCAATATAATCCTGGTCTATAAAAAGCCACCCAAGTAAGAATTCGGGCTATTTTTTATTATAAAAAAAAAACGTATAAAGGCATGGGCGCTGTATGCTCGATGCAGTTTATGCACCCCTAAACCAGTATAGCAACAGCTTATAAATGCAAGCTACGTAGCCTCTGATTAGAGCATGGAAAATGAGGGACATTTTCGTCTTGTATGGGAACTGGACTGAGCTACTGAGTTTAGGTATCGAGTGAATACCCCACCTATTTCCTCACATTGTGTTCGGCTGAGCTGCGGGGTGGGTGCCGTATTGTCTGGCAATATGGCGCCGCACCCCGCAATGAATACACCCCCGGCTTGAACGATATTTTTGTAGTAAGTGACGTATGGTGGACAATGATATTACAGCCTGGCTGATGGATAATGTAGCTACATCCAATAGCACGCCTCCTCTGCTCATACATCCATTGATGGTACGCATGCGCGGACGATGTTGCGGGGACGCGGAGCTGTTTAACAGCATGCAATTTTGGACCTTGCGTGGCCGCGATCGCCAGTCGCTCACAGATGGCGCGCGGACGTGGCGTCCGCCGGCAGATGTAGGCTCGGTGAAGACTGTAAACGTTATTCGATCGCTGTTTCTCGACATTGAGGTTCAGGCACTTCGCGCAAGTTTTCACCACTGTCCCGTGCACAATTTCAAGAGATCAATAGGCACAATAGGCACAAGAGATCAATAGGCCCGGCGCTCTATTCCCCACCTGGTGTTGCCGGTGACGGTGTTGCCTTGGCCGGCCACGAACTGGCTTCGCCTCTGACGGTGTCTTGCTCCGCTGCAGTGTTCTCGTCGGACGAGCTGCTGCACGCGCTGATGCCCACCCTGGAGAAGCTGTACCGTCAGGAGCCCGAGTCGATCCCGTTCCGGCAGCCGGTCGACGCCGGCGCGCTCGGCATCCCAGACTACTACGACATCATTCGCAAGCCCATGGACCTGGCCACCATCAAGCGCAAGCTGGACGCCGGCCAGTTCAAGGACCCGTGGGAATACGTCGAGGACGTGTGGCTCATGTTCGACAACGCCTGGATCTACAACCGCAAAACGTCCAAAGTCTACAAGTTTGGACTAAAAGTATGGAGGTGGAATTGTGAGGCATCTATATGATTTTGTCCCATGTCATGTTTGTATCGTAGTTGTGCTTGTTCGTGATTTTGTTCTGTGTCGTGTATGTATCGTAGTTGTGTTTGTTCATGACTGTGTTTGTGTCGTAGTTGTCTTTGTTTGTGGTTTTATCCCGTGCCGAGTATGTGTCGTGGTTATGCTTGTTCGTGGTTTGCTGATCGCCAGTTTACCAGGGAATATTTGCTATGTGAAACTGCCTCTACATCAAGAGACTTTTAATGTGTCTGGTTGCACTCTTAGGTACTAATCATAGATGGAAGATAGTTCAACTAGGCTCGACATTGTTCCGGAAGGATTCTGAAATGAATTAAGGACCCAGGCATAAAGCTTTTTGCTTTGTCGATTTCCCGATGCGAATGAACTGCTAGGTTAACGAAATGATGCAGACTGCCAAATTAATGTATTTGTCCTTTAGAGTACGTTTTAGTCCCCTTGTTATTTTGCAATGATAATTGAAGTGTTTTATGTACCTGTATTATAGCTCGTGAAGCTGTCTTGTGGATACCTGGATTTTGGTGCATTAAGCCTAAGTTTAGCCACCTATGACTGCTCAGCAGAATGGTCTTATGTTGTGACTTCAGCTGGTCTGGAGAATGTAGTGTAAATTTGCTCACTTGAAAGAATATACATTTTCCCTGAGCATAATGAACCGACCATTTTGGTTTCCTTGTTTGATAATACATTTTAGATGCTGATCCGCAAGGAATGCTATAAGTTCAAACAAACACTGATATTTGGCAACTGTTTGCTCAGTGTTTACTAAAATATCAACGTCGCCAAATTTAGCCAAACATTGATATGACGCTGATGACTGGGTTTGCACCTGGCAGTTGTCGGAGATCTTCGAGCAGGAGATGGACCCGGTGATGCAGCAGCTGGGCTACTGCTGCGGCCGCAAGTACACCTTCCAACCGCAGACACTCTGCTGCTTCGGCCACTCGCTCTGCAGCATCCCGCGCGACGCCAAGTACTTCAGCTACCAGAATCGCATCACCTACTGCGTCAAGTGCTTCAACGAGATCGACGGCGACACCGTCAGCATCGGCGACGGCGACACCTCGGCGCAGACCATGTGAGTCGTGCGCTGGCGCTTCATCGTTAGCCAGGTGGGGTGCTGTGTGTTGCACAGATGTAAACCGTGGTTGTCCCGACAAAGCACAGACTGCGGTGTGTTTGTGAAGGAGAGTGGTGTTGGTTTTCGAGTTCCGACGAATGGGGGCGAATGCGGCTGGGAGTGATGTGTAGGAGATGTATTATCGGCTGAGGTATTGCCGACACCAATTCTCGGTATGGCTCGCCATAGTGGGGTAGACACTGTCCACATGCCCTGTATGCCTGCTCAACCGTCCGTGCGCTGTTGCACAGCCGGTGGATCCATTATGCTTTCTCCTGCTTGGTGCCGACGTCGTGTCAGTTGTGTGTTGTCCATGACCAGATCCTAGATTGTGTCATCCAGAGCATAATCATCCGGGAAATCGTCCTCTCCCGTTTCTCTTTGATGGGTTGAATGATGCTCTCCCGTCCAAAGGCGAAAGGATTTAGGTTCGATTTTTGCAAAATTCAATACTTCTTTATGTTATTCCAGCCGTCTCAGAGATGTATCTTCTCCGTGAATGCAGCTTTTGAAAGCATATTTTTAAGCGAGCCTTAATCGTATTTAGTTTTTCATTGGGATGTATCTATACAAATTGACTTCACTTGCTGAGGAAAAAGGACGTATGTGTGCAGAAAGACGTATCTCCTGTCGTTTTAGTCATTCCATGTTGGTATAAGGACTCCTCGAATACGTCGATTGCCTTTGGATTGCAATGACTGCCAACTCCTTGCTCTTAGAAAACAATGCCCGAAACTCACCGGAAGTACAAAGCAGACACTGAAGCTATCAAAAGAGAATTATGTCCCAATGGGACAGCTCAATACTTTCGTCCGCGAGCGCAGGAATCTAAATACAAATCCGGCGCGGTCCATGGCCCAGTGGCCGGGACCGCCGTGACCCTCTATCACCCGGTGACTGGATCCTTCTGCCACCCAGTGTCACTGGGACGCGACGTTAACCGAGGTGGCCGCTGCTGCAGGGCCATCAGGAAGGACTCGTTTGTGGAGCTGAAGAACGACCACCTGGAGAAGGAGGCGATGGTGGAGTGCTCCGACTGTGGTCGGCGCCTCCACCAGATCTGTGTTGTGCATATGGAGGCCATCTGGCCGCAGGGGTACGTGACGCCGCCGACGGCGATTGGGAGTGCTGGTCGCCAGCGAAACGGCGCTGACCAGTGGCGGCAGCCAGCTGGTCCAATCTGAAGCCAGTGGGATGCCCTTTCACTTGGTCACAGTTTAGTTTAAGCCATTTTCAAACAATCGAATATTGTTGATCACGATACCTTATGAGAAATTAGCGTATGAATGTGACGAAATGCACGTGTTGTTTGTATAATTGCCAGTGCTTTCCGCGATAACTAATTTTCGGACCTGCGATAACGATAAAACGATAAGAAAGGTTTGCGATAACGATAAACGATAAACGATAAAAAAATTTTTCACAAAATTAACAGCGATAGCGATAAAACGATAACGATAATTGTTTTTTTTTAACAGCGATAACGTCTGTTTTGCGGCGCGAGGAATATGCTTTTGACAAACCCTCGTATGTCCATCGTCCCTACCAGTTCTTAAAGCTTTTATGTAAATAAGCCTCAATCAATAACTACAAAATCTTATTTCAAATTCTTTATACTGAGTAAACAATTTTATTTTCAAACGATAATGAAATAATAAAATTATCTCAATTATGATTAACTTTGAAGATAGGCTAATATTAACTTGAAGATATGCATAGTTGCCAGATATGCGGGAGTGTAGAACAATGCCAGTTCTTAAAGGTTTTTTGAAAATAAGCCTCAATCAATAACTACATGTTATTTCAAGTTCTTTACACTGAGTACAGAATGCTATTTTCAAATGATAATGAAATAATCCAATTATCTCAATGACGATTAACTTTGAAAATAGGCTTATTTTAACCTGAAGATTTGGATAGTTGCCAGATATGCGGGAGTGGACCCCCCTGTGACTGACCTCTGCCCGGCCCGCCGCGCAAATTTATACCACCCGTCGGCCGTCTGACAGATCTGTACACTTAGCAGATGGCAACAGGTTGCGCACACACACTGTCGCGCGGCATACACTGTCGATCGTCTTCCATTTTTCCATCATCCCGTTTTACATTTTATCGTTTATCGTTCATAATTTTTGGAACTTGCGATAAGTGGATGAGCGATAATTTTGAAAATTTAGCGATAAACGATAACGATAACCGATTTACTTAACAGCGATAATTATCGTTTATCGTTTATCGCTCATCCTATCGCATGCGGAAACCACTGATAATTGCCAAGCTACGATCGCATTCGAGAGTATTTTCGGAAACGTTGGGACAGTGTGAAGAGCGTGCCAGCCTGCGTTGTTGATCAGCTGCAACCATTTATCTTATCTGAAGTGCCTAGTGTATCGCTGACAGCCACTATCTCCGGTACTATTCTGGGAAAAATGTGTTCCAACGCATCACACAACTCGCTTGCAATCTCACTCTATTGATATGGAACCCCATCCAACTAATTAGCGAAGCTACATGACCTATGCAGTCAATGCGCCCCTAAACTACATCAATTAGCGAATACCTTTCCTCAATCCGGAACCGTCCGAGGCTAAAGTCATTCGTCTGGCGGCCACTGTTGTGCCAATGTAGCTTTGGCTTTTGGTCAGAAGCCGGACCGAGAGTCGACCTCGCTTTCCGTTCAAAATGTATGTGTAGTAATCACGGGTAGCGCCACCAGTCCAGCAGCTGCCACCAGTCCACCAGCTGCCACCAGTCCACCAGCTGCCGATGCAGCTGATATATTTCAGTCGCATCTGCCGTGATGAACGTGTACCGCGGCGAGTTATTGGTCGTCATATGACCAAGCTATGTGGTGGAGGCTTGGGCTTTATGGCGCATCAACCATATTGATCGTATGGCGTTTGTGCAGTTGCCAGGCATCGTCTGATGGTGACGCGGCATGGTTTGACAATCCTGACCGATGCTGACCACCGATGACCCGTTCCAGGTATACTTGTGACAACTGCCTCAAGGCGAAGGGAGCCAAACGGAAGGACAACCGGTTCAATGCCAAGCGGCTGCCGTCCACCAAGCTGGGCACCTACATCGAGAACCGCGTCAACAACTACCTGAAGAAGAAGGAGTCGGGCGCCGGCGAGGTGTTCATCCGGGTCGTGTCGAGCGGCGACAAAGTATGCCAGGTCAAGGGCGGCATGAAGAGCAGGTCAGTGTGGTGGTGGACAGCTGTGCCGGGGCTGCGGACCTGGGATGTGCGGTATTTCGGGGTGTGCGTGCTGTGTTCGACACGGTTGTGGAAACTTGGTCAGTTGGACGCTGTGACACGCATCTCTTGGCTGTGTTACGCTGAGGGAGGGCCTGTCGTGTGATATCCCTAAAGTCTGAAGTGGCTTGTTCTGCACCATTAGCAGCTAATGGTGGTAACCGAAGGCAGCCGCTGTCTTCGGTCTCCGCAGTTGGTCAAATTTAGTCGATCTGAACATAATTTAGTAATGGCATGATCCAGGTATTATGGCACAGACTTATGGTGTGGTGGAATTCACGATGCGAATCTTCCTCCTGCTATTTTCACTCTGTAGTTTCGACCCCCAAACCCTCGAAAATTGATTATTCACCTTTTCCTAATCCTAACACCCACACTGTTTGCGCTCTTATCACAGTTGTGACTTCGTTGGCTAGGGACTTCCTGGTGGCTTGAAATTAGACTTCCTGGGCCTGCTATGCCAGTTTGCAGAATGGCAAAACAAAATAGTAACTGGTACGTAGTGAGCAAAACCTGAGGAAGTCGGCGGCTTACCTGATGGCGTCAAAATACCGAAGGGTTGGGCGCTGTATAGCTATAGCAGTTTGTGCACCTTAAGTCCAAATAGCCAGAGAGTCGGAGGCACCAGAGGTTCTCAGCCGCAACTGCACCCCGCCGCCTGCCCGCTCCGACCGACTGTGTGCTCCAGCCGTGCACGCCACCAGCTGGGCGCCGCTGGACGGCTGCTGTCGGTTCGCTCTCCCGCCCAACTCACCGACCGACTGCCCGCCAGGTACTGCGACAACGGCGAGATGCCGCACGAGTTCCCATACCGCGCCAAGGCGCTGTTCGCCTTCGAAAACATCGACGGCCACGAGGTGTGCTTCTTCGGCATGCACGTACAGGAGTACGGCTCGGACGCGCCGCAGCCCAACCGGCGGCGCGTCTACGTCGCCTACCTGGACTCGGTGCACTTCTTCCGGCCGCGTCAGTTCCGCACCTCCGTCTACCACGAGATCCTGCTCGCCTACCTCGACTACGTCAAGCAGCTCGGGTAGGTTCTGGCTGATGTTAAAATAATCTGTTTTCGTCGGAAGCGAGACGTCGAAACGAGTACGGTAGAACAGCACAGATGTTGGAATGTGTCATGTAAGCATGTCGTTTAAGGTGTCGTGTAGGCCCTTCAAGCTCAATTTTGAGCCAATGATTTTCCGGTAAGAGTATGCTTTTAATTTATTTTGACACCTAATATCGGGATACCTGTATTAACAATAACTATAATGCCATACTACCAATAAATGGAGTTGTATTTTTTGTTTAACTCCATCATAGGTTCAACCCTTTACCTGGAATTGTGCCAGGGGATGTTTGTGTACCACGATCTGTAATGGTGAGCATTGAGCATAAGCATAATACTTGAACACTAGATACTGTTAGAAACGAGGCATGGAGACTGGATAAACACATCAATAAGCACGATGTCGATACTCATTTGGGAGGATGTCTATTCAGTTTTCAGGAAGTGGTATGTTGCACTCGACCCCATATCACGAAATAATTTACCACGGGTTGGTTCACCAACCACCGTCAATCGTCAATTGGCAGCTGCAGCGTATGTGTATGGCTAACTATTTCCAGGTGTTCGCTGGTACAGATCCAGGCATTTCTTCGTCTGTCCATCTATTCCTCCCCCAATCAGACTGTGCGTGTGCGTGCGAAAGACTCCCCGGATATACGATGACTTACTATTGAATGCATTCTGCCATCCATCAGAATACATTCACCATCCCAAAGGACACTGACTGCAGAACCTCCCTCTCCATCCATCGGTCACACGATGGTTTGTGTGACGTCGTCCGCCTCCAGGTACACGATGGCGCACATTTGGGCATGTCCGCCCTGCGAGGGCGACGACTACATCTTCCACTGCCATCCGGTTGACCAGAAGATCCCTAAGCCGAAGCGGCTGCAGGAGTGGTACAAGAAGATGCTCGACAAGGGCATCATCGATCGCACTGTAATGGACTACAAGGACATCCTGAAGCAGGCCGCCGAGGACTCAATCCGAACCCCGGCCGAGCTGCCCTACTTCGAGGGCGACTTTTGGCCGGGTATCCTGGAGGAAAGCATCCGCGAGCTGGACCAGGAGGAGGAGGAGAAGCGGAAGCAGATGGAGGCGGAGGAGGCGCGTGCTGCCGCCGAGCCCGAGCCGGAGAGTCCCACTATGCCGGATGGCAAGAAGAAGGGCGCCATCAAGAAACAGAACAAGAAGAACACCAAGGCCAAATCGACCAGCAAGAACAAATCGAAGAAGTCGAACCAGAACGGCAACGACCTCTCCACTAAGGTGTTCTCGCTGATGGAGAAGCACAAGGAGGTGTTCTTCGTGGTGCGGCTGCACTCTGCGCAGTCGGCGGCCAGTCTGCAGCCGATCCAGGACCCCGACCCGCACATCCAGTGCGAGCTGATGGACGGCCGCGACAACTTCCTCTCGATGGCGCGTGAGAAGCACCTGGAGTTCTCGTCGCTGCGCCGGGCGCTCGCCGCCACGCAGCACATGCTGTACGAGCTGCACAACCAGAATCAGGACTCTGTCTACACGTGCAATACCTGCAAGCGGAATATCGACACCCGCTATCACTGCACCGTCTGCGATGTGAGTACCGTCCCGGATCACCGCACCATCGGTGATGTAAGTATCATCCCGGATAACCGCGCTGTCGACGATGTATCGTCCTAGATCACTGCGCCATCCGTGATGTGAGTACGGTATCGGATCACTGCGCCATCCGTGATGTGAGTATGGTACTGGATCACTGCACCATCCGTGATGTGAGTATGGTACCGGATCGCTGCACCATCCGTGATGTGAGTACGGTACCGGATCACCGCACGATCTGTGTGTTGTGAGCATGTGATCTGATCACTGCACCGTCTGTGGTGTGACTGGTCCCGGACCACTGCCATCTGTGAGGTGAGTGTGGGACCGGATCACCGCACGATCTGTGTGTTGTGAGCATGTGATCTGATCACTGCACCGTCTGTGGTGTGACTGGTCCCGGACCACTGCCATCTGTGAGGTGAGTGTGGGACCGGATCACCGCACGATCTGTGTGTTGTGAGCATGTGATCTGATCACTGCACCGTCTGTGGTGTGAATGGTCCCGGACCACTGCCATCTGTGAGGTGAGTGTGGGACCGGATTACTGCACCATTCGCTTGCAAGTTGTTTTAGCTTTAGGGGCGCATCGACCATGCTGACTAAATGAGGAAAATATTTCCATCCTGATTTGGATGTCCCACGTTTTAGAATAGATCCATCTTTCACTGACCCATATACTTTTATCATCTTTATCAATGACTGCAGTGCAGTATCTAATATAAACGTATATAGTGGAATCCGCTTTAGATATACATATCTTTTGACACACTTATATTGCACAATATGTTTCAGCAAGAAATGCTGGGATACCTGGCTCTTGCCATCTTGTGTAGCATAATTCTGGCATTATACTTCTGACGTCGAACCGGAAATGAATTAGCATGTGCTGTGCTGGGAGTGGTGCAGGTTAGCTGCTATGTTTCAGAAATTGGGAATTCGCGAACAAAGTCAGGTTCTTATATTAATTGAATCTCATGGAGCTACTCACTGTTGAACATCTCTTGTTTGTGGGCTTTCTGCGGTGGTGTTTTGCGGTTACCCACGCTCGTATGACCACCTGTTGGTGCATCGTCTGATGTTTTGTACCAGCGGTGCACAGCGTGGTGGCCGTCTCCACGCTGACCGGGCGTGCCTCGTCCTCAGGACTTCGACCTGTGCGTGGCGTGCTACGAGAAGGAGCGGCACCCGCACAAGATGGAGAAGCTCGGCTTCGACCTGGACGGCGAGTCCTCCGGCCCGGTGGACCAGTCTTCGTCGGACATTCGCCGCCAGTCGTTGGAGCGGTGCATCAAGTCGCTGGTGCACAGCTGCCAGTGTCGCGACGCCAATTGCCGCCTGCACAGCTGCCAGAAGATGAAGCGGGTGGTGGCGCACACCAAGTCGTGCCGCAAGAAGGTCAACGGCGGCTGCCCGATCTGCAAACAGCTTGTGGCCGTCTGCTGCTACCACGCCAAGTGCTGCAAAGAGGACAAGTGCATGGTGCCGTTCTGCAACAGCATCAAGTCGCGGCTGGCGCACCAGCAGATGCAGGCGCAGCTGCAGAGCAAGGCGCTGCTGCAGCGCCGCATCGCGCAGATGTGCTCCGCCAGCGGCGGCAGCATGGCTGCCTCCATCCAGGCGGCGGCCGCCACACAGTCGACCGGAGCCGCCCAGCCGGCCCCGCCGCCGCCCCCGCCGCCGGCCGACGTCGGCGGAGCCTCCAAGCCGGCCTCGCAGACACCGCCCGCCAACGTGCTGATGGCCGTCAAACAGGCGAGTTGTCGCGCGCGCGACCTGCTACCGACCACGGCTGGCGCGTTGTTAGCATGTGGCAGTTTTGGCCGGTTTAGGCCATGTCTTGAACTGGCTGGTCAAAACTAGTTCTAGCCACCGGATGCTTTAATGTGGTCGTAGTTTGGCCATTTTGGCCATTTGTTATTTGGCGGCTTCCGAGCCTCCGGTCGGCCATTCGTTAGCTATTTTGGCTTTAGGGCACGTCGACTATATTGGTCATGTAGCATCCATTCAGTCAGCCATACGAAAAGCAAAGTTGTTTTTTAAATACGTGTTCGCAGTGACGTGGTATGTGGCTACTGGCAGATCGCATCCACAAATAGACGCTTATTTCTTCAACCCATACTTAAGAAAATCGTATCGATATCGATTGAGTTCACGCTGTACCTGGGTTCGAGGACAATCATTTTCACTTTTATTATGGCGGTTATCATTAAAAAAGCACCATGCATTAACCTCGAAGCATTGGCCTGATCTGATGGCGCTCATAATAGCACAAGACCGCACTGAACAAAATATGCGTACTTTTGTGTTGCGCGGAAATAGTTTCACGTGTACAACGATTGAACTCCGGTGGTGCCTGGGAGGGGGGGGGTTGAAGTGTGGAAAGTTCGGCCTTGACCCCGTTTAGTTTTATAAGCGTATAACAGCTAGAGTATTCCGGTATCCAAACCATTGCAACGAAGTCAGCAAGGCGCGCGTGGCTGAACAGCATGTTATACCAATCTTTCCCATACCGACCAAGTGAGTGTGGGGCACCAAAACACTTCGACACGCCAGCGGAGGGCCTCTCGCATAATGTAGCCCGGAGAAGGGCTGGCTGGTCGCCGCTGGTCTGGCGGTCGCCGAGTTAGTCAAGATCAAGTGCGGTCACTAAAAAGACACGCCAGCGGAGGGCCTCTCGCATAATGTAGCCCGGAGAAGGGCTGGCTGGTCGCCGCTGGTCTGGCGGTCGCCGAGTTAGTCAAGATCAGGTGCGGTCACTAAAAAGACACGCCAGCGGAGGGCCTTCTCGCATAATGTAGCCCGGAGAAGGGCTGGCTGGTCGCCGCTGGTCTGGCGGTCGCCGAGTTAGTCAAGATCAAGTGCGGTCACTAAAAAGACACGCCAGCGGAGGGCCTCTCGCATAATGTAGCCCGGAGAAGGGCTGGCTGGTCGCCGCTGGTCTGGCGGTCGCCGAGTTAGTCAAGATCAAGTGCGGTCACTAAAAAGACACGCCAGCGGAGGGCCTCTCGCATAATGTAGCCCGGAGAAGGGCTGGCTGGTCGCCGCTGGTCTGGCGGTCGCCGAGTTAGTCAAGATCAGGTGCGGTCACTAAAAAGACACGCCAGCGGAGGGCCTCTCGCATAATGTAGCCCGGAGAAGGGCTGGCTGGTCGCCGCTGGTCTGGCGGTCGCCGAGTTAGTCAAGATCAAGTGCGGTCACTAAAAAGACACGCCAGCGGAGGGCCTCTCGCATAATGTAGCCCGGAGAAGGGCTGGCTGGTCGCCGCTGGTCTGGCGGTCGCCGAGTTAGTCAAGATCAAGTGCGGTCACTAAAAAGTTCAGCCAGTCGTCACGCGTTAACAGGTAAAACATTTGAATGAAACTTTCAGCATGTACTTATCTTTAGGGACGCAGCAAAACTCAGTCGTGGCGTGTGCCACACCCCTGACCGAGTGGTCTGCGGGCAGGTGCAGGAGGCGGCGGCGCGGCAGCAGGCGTCCCAGCCGCCCGTGGCCGCCGGCGGGCTTGGCAAGGCGGTGCCGCCCCTTTCTGGCCCTGGCGGGCTCGGCAAGGCGGCACCTCCGCTGTCCGGTCCCGGCGGGCTCGGCAAGGCGGCGCCGCCTCTGTCTGGCCCCGGCTGCGTGCCGGCGCTGCAGCAGCAGACGGTGCTCCAGCAGCAGCAGCAGCAGCTGCAGATGCAGCGGCAGCGGCTGCCCGGCCAGCAGCAGGGCAGGATGCTGCCCGCCATCAACGACTGGGGAAACAGGTGAGGTGGCGTCACGTACCGGCGGTCCTATCCAGCAGCGGACGGTCTTAAGTCTGGAAGATCGTGTCTGATTGGTCAGTCCTGTGTGCAGTGTCTGTGGACCCGTCTGTCGTGGGTTTGTGTCCGTGTGAAGTGACGCGTGTTGTGCGTGTCGCCAGGTTCGCCGGCGCTGGTGGTGCTCAGCAGCAGGGTCAAGTGCCGGGCTCAGCGCCGGGCCAGCTGCGACAGCCCGGCGCCGCCGTGTTACGGGACCCCGGCTCCATGGCACCGGGTGGCCAGCAGCCTCAGATCCGCACACCCGGCAGCATCCCCGGCCTGCCCGAGCTGCTGCATAGTCTGAAGAATCCGCAGGCCGGGCCACAGGCGCACCAGGAGGTGCTGCAGATACTCAGGTCCAGCCCGCAGCTGATGGCACAGGTCATCAAGCTGCAGAATCAAAAACACCAGGTGCAGCAGCAGCAACAACAACAGCAGCAGCAGCAACAGCAGCAGCAGCAGCAGCAGCAGCAGCAGCAGCAAGTGCCAGGTGTGCATCCGCAGATGATGCAGCACCAACCGCTTCAACAGCAGCCTGTGCAGCATCAGCAGCCCATGCAGCAACAGCAACCACCGATGCAGCAGCAGCCCATGCAGCATCAACAGCAGCCCATGCAGCATCAGCAGCAGCCCATGCAGCACCAGCAGCAGCAACCTATGCAGCAACAGCCCATGCAGCGTCAACAGCAGCCAATGCAGCATCAGCAGGAGCCGGTGCAGCATCCGCAGCAGGTGCGTCTGCCGTCGGGCGGTATGTCGGTCCAGCCAGGCCAGCTGTCCCACCAGCAGCAGCAGCAGCAGTGGGTCGTCAAGCAGCAGCTGATGGTCATGCAGCGACAGCAGCAGCAGCACAGCTTCCAGCAGCCGCTGCAGTACGGTCAGCGGCCGCGTCAGCCGCACGCGATGGGCCTCCAGCAGCAGCAACAGCAGCACTTCCCGGCAGAGGGTGGCCAGTTTGGTGGCGGCGGCGGCCAGTTTTCTCAGCAACAGCAGCTGCTGTTGCAGCAGCAGATGAAGGCGAGCCCGCAGTCAGTGTCCCCGCACCAGAGCCTGCTGGGAGGCATGGCGGTGCGGTCGCCGCAGCAGATGCTGCAGCAGGTGGTGTCGCCGCCGCCGGGCGGCCTGCCGCAGGCGGTGCGCTCGCCGCAGCCGATCGCGTCGCCGCGTCTGGCCGGCTACCACACGCCGTCGCCGCACCGGCCCGCCTCGCACTCGCCGCACCCGGCGCTGGTGGGCCACGCGCCCGGCCACGAGCCGCTGCCCAACGAGATGATGCTGTCGCAGCTGACGGCGCCGCCGCAGGGCCACGGCCTGCCGCTGCAGGGCCTGCCGCCGGCGCAGCACGCCGTCACCGGCGGCGACAACGCCGACAAGCTCTCCAAGTTCGCCGACACATTGTAGCGTCGGCCACGGCCGCGGCCAGCCGACGACCGTGATAACCCGGTGTGATATGTGTGGCCGGCGCCGACACGCTGGCCGACCAGGTGGACTGCATGCTTCCGTTTGGAGCGGCGCGCCGCACAGCGCCGCGCCGCTGGCCGCCACCTAGCCAATTTAACTGTACATAGTCGACTGTACATAGTGCATTGCCAAGATTCTATTTGACATGACGTATCGCGTTGGCGTTGATTTGTGTACAAATCGTACAATTTCTTCTTTTTTACTATTTATCGTAGGTGATGTTGCGGTGTCGCCGACCGGACGTGACTGCGAAGGGTTGCCGCTGCATCGGAGGGTCTTAGAATGTGACATTCCACCTGAACATCCGCTGCGGCGGAGGATAGGTGGACCCGACGTCCGACGCTAGGCGCGGCCGAGAGGACTGGTCACGTCGGTTGGCCTCCGCGCTTGTACAGATTGTAAACAACTTTTCGTCCTTTTTTACCGGGGTAATCAGTACAAAAGTGATCATTGCCCTAGTTGTTAGAATCTTGTAAGGTGATCATTGTAATACAATCTCAGCCGGATTGCGCTGGGTTTCTGGTGCCTTTGTGGGTGTGGAGTGATCGAAGGGCTCCACTCGGCCATTGCGGGGAAGGCGTACGTATGAAATCGTGGCTGGAGTTCGACTAAAAAAGCGAGAGGACGTCGGTGCTTCACTTGCGAATATTCGCTAGCAAAGTGCATTCTCCTCCTGAGTGACCACTAATAGCATGATTTTTAGCGATGGTGGACAATGCTTACAAAATCGTGGATGATTGTCGACGAAACAGGAAACTGAAAGGAAGTGGACCTTTGCTGGTATCTTCCGGGTAACTGCCAACGCCGGCGGATTTTCCTCGACGATGATTGGCCATGTACTACGTACCCTTCGGGAACGTGGCTTAGCACATCGCCCCAATTGTCTAGGTACGGGTAAGCTATCTGAAATAAATGGGGGTGAACTTTCCGAGTTAAAATTGGTCATTTAGGACGTCTTAGTGCGGAAGAGCGAAGCGTTTTCCACTCGCGGGGCTATAAAACAATTTGGGATTGATGGTGGTAAGGGGGAGTCCCGGCAATCTTAAGGTTGATGACCTGGGCACTGGGGTGCCTGCTTCAAGGGGCGACACGCTAAAATTGGTGACTTGAACACTTCGGTGATTGCCTCGTACGGTGACTTGCCAAAGTTGGTGGCCTGGGCACGGATGGCTGCCCAATGGGTGAAATGCCCAGATTCAACATTGTGTGGGGTCAGGCGCTCGGGCGGTGGTCGGAGAGACTACAGAGAAAGCCAATTCCGTAAATGAAGGGGGGTGTCTCGATGGAAACGATTGGAAGTAGATATATCAGTTCTGTGTAGGGAAGCCCTGCTGAAGGTATGTCGCGCGTGCAGAAGATTATCAACTCTGCTGCCCGTGTAGTTTCGGGGAGATGTCGGCGCGACCGAGCGAGTAACATCATCTGGGAATTGGGGTGATGAATGTCATTTTATGAAGTTGGTTGTTTGGGAGGGGGAAGTTTGTTTTGGTGGTTAAAGCTGCAGCTCCATCAGAACAACAATACTGTAACAGAGTTGGTTGTGGGGACACCTTAATTTCATAAATGTATCCCCCTCCCTCCATGTACGCCTGTCGCGACAGGTTCCGGCAGATCCGAATGGAATCTTACCGGGCCATGGTCTAGAGCGGCGCCGACCTGTCTGGCTGCGTCGTCAGCGAATTGTCACCGACCGCCGGCGAGGCCAGCGGGTATTGTTCGATCCCCTTCTCCCTTCCGGCCGACACGTGCACCGATATCTGGGATGGGTACTGCCGCCGTCTGACGGCGTGACCACGATGCACTGCCGCCGCCTTGAGGTGATGAAATTGTATGTAATTGTAAATGTGTAAATGTAATTGTCAGCGGGTCTATCTGAGAACCACAGTCTGGTAGGTGTGTGTGTGTGTGTGTGTGTACATTACCGTGGTATGAGAGTGATATGACAGGTTACCCCGTGACCAATGTCAAGTGTGTCTGTGATGTCAGGTGTGGTGTCAGGCACTTGAGGACAGTGTGTGTCTAAGTCTATGTATTAGCGGTTTATGAATGTAATAGCGACGTGGAATATTGTTTGACTGCTAGGTGAATGTTACTCCATGGCTTGGGTCTGTGAATGTGAGGTGCCGGTTAGCGTCAGCTGCTGTAGTCATGTGTCGCCATTGTGTTAGGTGCGGTGTGGCCAGACCAGAGGCTGCAGTGCGGCGTATCTGTTCGTGTCGGGCGACATGTTACTGGATATCAGTATTGTCTTGGGGTGATATGCTGAGGACAGCATTGGTTCTCACGAGCGGCCGAGGCTCTGGATGCTACCAGAGATAACTCAGAAGTCTGATGAAGCTGTTGGACGTCTCTGATATCTCAGAGGGACGGCGCGGCCGACGGTGCAGGAGAGTTCACCGAGTGCGAGCCATTGTTATCTGTCGTCGGATGGTTCATGGCCGAATGGCCGAAGCTCTTGGATATGACGCGGAAGTCACATGCCCTGGATGGGGGTGTAGACTGTCACGTGGTCATGACGTGTCGCGGTCTATGGCATGTGATGTGTTGCAAGAGGGCGCTGGTTGCTTAGTTCGCGGGGAGCCTAGAGCTCCCGTGCTCACTTGCCGATGAGCTGTCGGCGAGGGCAGCTGGCATCATGGCCAGCCACCGCAGATCAGTCAGGCAGTCAGCCCTGCCTGCAGAGGCGTCGCCACCGGGGGGGGCAGAGGCGGCAGTCGCCCCTCTTGCCGTGAGACTGGGGGAGCCCCCTCCCCCCCCTGAAATTTGAGGAGGCTCCTATCCGGAAATGCACAGGAAAAATGGTGAGCAAGGAGGCCGACGAGACAGAAGATCATGCTGTCGAGGAGGCCCCAATGCTGACAACAAGGCTCCCGCGAAATCTAATCAGGTCCTAATAAGCGACGTAGGACAGATATTGGGAGGAGGCCCCAGGATGAAAAGGATGCCACCGAGACGGGCAGAAAGCCACCCAGGTTAGACAAGAATGCTTCCGATTGGTGGCACGATATTCTTAATTTGGAAAACGAGGCCCCAAGATGGAAGAGGAGGCTCCTGCAATATAAAATAAGGAATGATGAGATATTTATCCGGACGCAAGAGGGAGCCCCAATATGGCTAAGAAGGTCTCTGCAGGAATGAGAGAAGGCCACTGTTATGTAGGCTACCCGGCCGGAGTCTGCAGCCCCTTCAGACATTCCGGTGGTAGTTCCACCGGCGGCCGCTGCAGCGCTGCCGTAGCGTCCTCAAGGCCAGTGTGTCCTTGGCAGCGAGCCGGGAAGGTGTTAGCGGCCGTTCGGCCTTGTTCTGTGGGTCCGATGGTAGCGGCCCCACTGTGTCATACGGGAAATACATTTGTTGTGTCGGATGCAACAGCCACTGAGACCAGCCAGATGAGGCCCATATTTTGGAAGGGGAGGACCCTAGAAGAGAAGATTTGGGACAATGACACAAAAGCACCCTGCTAAGAGGATAATGAGGCTCAAAACACAGGTGATGAGGCCTTCAAGACGTGACAGGAGGCCCTTGATTTGACAAAAAAGGAGTCACCTAGGAGAGGATAGGAGGCCCCAGAAATCAAGAGAGTGCCGACAATTGGCACGGAGGCCCCAAAGATTGCAAGGGAGGCCCCAGGATTGCAAAGGAGGCCACCCAGGATTGCAAAGGAGGCCTTCAGGATTGCAAAGGAGGCCACAGGATTGCAAAGGAGGCCCCCGTGATTGGAAAGGAGGCCCCGTGATTGGAAAGGAGGCCCTCATGATTGCAAAGAAGTCCCCCAGGATTGCAAAGAAGGCCCCGGTATTTCAAAGGAGGCCCCAGGATTGCAAAGGAGACCCCAGGATTGCAAAGGAGGCCCCCATGATGGCAAAGGAAGCCTCAAGGGTTGAAAATGAGGCCCCCAGGATTGCAAAGGAGGCCCCGATGATAGCAAAGGAGGTCCAAGGTTTACAAAGGAGGCCCCCACGATTGCAAAGGAGGCCCCCATGATTGCAAAGGAGGCCCCCAGGATTGCAAAGAAGGCCCCCAGGATTGCAAAGGAGGCCCCAGGGTTGCAAAGGAGGCCCCAAGGATTGCAAAGGAGGCCCAAAGGATTGCAAAGGAGGCCCAAATACGTGAAAAGAGGCCCCAGAAAATGAGAGGAGGCCCTAAGACGGAAGAGAAAGCCAGTGGATATGAAATGAGGTTTCGGAGACGCAAAAACAGGCCCCAAAACGGGCAAGGTTCCACCAAGATAGAAAAGGATGATCCAGAAACATGGCAGGAGACACCTAATTCGGAAGAGGACGACACAAGATTGGAAATGAGACCCCATGGTGAACGAGGAGGCCCCTAAAATAGGAGAGAAAGGCCATTAGATAAGAGGGATGAATCCCAGGCGAGAAAGAAGGCTCCAAGACGGGTAAGAAGGTCCCCAGGAAATGACAAGGGAACTGAGATAGGAAAAGTTGCTTATAATTTGGAAGAGGAGGTGTGGAGTGGCTGAACGCACACTCCACACTGTCTCGATGGTATGTTGCCAGAAACTTGTGCGTGTAGAATACGGCTTGTATTTTCAGAGAAGATCCAAGTGAGAGAGAGAGAACAGTTTGCATGACACGTTATACACAGTAACAGACGACGTGTCCGAGTGCGGTTCGGCAGCAGCGGCCCGTACGCACGCGCAATGATCTCAGCGAGGTCACGGGCGATACTGGCAAGCGGCCAGTTGTCTCTGCGCAGGCGCATAGCTTCGGCCCGCTACAGGTACCCCCCGCCCAGACACGGCGCCGGCAAAGGTGACGTGGCGAACGACATACCGCGCAGGGGTGATCACTGCACGGCCGGAGCGAGTGCGAAGGGCGG
The DNA here is from genome assembly GCA_034440615.1 of Ashinkailepas kermadecensis. Classification (NCBI taxonomy): domain Eukaryota; kingdom Metazoa; phylum Arthropoda; class Thecostraca; family Neolepadidae; genus Ashinkailepas; species Ashinkailepas kermadecensis. The sequence continues at coordinate 98,917 of JAOTOM010004535.1, read as the reverse complement.
GCCGCAGCGCTGGCCCGACGGTGATGACGGCGGTGGCGGCGTTGGTGCGGGCGGCGGAGCCAAGTAGGCTGGTTTGACGAGATGTCAGCCAGTGAGTTGGCTGAGGTTGCCGTCAGCCAGTGGGTCGGCTGAGGTTGCTGAGGTTGATGTAACGTCAGCCAGTGGGTCGGCTGAAGTTGCAGTCAGCCCGTGGGTCGGCTGAGGTTGCTGAGGCAGCCAGTGGGTCCGCTGAGGTTGCAGTCAGCCAGTGGGTCGGCTGAAGTTGCAGTCAGCCAGTGGGTCGGCTGAAGTTGCTGTGACGTCAGCCAGGACGTCAGACGATGAGCCTGTTGATGAGGCGTCAGCCAGTGGGTCGGCTGAAGTTGCAGTCAGCCAGTGGGTCGGCTGAGGTTTCTGAGGCAGCCAGTGGGTCGGCTGAGGTCGCTGTGACGTCAGCCAGTGAGTCGGCTGGGTCGTCGCGAAGTCGCCGTTGGTGAGCCAGCAGATGCCGTGACGTCAGACGATGAGCCTGTTGATGAGGCGTCAGCCAGTGAGTCGGCTGTGACGTCGGCCGGTGAGTCGGCAGATGCCGTGACGTCATCCAGGACGTCAGACGGCGTGCTGGAGGATGATGCGGCGTCGACTTCGGTGAGCAGGCGGATGTGACGTCAGCCAGTGGGTCGGCTGACGCAGTGACGTCAGCCAGTGAGTCGGCTAACGCCACGAAGTCGACGTTGGTGAGCCGGCAGATGCCGTGACGTCAGCCGGGACGTCATACGGCGTGCTGGCGGATGATGCGGTGTCGACTTCGGTGAGCAGGCGGATGTGACGTCAGCCAGTGGGTCGGCTGACGCAGCGACGTCAGCCAGTGAGTCGGCTAACGCCGCGAAGTCGACGTTGGTGAGCCGGCAGATGCCGTGACGTCAGCCAGGACGTCGGACGGTGAGCCGGTAGGTGCTGTGACGTCAGCCAGTGAGTCGGCTGTGACGTCAGCTGGTGTACCGGCTGATACCGTGACGTCAGCCTGTGGGTCGGCTGTGACGTCAGACGGTGAGCCGGCAGATGCCGTGACGTCAGCCAGGACGTCAGACGGCGTGCTGGCGGATGATGCGGCGTCGGCAGCGAGTCGGCTGACACCGCATGGTGGCGAAGGCCGGCTGGGCGTGAGCAGATGCGGCGACGCAGCGGCGAGACGAACGTCGGTGGTCCCTCGGTGTCCGGGCGGCGCCATTAGGCCTCCGGCGAGAGGGAGAGAGGCAGAAAGAGGAACGCGGAAAGCGGAGAGAGTTGCGCGTTGGCTCCCCACATCACGTCGGGACGGCTTGAATCACGTCAGGACGGCTTGAATCGCGTCGGGACGGCTTGAATCACGTCGGGACGGCTTGAATCGCGTCGGGACGGCTCCATCACGTCGGGACGGCTTGAATCACGTCGGGACGGCTTGTATCACTTCGGGACGGCTGGAATCACGTCGGGACTGCTTGAATCGCGTCGGGACGGCTTGAATCACGTCCGGACGGCTTGAATCGCGTCAGAACGGCTTGAATCACGTCGGGACGGCTTCAGATCACGTCGGGACGGCTTGAATCACGTTGGGGTCACCAATTGTGGAGTGGCTGAACGCACACTCCACACTGTCTCGATGGTATGTTGCCAGAAACTTATGCGTGTAGAATACGGCTTGTATTTTCAGAGAAGATCCAAGTGAGAGAGAGCGAACAGTTTGCATGACACGTTATACACAGTAACAGACGACGTGTCCGAGTGCGGTTCGGCAGCAGCGGCCCGTACGCACGCGCAATGATCTCAGCGAGGTCACGGGCGATACTGGCAAGCGGCCAGTTGTCTCTGCGCAGGCGCATAGCTTCGGCCCGCTACAGAGGAACCTGGGAGCCTAGAAGAGGTGTCCACCAGGAAGTCCGTGTAATGCTGGATAGTCGTCGTTGAGAAGTGTAGTGATGTTTAGTGGAATGTTGTGTGTGTTGCAGTAATCTGTGATGTGTTGCCTGTCGGTGTTGTATTTGGTGCAATAGATGAGTATGTGTTTGATAGTGAGTGTACGTTGACATGTTGTGCATTGTGGTCGTGGGCGTTGTAGTAAGAGGTAGGAGTGTGTAAGTGCTGTGTTTCCGAGGCGTAATCGTGTCAGAGTGCGTTCCTTGAGTCTGGTGTGTTGGTTGATGGTGTGCCAAGGTTTGTATATGGGGTGTATTTCATGAAGTTGCGTTAGTGCTGTGTCCCATGTTTGTTGTATGTGTTTGTTAAGTGCCTGTTGTATTGTGGGATAGTAGTCAGATTGTGAGAGTGGGCATGGTGTGATTTGTGGTAGTGTTGTGGCTATGTTCGCTTCCGTGTCTGCGTGTTCGTTGCCGTGTATGTTTGTGTGACTTGGTATCCATAGAAGAAGTGGTCTTTGTCGTGCGGTGAGGTTTCGGTGTATGTTGAGTATTTTCGGGATGAGTGGGTGTAGAGGCCACCCTTAAAATGGGCAAAGATCGAATCAAAACGCAGAGCAGGAGACCCCCAAGACGTGAGAGGAGGCACCTAATTTGAAAAAGGTCTCTAGAAGAGAAAAGGAGGCCCCTGTCGGACTCGAAAGGAGTCCCTCAAGACGGAATAGGAGGTCTCCAGTGCCGAATGAGGCCCCGAAGACCGAAAGGAGTTCCCAGGAAATGAGAGGAGGCCCGTAAGATGTGAGTGGTAGCAGGTATGGAAGGAGGTAACGTTTCCAAAATTGAAGATGCCCCCAAGACTTTGCCAGGCTTTGCCAGGACAAAGGAGGAGGCTCACGAGGCGTGGCAGGAGGCCCCTAATTTGGCAGAGGATGCCCCTGGAACATGAGAGGAGGCCCATGCCATGTTAAATGGGCCCCAAGATGTAGGAGAAGGCCCTCCAAGACGGGAGAGGGGGCCATTGAATATGAGGAGGGTAGGACACGAGAAGACATCCAAAACCGGTAAAGAGGCTCCAGGAAATGGGACGAGACCCCTAAGACGAGAGAGGAGTCGTATAATTTGCAAGAAGCCTCTAAGAAATTGTAGGAGTCGTGCCGGGGTACTTGAAAATCACGACATGGTCCCAAAAAGAGCCGGCCGAGGCCCCTGAAAATCACGCTGAGCCCGGGGGTACCAAAAAGTAACGCCCGGACCATGAAAATCACGCCAGTGGCACGACAGGTCGTACCGTTCCCTATCAGTTTCATTGGGACACAAATGAAGCCATGGTGACGAAAATCAATCCGGACATCGATAATCACTCTGGGGCCCTAACAATGGCGCCAAAAGCCTCCAAAACGTGTTGGACGCCCAAAAAGTGTCGAGGTCGCTAAAACTCGCCCTAGGGATCCAAGCAAATGACGTCGGGTCACGAAAGATTGGACTAAAAAAAAGTCGCGTCGCAGCCCTTGAAAATCACACAGAGGGCCCAAAAGGTCGTGCCAGGCCCCAAAAGTTGCAGCTGCCCTAACAAATAAATTATCAACCGGAATGTGACTCTACGGCCTCAAAAATCGGATCAGTCCCCAAAAAACCCGTTGGGCACCGGAAAAAACGTGTCAGGGCATCGAGAGAAAAAAATTGCACCGGGAGACCGAAGAATCGTACCGGGACCCAAAAATATCACGTAAGGACCTTTCAAAAGATAGAACTCGATGTCCGAAAAGTTCAGACCGAGACTCGATCGAATCGACCCCAGCACCGGCAAATTAAGAACAGGTCCGGAAAAAATTACCCGGAGGGCTTTTACACTCCGAAAGGTGCCATCGGCTGGAAAAAGCCCCTTCGGTGGCCGCAGTGGCATGTCAAAGAGGAAAATGTCCCCTCTCCTAAGAGGGATAAGCTCCCAAGAATCGTGCCGTGGCCCCAAAAAGTCGCGCTGGGGCCACAAAAAATCGCGTCGGTCCACCAGAATTCGCGCCGGGGGCTGACCCGATAAATACGGTGGGCCCAGAAAACTCGTTCCGAGGCCCGAAAATTTGGAACAGGAACCGCCAAGATCGTGTTGGGGTCACAGCTAAGTACAACGCGCCCCGCAAACTCAAACCGGTTCCCCAAATATCGCGTTCGGGACCCACAATTCCCATCGGTAGTCCCACAAATTTGGTCTGGGCATCAAACATTCACCTCGGGGCTCCCAAGTATTGGGCCTTTTGGGCCCCACATAAGCACGGTGTGACCCCAAAATTCGTATCGGTATCCTCCAAAAAAATCAAGCCGGAGTCTTCCAAAATAAGGAGGGATTCGAAAAAAATAACTGTCCGGATCAGGAAAATGGCTCTGGAGCACCAAACATATCATCAGATGCCTTCACAAATCGCGTACGGTCCAGAAAAACATACCGGAGCTCGAAAAAAAATCGAGGTGAGTTACAAAAACATGGCGCCAGGGGCTCGAAAAATAATGCCGGGATTCGGACTTTAAAGAAAATTCAGAAGAGATCCACACAAATCGCGTTGAGCCCAGGAAACTAGCGTTGGGTCCCCAGAACCACGCGCCTGGGCGCGATAAGTCAAAAAGCAAAAAGCAAACAAAGCAAACAAACAAAGCAAAGCAAAAAGCAAACAAAAAGCAACAAACCCTAAAGCGAGCAGGGGTTTCGAAAATGTGTTGGGCTCCTAACAAAAATGGATTGAAGCCCTAAGACACATCCGTAGACGACGAAAGACGAAACGGGTCCAAAAAAGAACACTGAGGCAGGGCCTCGGTCCGGTAGCCAATCTGGGAGCATATTTAATCAAGATATGAGGTGCATCAAAGCTCAGTGGGTATCAGCATTTCTTAACCACTATGAAATGTTGGAAATAGGGAACTAATGATCGAATTTAATTAATCGAATTTTCGCAGCGAACGTCCATACGAAGCATTCCATCACGTCAAATATGGCGCAAGTCTGTCATGTGGCACCAATTAGCAAAATGTAGCAGGCCTAGAAGAAACCGTAGCATCACACGAAGTGTGGCGAATGCGCCGAATGCGCAAGATGGGTGCGCATGTGCACGAACGTTGGCGTCGTGGCGACCGGGCGCTATGAACTGCACTGTCGGAAATTTGGAAATTTTACATTTTAAAGTGATTTGTATAGGTGTAATTTCAGCAGTGTGAGGTGACTTATCAAGGGATACCAACAGAAAACATTATAACAGGGTGGGGGAGTTAGGGTTGAAATCCGACGAATCAGAAGCATAGTGGTAGATTAGGCCCCTCCATATGACAACTCAGTTGATCACTAATTATTTTATTTAAAAAGGTCCTCTTTGACAAAATGGTGGTCCAAATCCGAGGACTTTTTAATGGGGAAGGTGGACCCTTCCAAATACGTTTCCCACCCTCCCCCTTGACGCAAATATAGGTAGGGGAGACCAGGGCAAAATGGCCCACTTAGTGGTTTTTCTCATATTGAGCGCCAGTCTATTGTTCTAGATAACCCAAAGTAGAATGATTTTCAAGGCCATCCTTTCGGGAATCAATGATATAGGCATGAAGTCTAAAACATTTAATTAAACAGAATGACATTGGAAAAGTCAAGCCATGTTTTTTTTTGTCATTTTGCCCCATAGCTGGGGCAAAATGGACACCTTCCTAGTGCAAAATTGGTCAATGTTCCGGCATTCTTAATTTGGATGTCCCTGGTCAATTTCAGACCTTTACATGTTGATACACCTCCCATCCAAATCAGATACTGCTTTGACCCATCGTCTATGTTGGTGAATGTGTAGCAGTAGTGCTTGTGGGTGAGTGGGTAGTCCCCTGGGCAGGGGCGTAGCTGATAGGAAGGTATGCGTCTCACCCATTTTTTTACCACGGAGCACCTGCCGGCGCCTTATCTTTCAGCTACATACAAATTTGGGAATTTGTTGATTCGCAGTTTCTGACAATTACCAAAACGTACATATGAGGAAAGCACAGGCGCTCTTCTGATACCGGAAATCCGGGATAGGGGCCTTCCCCATCGTCCCTTTTTTACCTAGTGGAACGCGTCTGCTCTTGCATTAAAATATGTTGATGCACATTTCTGGGCTCAATATTTGTTCCAATTCATTATCGTTTCACGCAGACAAAAGAAATTCAAAGCCCGTGTTGCAAGTCAGTTTTATTATTGAAATATTTTTATGAACCTGAGCTCATGATAAGACTAGAGTACAAACTCAAAATGCTTCTGCACTGTCTTAGGAACAACGATAACTCTCGATTGTCATGGTACAAGACAAGTCACACACAAACATATGATCATCTTTCATATCCCTCCTCCACACACATTGAGTATCATTATCCATTAGGTAGGTGAACATGGAATTACCTTGAGAATTTGAGAATGAACAGTGAGCACTGAATATGAACTAAATATTTCCGAGTGCATATGAACTGTCCCGACAACTAAACTCTACTTATGATACTAAACTCTACTCTACTATACTAAACTCTACATCACTGTCATCTACTCCTCCACACGCATCGTGAGCCCATCTGTCGCACAGCACGCATCGGGACCACGGTTCGCGTGACCTGGACTGGGAAAAAAACGAATTACAGTATAGGCAGGCCGGATCCTCTTCATCATCGGACGATGAATCAAACAGCAGCTTTTTGCCTGTGGTTTCTTCGTTTTCTTCTGCTAAGATGCTTGCCTCTTTGCACCCGAACGTTTGGTTTCCTGGGATCCACCTCTTCCTTTATTGTTCTTAATTCTCTGCTGCCTGTCTTCTCTTTCTTTTATTTCCCTTTCAAGCTCGTTTTTGTAAGGGGAAGCTGTGATAACGCATGTTTTTCCTTTTTTCCCTTCTTTCTCTCTGTTTTCTGGCAGATTCTTGGTACAGGTAGAATTTCACCTGGAGACACATAGGAGCACGATGGTTCGCTGAGACTCCGTGGTCCAGGTGAAGCGGGTGGAACATCCTCATCATCACATGAGGATACAGACTCGTCTGAACCTGAACGTTCACGAGTATCTGTCGGAGCGCCTTGCTTAATGCCTGATCCACACGCTGCTGAGCCTCCCGGTGCTTCCAAGTCTGGAGAGTCGACTGACTGCATCGCCGGTGCTGCGGGATCTCGAACTCCCGATTCCACTGGGGGAAGAGGGAGAGCAGTTGTCTCAGCCGCGGTGAACTCCTCCTCACCGAATACATGCCGATTTGTAGGGTAAATTCCGGTCACCTCAAATCCCTTCAACGCCGTCCTTACCGTCGCAGACTCCACATAGGCCGATCCGATGAGCTCTCCCATCTCATACAAAGTGACCACTTTGCCCGGGTTATTCGGAAGCCACACTCTCTGTGCTTGGCTGAACTTTGTGCTGAGTGGAAACACGAGGGTGCGATCCAGCGGCTGAAGACGATGAGATGTGTGTGGGGGTATCGTCAGCATTATGACCCCTGCGTTCCTGCACAGCTGTATGGCCTCAATGCTCTTGGTATGGCTGGCGTGTCCATCCAGGATAAGAAGAACCGGTTTCTCCTTCGTCGGTTTCACGTGGCTGATAGAATGCTCCAACCACTTCACGAACAGTTCAGTCTGCATCCATCCCGACTCGTGATACATCACTAGAGATGCTGGAGGAAGCCCTTTCTCCAACTGCGGGTTTACCCTCTTTCTGGGAAATATGATGCCGGGAGTAGTTCCCAGAGGCCCTAAAACACATTACGCCTGTTACTAGCGTCCCTCTCTCCGCAGAAGTGACCTGACCCACCTGCTTTGACCCCTTTCTTGCGAGTACTTTCTCCTGCTTTGTGGCCACTGTGCAAAACGCTGTCTCGTCTACATTATAGATATCGGTGGGGCCAATCTCCGCAGAGTCAATTTGTCCCTCAAGGTTGTCAAAAAACGCGTCTACACTGACCCTATTAAAAGTAGCTGCCCGTGCGGCACTCGTTGCTTCGGGTGATCTTAGCGATATCATTGGGTGCCGTTTCAGGAAACCCCTCACCCACCCCTCTCCTGCTACCTTCGTGTCCCTGCTGAACGGGTGAGATATGCCGTTCTTGTCCGCGAATTCATACGCCAGCCGAGCCAGATCTGATGTTATCCCAAACATTCTACTTTGCAGATCGAAGATATGATCCATCAAATCTTGTTCTTGGGCGTCTGTGAACACCGGCTTATGTCGCCCCAAACTCTTCTCCGTTGCCTCGCATATCGACATCTTTTTCGCTTTATCGAGGCGACGCTTGAGTGTTGAGTATGGAACCCCGAATTTGTCTGCCGCTTTTCTTGCTCCCATTTTCTTTACTTTAACGAACTTAACGGCCTTGGCCATGACATCCTGCTTCCAGGATTGCCTGGTTGTTTTTATTTTGTATGTTCTAACCATCTGTCAGCCAGTAGTATTCCTGCAAAAGAGACAGCCCATTAATAATTCGTATCATGGTGCCTACGTACAAATGCCTGGGAAAGTTTTTGTTCAATTTGTTTCTTAACCCGCGCCGTGCCGGCCTCCGATGCCAACTTCGGCGTTCCGGGGGTGGGGCTGATCATTCGCCCCCCCTGTGTAGGACAAACTATAAGGCGGAGAAAAAAGTAAGCATACGGCTGGATAGCCTTTTCCGAGACTTGATGAACGCCACCGAAAAATTAGCATTTGGGCGAAAAATGACGTCACTTGTAGTTCACGACAAAAAAACTTTGATGCCAGGAGCGTGTATTGCGCAGCGCTCGGCGGTAACCAGACTGCACCGGCACAGCCCACACCCTCCCAGCTCAACTCGACACCGTTCCCGCGTTTCCGACACCCCCGATCGCTGATTGGCCCATCCCGCACACGCCCCACCACGCCACGTATCCGGCCGGCCCGTCCCGGTCACGAGGTCGCCGCACTGGCTGACTCACCTGCCGACATCCCCCACGCGGTGGCCAGTGCCACCGCGTGGGGCCAGTGCCAGTGCCACCTCGCATGCAATCTCACTACACCCCTCCCCCCCCACATGATCTCAAACATCATTCGCCCACACCACTCGACACGCCATCCGTACCACACAGTCGTGCGCTCCGGCGGGGCGCAGCCCGCCACCCGTCCAAATCTATGTCCAGCGTTTCGTCCGGCGCATACGTCGCGTCGCGCGGATCAGTCACCGTCAGATCCAGGTCGTCCAGCGAGTCGTCGGCCGGTTCGTCGGCGGGGGCGTCAGACGGGCGCACCGGGGCCGGTCGCTCCGCTCGCGGAAGCGGGACGTCGCCCGACGGGCCAGGCGTCGCCACCCCCTGTGGGTCGCCGGGCCACATCACTGCGCGGACAGCCGGCCGGGGCGGCGGCGGACGGGGCAGGGGCCAGTCCCACTCCGTAGCGCCGTAGTCGTCGTCACTGTCGCCGTCATCGTCGTCGTCGTCCCCGGCGTCCTCCGCCGCGGCGCGAACACCGTCGTCCACGCGCCGCCGCACACAGCGGACGTGCCAGGGGCGACCTTCCACCTCGATCAGGGGGCCGGCAGCAGCCGCGTCACGATGCCCTCGCGCGACCGCTCCGTGCAACGCGTGGGCGCGCCGCGCCGTCGCAGCCACACCAGATCTCCACGCTGGAGCGGGGCGTCGACCAGCTCGGTACGCATCGCGTCGGGCCGGATGGTGGTGTTAATCGGCAGCTCACGACCCGGATATGCGTACAGGCGGGCGGCGGGGGCGGTGGCGGCGTTCGCGCCGTCCAATGGTGTCGTGTTATACCGATGCACCGCCTCCGCAATGGAGCAGGCCTGTCGAGCTGTCATCACCTTCACCGTCCGGTGGTGGCGCTCGACGATGCCGTTCCCGCCCGCCTCATACACCGCCCGGAATCGCAGCTGCAGGCCCCACTGCGCTGCGAGTGCCGCCATGCGCCGGCTACGAAACGCGGTAGCATTATCCAACAATATTTCATCGGGCGCGCCGCGATCCAGAAACATCGTGTGGAGATGCCCCGCGATCTCGCCCGCTGTCACGTTGCGCAACCTGCGCCACAGCCCGAAACGTGATGGTCCACAGTCGATCACCGACATGTACGCCACGTCCCGGTAGTGTACCACGTCGATGGCCAGGCGCCGCCAACAGTCCGGCACGCTCAGGTGCCCATGGTCCCATCGGACCGGCGCCGGGTCAATCGATTGGCACACGTTGCAGGCCCGAACCACCGCCCGTACCGCTGGCCGCGACACCCGCGTTTCACGGCACAGCCGCCGCGCGTGCCACAGGGTACGCCGCACCCCTTGATGTCCGCAGCCCTCGTGGACCGCCCTGATCCACGCGGGCTTCGCGTCGGGTCGTGGGTCAATGGCGGTCACTACGGCCGGCGCATCGTCGCCATCCTCGTCGGCCGAGGCCGAGTCGCGCAGCCACTCTTTCGGCACATGGGTGAGGATGTCCGCCGAGTTGTCGGCGGATCGCACAAGACCGATCGTCATGGACAGCTGGAACTCCGCTACCAGCTGCCGGATGACGTCGATCCGTCTGCGAATTAACATCTCCCCGTGTGCCTTAGTACGCAAGCACGAGCGACCACTCAGCGCGTCATCAATCCATTTGTGCACGGTGGCAGAGTCAGTGCGGAGATCGACGGTCCTGACCCCCCATGCCACAGCAAGATTGATACCGCTAAGCGCCGCGTCGAGCTCCGCCATGTTAATGTGCATAGCGGCCTGCGACTCCGGTCTCAGCCAACTCGCGTCTTCCACGACGCCGCCGTCCGCGTTGGCCACCACCACGCCCGCCGCGAGCGAGCTGGCGTCCGTCCAGACGACCAACTTGTCTCCGTCCATACACCAGGGCCATGGGCCGGGTCAGCCTCGATCAGCCGAGCCGCCACCTGGTCGACCTGGCCGCGCAACGCCTCGTCACCAATCGGGTCGTCCCACCCGGTCGACAAGGCGTTGGCGCGTCGCTTGAGCCACGCGGCCGCCGGCCTGAGCCATCCGGCTACGGGCACATGCGACACCAGTCGGCCGCACCAGGCGAACACTGCCCGACGAGTGAGCACCGCCGGCGGGGCCGCCACCGGATTGTCGCGCCGCCAGTGGAGCGCGCCCTCTTGATTCGAGCTCACGTGGAGCCCGAGAAGGCGCGTCCCGGCAGCCGAACGCTCCGGTGGCTTGCACGCCAGGCCTTACCTCGCGAAATGCGCCACCACGTAGTCCGCACTGACGACGCTCTCGTCCACCAGCAGATCATCTACGTAGGGCAACACACCGCGGGACACGTCCCGGTCGCGGAGCAGCACTGCTTTCACGACGGCTTTCATCACGAGCGGGGCGATGTTGAGCCCGAAGCCGATCCGTGTTAGACAGTACCGCTGTCCGCGAACCTCGACCGTCTGATACGGCCACAGCCGTCTGTCCAGCCGGAGCTGCAGGTACGCCCTGCACAGATCAACGACCGCGACACGGGCGCCGTGTCGTCGCCAGCGTCGCAGCTGGTCGACATAGACGTCCACGTCGGCGGTGTGCGCAAGGACGTGACTGTTCAACTCGCGGTAGTCCAGAACGGGGCACACCTTGCCCTGGTTCGGCTGTTGGACCGCCATCAACGGTATCAGGCCACGCGCTGGCCCATCCGTCCTCTCGTTGTATGGCCACAGCCAGCCCTCGGCGACCCATAAGTCGAGCTCGGCATCGTACGCCGCGCGCGCTGCCGCCGGCACCGCGTACTGCGCGGTCCGGTTCCGCAGGCGCGCCCGTCCGACGCCCGTCGCCCACTTCCAGGCCACCGTCCAGGCCGCAGCCCGGGCATCGAAGCGCGCCACGAAGTCCGCGGCATCCACCTGCACATCCTGTGCCGCCGCCCCGACCACCGCGGCATCCACCTGCACGCTCCGTGCCGCCGCCGCCGCCGTGCAGACCCCCACATCTGACGCGGCCCGCACTACGACGCCTCCTAGCGCCGTCACCCCGGTCATGCCCATAATCATGTCCACGCCCAGCGGTCTGTCCGGCACCACCAGGGCCGCGAGCGTAACCCGCTTGCCCTGGTAGGCCACCACCACACGCGTGACGCCGACGCACCTCAGCGTCCCCTCATTAACGGCGCGTAGCAGCACCGACCGCGGCTCCCACGTCGAGCAGCACCCGACGTAGATGAGCACATCGGTACATCCAGTGTCTATTAGTGCCCGACGCGCCACGCCGTCCACAGACATTTCGACCACCGGGAGAGCGCTCACGCCTTCGGGGACGGCGCGCCCCCGGCGGAGTTTCCCACTCGTCGCGGGCAGGCGGCCGCGAAATGACCGACGACGCCGCAAGTCCAGCAGCGCCGCCGCAGGGCCGGGGTCAGACGTCGTGCAGCGGCGGCACCGACCGCGGCCGACGCAGCGGCAGCAGCGGCGATCGCGGCCTCCTCGGTCGCGCGACGCCTCTCCGCCTTCAACGCCGTGCGTGCGCGTGACAGCGTGCTGAGCAGATCCGCTTCTCCTGGCCGGGCTCCCGCCAGCACGACAGCGCTAACGGCCGCGGGTAACACGTTCACGAGCGCGGCCGCCATCTGCTGGTCCGACACGCCGCCGAACAGGGCGGCGTACTTCTGCAGGCTCGTCAGGAACACATCGACGCTCTCGTTGTCCTGGAGTCGGAGCGTCGTGAACGCCGCGTGCGCCTCGCAGGCGTCCATCCCGAACGCCACGAACAGTGCGTCCCGGACCCGGTCGAGCGACCGGCGGTCCTCCGGCGGTAGCTGCTGCCAGATAGCGAACGCGCCGTCTTTCAGGTGCATTGGCAGCATATCCGCAGGCGACGCACCCCGGTACTCGCACAGCAGGACCGCTTGCGTGTACCAGCCCACGACGTCGCCGGTTCCGTCGAAGGTGTCGATCAGGCGCGGGTCGAACTTCTGACCGGCCGGCGACTCGTCCGCCACTCGCACTGCCGTAACAGAGTCCTCACTCCCGGGTCCCGGCATCGCAACACAAAAAAGGGCCGAAATAGCTTGTAGTTCACGAAAAGAAAACTTTGATGCCAGGAGCGTGTATTGCGCAGCGCTCGGCGGTAACCAGACTGCCCCGGCACAGCCCACACCCTCCCAGCTCAACTCGACACCGTTCCCGCGTTTCCGACACCCCCGATCGCTGATTTTCCCATCCCGCACACGCCCCACCACGCCACGTATCCGGCCGGCCCGTCCCGGTCACGAGGTCGCCGCACTGGCTGACTCACCTGCCGACATCCCCCACGCGGTGGCCAGTGCCACCGCGTGGGGCCAGTGCCAGTGCCACCTCGCATGCAATCTCACTACATCACTACAGGCAATTATGACGTCAGAGATGTCCCAACGTTTTTTGTCCCCCCGAGGTAATTTTTGGACATATTTTTAAAACGAGAACTGTTTTGGAATCAGAAAGGACAGGCGCATCGAACTGCTATCTCAGAATTTCAAAAATAGAAAGTTGAAAATGTTCGAAATGTAAAAATTAACACAAGAACACCAGCAGTGGGTCTTTACAGTTTACACCCCCCCCCCCCCTCACTGGGATAAGGTTAAATTAAATTGGAACATTAGTTTTTATCACTCTTCAGTATATGCTAGGTATGGGGCAAAATGGACCAAGTTGTAGGCCGTTTTGCCCCCATGGGTCCATTTTGCCCCATCCATTTTGCCCCATTGGACCTAAATGACGAAAAATTATCAACACAAAATATATGCTGCACCTAAAAAGTTCCTATCGCCTGCATATCAAGGCTAAATAACCACAGTCGAAGAGCACCAAGCAAAACAAAAGATTTACACATATGCTGGAAATAAATCACCGCTAAAAAAAACTGCAAAACTAATAAGGAACAAGCAAAAAACAGATTCTCACCTCCTGCTCTTCAATACACTGCGGCGGAAAGGAGTGATGCCACGCGGGATATGCGGGCATAGACGAAGCATCAGTACCACATTAGGAACACAAGTGGCGCTGCCTGTGAGGCAAGTAAATGGGGTTGACCCGTTTTGCCCCGTGTACCCATTTTTCCCCGGTCTCCCCTACGCCACTGGTTTCCAAATAATTTTCAGAAACATGGGGCAAAGCCAACATTGAGGGGGCAAATTCCCCCTCACAAGCATACAAAACAACATCGATGCCCCATACAAATTGGGAGGAATGATGTTTATGAATGCATTTTCTTCCTACAAACTTGTCTTCTGTGATTACAGCCTGCATGATTAGAGCTTCCCAGCTTCAATACCTTCTCAACGACGTCATTTGCAAAACGGTGCAGCACAGCGAAAACCATGGGCGTGACGGCGTGGAATTTGAAAGTTTTGAAATATTTCTGCATTGCCATTGTTGCATTGTTGCATTGTCATCTATGCACTGTTGTTCAATGCTTGTTCTTGCCGTGGATTTATTCGCTGAGGGTGTATTATTTTAGCTTGTGTTCCAGGTGCATTACAGCTAGCACCAAATGTTATAAAAATAAATAAATCCCTAAGATGGCGATAAGAAAACCAATTCAGTCCACTTCTCGTTGTCACCTTCGCGAAATTATCGTCTTAGGACTGATAAATGATCGTTTAAGCTTACTTATGACATCAAGCTGGTGGGAATGACTAACAGTAGTGGTGAATCTAGCTATATGCAGTTAGACTTGGTGGACATAGAAGTGGGTTGATCAATGGGAGATATCTTTAAGATGTGTTCAGCACCAGCCCCGCCAGCTCGCTGGAATCTAGAGGCCAACGGGAAGATTATTCTGGTCGAGAAAGCATTAAGACATTGGTTTGTTTTGGCACTTAGGTATTTATCCACATTTACTTATTTGTACCCTGGCATGGCGCAGTTCTCAGCGAAAAAAAAGAAGATTATTGCTATTTTGTTTTGCGTAAATGATGCACCATGCCAAGAACAAACAAGACATCAATATGAAATCATGTTTCCCATTATTGAACCATACCAAGAGCCTAAAAAATAGGAGGCCCCCTTCCAACATTGCCCCCCCTGGAAGAATTTCGTGGCGACGCCACTGCCTGTCCGTCGCTTCAATACTCGAGGTACGTCTGGGACTCTGACTGAGAGTCGTTAGTCCGTCTGGGAACGCAAGATGTAGTTGCTTACATAGTTGAACGCGTCACGTGTCAAGCGCGGACATATAGCCACCGGCCGTCGGGCGGCGAAACTAGCGCCGCCAATCGGCCGGTTGGGGAAACTATAGGAAGAGCGGCCCGACGTTGTCATAAATTGAACAATACCAAGAAACAATGCAATAAATGTTTAAAAAAAAAGTCGCAGCACTGCGTTGTTATGCCATGAATTCGGCGACCATTAAGCTCAATTGCGGTCATTTTGTTCAAAAATTCGGTTCGGGATTTGGACCCTCAAAACAATGCCGTCATTGATCAATCCACGAATTTGTAATTGCTTGCCGCAATATCAAGAAAACGGGTCACTAATCTCAACAAGTCGCAGCACTGCGTTATAATGTCATGAATTCAGCGAACGTTAAGCTTAGTTGCGATCATCTTGTTGAAAAATTCGCTTCGGGATTCGGACCCCCAAAATAATGCCGCCAATGATCCATCCACGAATTTGTAATTGTTTTGTCGCGATATCAAGCAAACGATACACGAATCTCAAAAGTCGCAGCACCGCCTTATAATATCATAAATTCGGCGAACATTAAGCTCGGTTGCGGTCAGGTTGTTGAAAAATTCGGTTCGGGATTTGGACCCCCAAAACGATGCCGGTATTGATGCTATTTGCAACATCAGTGGATTGACGACGTGCTACTTTCAACCACAAAATGCAGACACCAATTTTCGCGCAAGGACATCCGGAATACGATACTGTAAATAAAAACATCTGAAGTTGATTACCCCAGTAAGGCACTTTTACAAAAACGTATCAATTTGATCTTATAATCGATAACTATAGTTATCCAGGGTCGCTATAGTGACCCTGGCGGCGGTCCTAGTCGTGGGTTCCTCATCCACGAATTTATAATTGTTTGCCGCAATATCAGTTAAACGGGCGAGGAATTTTAAAACGTCGCAGCACTGTGCTATAATACCATGCATTCGTCGAACGTTAAGCTCAGTTGCGATCATGAAAAATTATGTTCGGGATTTGAACCAAAAAATAAGGCCATCAGTGATCTATACACGAATTCTTGTTTGCCGCATTATCAACACAACAGACGATGAATGTCTACAAATCGAAGAACTACGCTGTAATGTAACCTTGGCGTTCGGGACCATTAACATTCAGGGTATGGTTCCGCGCTCCGCCATATTATGAATGGCGGGCGGCCGGGGACGGTCCGCCGTCTATGGTGGAAAATAGTTCCAAAAGACAGTACGCAAAGTAACAATATGCGCAATATACCACTGTAAGTGGCAATGAAATTGACGTCTGAAGGCAAGCTAACTTTCATAAATGCACTACGCATCATATTTTATGGAGACAGAGTCTCATAAATTATAACTATATTATTCGTGCGCACACTAGTGAGCATCCGGGCGCGCTTGTCACGGGCGCTTATTTCAGAGTTCTTGAATGGCATCAGGAACCTACCGGTTTTCTTTCTTTACTAGAGATCCCCCGATGTCCGCATTACCATTGCGTCTGACGCCTAATGGCATAGCGTGATTGAAGATTGAAGGTGGGTGAACTAGATTGTCTGAACTTTGATGCCTCGTTGAACGCTTGGACTAGTTAATGTGAGGCTCAGATGATGTGCAGGTGTGACTGATGTTTAACAAGATGTGACTGACAAGATGTATGTTGAGACGTCAAGATGTATGGTGGCCCTGTGACTGCATGTGAGAATACTGAGATGATGTGAAGAGTGGCTGTATGATGTGAATGCTGAGATGTACTGTTGTATGACAAGCTGTATGAAGATGTGTGAGTGCCGATTTGTATGGTGGTCTAGACCTGTAACAAAGTTGGTTTTGGGGCATCTAAATCCCAGCCATTCAGTCCCCTCCCCGGCGCGCGCCGCGCCGTCGTCGTCAGTGGGTGATGTGATCGTCAGTGGGTGATGTAGGACAAGTGATTGTATTATGGGAACCCTATGGACAGGCGTGTCTATGATGTCTATGCCAGCTGTCATGCGGTGATGTGACCGAGTGTCGCTATTGTGTCGGGCGCCGTGTCGCCAGATCAGAGGCTGCAGTACCGAGCCTCTGCCAGTCAGCCGATTGTTGTGGTTCGCCAGCGTCCGGTGAAATGCTGATACAGCCCACGTGTGCGACGCCAGACCGAGCGAGGCTGCCGATGTGCACACACAGCACCGTTTCCCACGGAGGGACCGTTGCGCTGAGATCAGAGTCTGTCTCTGATATCTCAGAGCGATGTCGCGTCCGTCTGCAGTACAGTGCACGAGGTTCAGAGAGAGCCATTGTGCTCTCTAGACGCCAGTTCAGAGCGAGCCTTTGTTCGGGCCGACGCCCTGGCAATGCGCAGTCAGTCAGTCAGGTGACTTTGATCACGTGATAGTGATGTACTGTGAGTTACCTCGAACGCGCCGCAAGGGCCCTCAGTCATTCTCTGGCTATCTTGGACGAACGGTCGTCGGGGGCGGTCGCCCCTCGGGCGGCTCGCCGCCGCCTAGCCAGCCCTGGCCCCACAGAGGTACGTCGGGACTCTTCCTGAGAGTCGCTGTCTGTCGAGATGTAGTTCTCTGATAGAAACTGTTGCACCTGTCTATCAAAAATGAAGCTACATTGTTAACGCTATATCACGCTGCGCATTAATGTCTGATCTTCGTGGCCATTTATCTGTTGACTAATTCGCACAATATAGAAGTGCTGGCTTTGGAAGTGCGTGTCAAGAGATGTGAGATGAGAGCTCGGAGATGAAGGATTCGAACGATTTAATTTATAACCGGGGTTTTAAATATCGCAAACGTCGAGGTCTGACTAGCTATCAACGTGCCAGAAGGGTTGCCCCTTCAGGGATGCCCCTTCAGGGATGGGCCTGAACCTTTTTTACAGACCATTGTCATCTGTCAAGCTCGATTGAAACTGTCTGTCGCTGGAAGATGCTATTGTATTAATTTGTATATCGCTGCTGCACTATTGAAACTGGAAATTATTATCACCATTTAAGTGCTAATTAATTGCACAATAAACGTGATGGATTTGGAGGTGCCTGTCAAGAGAGATGTTTGGAAGAGAGGTTCTTGTATTTGAGATACAAAGCTATTGAATATATAACCAAGGTTAATATCGTCAACGTGAGGCCGACTAGTATTATCACTTGCCAAGGTAGTTGCCGAGGATAGGAACTTCCCTACAATATTCGTGTTTCCTATTCAAAAATGTATTCGTTGACGCACTTCGACTTCCTGGGAACGCCCGCGATGATCGCGTCGTATCACTCCGTGTAAGCGTCCTGGGATGTGAGGAATCCCATGAGGGCACACCGGTAGCGGAATCTGGCCTGCTCCGTCAGGAGCGTGGTCTTAAGCCGGTATTTAGGTCTGATCTCGATGAAGTGAAACCCGTTCCAGGCGCTCGAGACGGTCTTGAAGGTCCCCGGCGGGATGGCTCTGGCCTGTTTGGCGGGCGGGACGGTGTGATGCGTCTCGCGTACGCTGTGGCGGTTCAGTGGCTGCAGATTGACGGTGCAATGAGGGGTGCCGTCTGGCTTGGGCATCAGCACCATGCTGAGCAGCCAGATGACGGGCGTGTTGGGTGGCACGCGCTCGATGATGCCCAGAGCTATGTCCCTCTCGAGCTGCTGCGACACTTCCTCTTGTCAGTGCACCGGCACGTTTGGGTCTCCTCGTCACGACCGGTTGCACGCCGGGGTCGACCCTGACCTTCATGAAGGGCCCAGTCATCGCGGGGAGTGGCTGGTGTGAGTGTGTGTTGAATGTCGACGACGCATATCTCCCCAGCAGCCAGGCTTTTATGCGGTCCGAGTTCTCCGGCGACGTTTTGACGGGCAAACTCATAGGACGACCGGGCGGCGCAGTGCGCAGTGGGCATCCGCACGCCGCCAACTGGATGTGACCGAGTGCTCCACGATCAAACGAGCTCGCAGTGGCCGCCACTGCCACGCCAACCTTCGGGGACTCTGGTCCCAACACCCCGGGCTGCATCAGCGTCGTCCTGCTCAAGTATAAATGGTTCATGAAGTTGGTGACGATAAGCCATTGCGGACGTCCCGGACAGCCGTCCCTACGAGTCGCACCCAGACAACTTCAGCAACACGGCGCCCAACGCGTTGATCTCCTCACGTTGCAGCGAGGATGCGCTTGGTGACAAGAGTCAGGTGCTCCCTGCGCAGCCCCGGCTTGTGTAGGACGGGCAGTCCCATCAGGCACGTCTGCGCGCCTCAGTCGGCGATGGCGGTGACGCTGGCCGATCTTTGGGATGGACTAGGGAGCTCTAACTTGGTGTAGGCCCCGCCCCATCAATCTCAGCCTTAAGCTCGAACGTCGGGTGCGGACGGGCTTCACACACACGCCACTCGCGCGTGACGTCGAACATGCAGGGATCCGTGATGGAGATGAATCCCCATGGCGCCGACCCACGCTGTTCACCGAGGAAGCGCGCCATTGGGTTCAATCTCGATGGCGACGACATAATGAAACATGGCTTCCACGGGATCACCAGCTGCTCCGCGGTCGGCGTCGATATGAGGGGGTCCGCGATACCTGTGACTTTCCTTTATGTATCATTCCAGGTACTCTGTGAACACCATGAACTTTCCTCTTGCACACTGCCTAGCTGAGGTGTGAGACAACAGCATCCATATCTGAATGTTCTTTTTAGTTTATCTTGCTCTTCATGGCCTTGCAGTGACTTCAGCCACCGCAAGGCCTAAGAATTAGGCCTTAAGAAGGTGAGACAGCAGACTCATAATTATGGGCCTGTCGTTCCGCCTTCTTGTACGCGTTTGTCGCCACGCGCGGCCCGTTTGTTGACATGGCCCGCGCAGCTGTTTCCTTGCTGTCCACCAGTGGAACGGTTTCCCAAAGGGTCTTGATACCTATCTTCGCGGGCCCGAGTACTTCTTTCCTGATCTACAGTCATCCGCCAGACCGTTCAGCAGGACCACCCGAACAATTTCGTCTGTGTAGTCTACGCTCAGTGTGCCGGCACACTGAAGCACACTGACGCCTAAAAGCAAAGGAGAGATTCAACCCAGTTTGGTTGAGTTTTTTTTACACAACCACGAGAGAAACGGCAACCACAGCCCCCCTCCCCATACTGACCACCTACACATTTTGCCCTCCAAGCTAGTTCACGGTTTCGCTGCTTGGCGGTGTGACGGTTCTTGCTCCCCTTGTCCCTGATCACATTCGTATCCCACGGACGTCATCAATGCAGGCCTGTTCGCCCCGGTCTATCTGTCAAAGGCGCCTTCAAATATCTGGGGACATGTTTAATCATCTGGAGACTTATTTCACTCTTCCAAGAGCTTCCAAGAATGACGTACCCTTGGGCGGCGCTGATGATTACCCAGCAAGTCCACAACCTGGGTTATAGGGTACAACCTGGGTACCAAGTTATCACAAGCACAATTTGGGCGTTCCGTTACAATTGTGTCTACACAAAGGTGTCTACGTGTTTAAATACCTACTCAGGTAATACAGTTCAGATTGCTGTGGAATGTTTCTTTTCCCAAAGTACCTAGGTACAACAATAAAGTAAGAGAACCTAATTCCCTGAAATTCTGGAATGGGACAATCTAATTAATGTTGGATAACATAGCATTGTTGGTAATCTGTAATCCATGTCCTTGGACAAGATAGCCTAACCTTCCATGTAATAATTTTGGTATTATTGTGCTTTAAGGTGGTAACAAGAAAAGTTTTAACACACATATGCCCGTTTTTACTGTTTTATTGTTTTTACCTCCATAAAACAACCAAATGGGTTAGGTTTGGTTAGGTTATGTTCGTTTAGGTTTTTGAAGTTGGAAAATTTACCCCAAATTTTACCATTTAAAAAAAACTGCATTTTATTTCTCTGTAAATTTGTGCTTTGAAGTGTTTTTTTTAATTATTACGCTGGCCGTAATGATTGCACGATAGGTCCGTACTACAGGATGTAATGACAGCACGCACAGTCTGTACCAGCGTATGTAGCGAGCATGCATATGAACAGTCTGCCTACCGTTTGGCAGTGGAACGTGCATACTTTCTGTATGTACAGGAGGTGCAGGCTGGGGTGGAGTGGAGGTCGATTGTGACCTCACTTGACCCTAAAGACATTGACCTGGGGTCATGAAATGTATACTGCAGTGAGTTCACTACAGCCATAATTCCTCCAAATTGTGTGCTAGTTTCAGATCTTAGGTGGCCAAACCCCCCCCCGTGAAAGTTATGAGAGGCATGTTGACTGGGGATCTTCTGCACTTCCTACAGTAGCATTGTTTGCACTCAAAATGTAATGGAATGTGGTGCGTACGGAACCGGGCTGTTGAAATAAACAACCTGAACTGGATATGGATGCAATGCTTCATGGGGTCACAAACACTTGCTGTGAGGTAGGTGTATGACCACATTGGTTTGAAAGTACCGAAAGTTGAATGCCTGCAGAAAGTGAGAGGTCTTACCGCAGGGCAGCATGAAGCTATCATGGAACCATCTCAGTGGCTCCAGTTCATCAGAATCTCTTTCAATTGTTTCTGGGACAGGGGCAGATACAAGGGGTGCTGGGGGCATGTGTCCCCAGTGTCCCCTCATGTTTACGGCCAGAGTTGCACATTGAAAGAAGTCTGACCTCAAATACCCCTCAAATTTTTGCAGCCAGAAGCACCCTTCCAGAGGCAAAGTTCCATGGTGACAATTCCAGATGGTCCAATTGGACATTCATTGCATGAGTAGGCTTTAATTGAGTATTTCCCCTCCATACTTTCATGGACAAATATTATTACATCAATCAACTCATATGATAGTGTAAAGTAATCTAAAGTGCGACATTAACCAACGGCCCTGACCGCTAACGACTGTGTGATCGGGTTAAAAGTGTGTTGGTGCCAAGATTTGAACCCACCACCATTCACACAGAAAGTGGATACCCTAACCAACTGCACCAATCGTTGACATGGCACGAGACGAATGCGAGATGTAGAGCATACCAACTGAGATGTTTATTTCCTCGACAATCTCAGATGAAGTTTCGCATGTTCTTTACACACCACCTTTTTATTAAGAAACAAATTGTGGAATACTGTGCTTATGAAGGTGACTAAGATGATGGACCACTTATTTTCTGTGCAAATACTTACTTTTCAGGTTGTGAGCAAGATAATCCCCAAAAATGGGCTTCGAGTTAGGCAACAGCATAACAAGAAATGCTTAAAAAATATATTTCAAAAATCCAACATAACCTAACCTAACCCACCTTTGGAGAACAAATATTCCTGAAAAATATAATTAAAAAAATGTTGAGCAATTTATTTGATGAAAATTTTTGAAATTATCAAAAACCCTAACCCAACCTAACCTAACCTGACATAAGCTGCTTTTGAAGAAATAGGGTAAATTTGTGCTTTAAGGTGTTTTATGAATTCTTGGAATTTATCATTCCAATGCAATGTTTATGAATGTAACTAGGGTGGAACCACTCATTTTCTGTGCTAATGTTTACTTTTCAGGTTGTGAGCAAAATAATACCAAAAAGGGGCTATGAGTTAGGTAGATAACATAGCATAAAAAGAAATGTGCAAAATTAATGAAAATGCAACATAACCTAATCTAATCTAGCCCAACCAGTATTTTCGCGTTTTGAGGTGTTTTGGGGATTTGTAGAATTTTCTTTCAGAATACCATGTTAGTTAACATGATGTGGAAGATGTGACCACTCGTTTTTGCTGCTCGTGCTTACATCTTGGTTAATGTGTTCTCCATGCCACACTGCTGTTCTTTGTGACATAGTTTGTCCATCCCTCACCTGGGCTTCTCACACATGATTAAAGGGACATTCAACACTCCATGTAGTTGGTTCAACACTTCTTCATGTCAAAGATGCTTAGTTTCTACCTTTTTGCCACATATATCCCACACACTTATTAGCCACCAAGAATGCTGACAGAAACTGGATGTGGCTTGAACAAGTGGCATTGGTCACGACTTTACGTACTGATGACATCAGTACCTACATTATGCTAGTTTGGATTTGAGTATATTTGATTAGGTTCAGTTATGTTAGGTTTTCCTATTTCATTATTATTTATCATGCTACTTCATACCATATCAGTAAAATTAGTGATTACTGCTTGTTAATTGCAAGAAATACAATGAGATTTTATTCATTTAGATAAGATGAAATTTGAGTAGGTTAGGCCAGGTTAGGTTTTCTGATTTAATTATTATACAGTTCAAATTACTGGGTCCATGTGTAAATGTAGTATATTCTGAAATGGAGGTGGTGCATCTGTCCACCATTATGTTCCCAGGTTAGTGACATGTGGTGTTTATGTGCAATATCTGATGAAAAAAGGCAGAAACAAAGCATTTTTGACATGAAGAAGTATATGATCAACTGGATGGAGTGTTGATTTCCCTTAATCACATCTGAGAAGTACCCAAATCATGTTCATAAATGTTGTATTCTGACAAATTAAGGTATGAGAACTGCTTGTAGCATTGGGTAATCATAACAACATGCCTATGACATCATAGTTAAACTTGAAAAGTAAGCACATACATTAGAAACGAGTGGTCACTTCTACCGAATCAAGTTCATGAACATGACATTCTGAGAAAAAGATCTGAAGAATGACAAAACACCTTAAAGCACAAATTTACTGCCTAACCTCCCTTTGGAGAAGACAATTCCCAAAAATATAATTAGGAAAATGTCAAGCAATGTATGGTCTGAAAATTTTCAAAATTAAAAACCTAACCAAACCTAATACAACAGAGCTCTTTTAAAAAATTTTAAACAAACTTCTTTTTTTTAAAGACATTTTTTAAAGGAAAAAATCAACTTAAAAATGTAAGCTAATCTAACCGGATATTTAAAGAGATAAAAAATTGTCAAATTTTTCTTTCAAAGTCATGCTGGATTTTTATTCTTCCCAAACATGTTATGCTAGGTCAGGTTACTTTAGTTTTTATATTAGAAGAATAAAAATGTATGACATATTCATAATCTTTTCAAGAAATTTTTTATGAGTGGTTAGGCTAGGTTAGTTTATGTCACAGTGGTCACAGCATGCTAGCTATATTCATAAACATTGCATTTGGAACAGAGCTTCCAATAATCAAAAAAATTACCTTAACACGCGCACTGGAGGGGGGGGGGGGCGAAATCCGCCCACCCCTCAGGTTTTTCGTAGATAACTCCAGGTTTTACCGGTCGAGATATGCTATTTTTGCGTACCTGTTTAGAAGTGTCCGGCGCGTCGTTTAAAGCAAGAAAAACGGAAATCGGCCGAACATTTTTCGAGTTAGGGGCCGTTAAAGTCAAAATATTACGTAGCGCTAGACCACAACAATCGGCGCTTATGCGCTTCCCGTATATTGGCAAAATGTAAGTGTTCTTGGCAACACTAGCGACTTGTTTGATGTATATTGTTATGCTATATAGTTTCAAGATCATGTTAGGTCACCGAGGTCAAGTCAGGTCAAGTTCATGACATGTTAATGGAACCAAGCCGGTTCCATTAACCAACGTTCCGGTCAACCGGAATGTTGTCATAAATGCAAATTACTGTCATGCGATTGATGTCGCTTTGCATGTTACTCCCTACACATTCTGAAAACTACTGTTTCATTGTGTACCTAAGTGTTTCCATACTTTATTCATGTACTTCACTTCTTTCTTCGCGAAACCGATTGCGCCGAGCTGCCTGACGGAGCAGTCTGGTGGCCCGGTTCTGGTAACTGGTACAGGTAACTGACCTGATAAAGTGCTGCTATATAGGTGACCTTAGGTCAAATTCCAGGTCTAGCATCTGTATTGCATCATTAGTAATGTCCAAAACATCATTGATGCCCATTTTGGAGCATTTAAACACAATCATAGAGATCCATAGCAACGACAAGCCAAGCCACGTAAAACAAGAACTTTTTGATATATGCGACCTCATTTGACCTTGAAGATATTGACCTAAGGTCATGAAATTTTTCACACAATAGAGTTCTCTACCGTACCCATCCACCCTGCGAATTTCGTTACTCCAGCTTTAATAGGAGCCGAGATCTTAGGGGGGGGGGCGGAATCCGCCCCCCCCCTCCAGTGCGCGTAATTTTCAGAGGCCCTCCAGGGCGCGTGTTAAAACACAAACTTACCCACGGGCCAATCTGCAAAACATGGCAGCTGCATGACCAATGCATGCCTGAGAGACTATGGGTGGTACAACAGGGGTGGTAGGGCAGGTCCAAAGAACATGACCATTTGCACTTTTGAGGGTTCACATTCACCCTCAATCCTTGAAGCTCCACCCCAAATGCTAAAATATGCATCCTCAATGACTAGAAACTTTGCAGCCTAAAGGAACCACAAATAGGTTGTTGGAGCATGTCCTCAATGGTGGTTAACACATTGGTAGTTATACTACAGAAATACATATCTATTTTTTTAATGCAATAATTTGGGGAAAGCTTTTCATATTCATACATGGTAACTCAGAGCACGAAATACAAAGTAACGACCTTGTGCGAATAGTTTTGCACAGACTCATTAGATCACATTTGAAACCAAGTGCTACAAACTAAAACAATAGTGGTGATCACGGCAACTTGTGGTTTTTTTTGGTACAATCATTTTCCAAGTGACATGGGCAGTTATTATCTGGGCTTTTACCATCTCAGGGCAATGGCTGCATGATGTAGTTTTGGAGAATAGTTGCTTAATGGGTAATTTGGGATCATTTACCATTTGGGATCATTTAGGAAACCAGAGTCCGACATTGTGGGAAGCTGCCGTGCATGTCTGAGATGTGTGGTTTTTGGTGTTGCCCTTATGCATTCTTACCATAAAAGATTTTCGTTAATTTGCTGAAGCTGATCAGAGCCTTTAGGATCCCATGTGCACTCCACAATGTTCCACTTTGTGCTAGCCCTCATACAGTGGTGTACTGGAGGGGGGACAAGAAGGACAATCCCCTGATAGGTGATGGCACCCAAAAATATGGTCGAGCCCCCAAAAAAATTTGAAACCAGGCTCCAAAGAAAATTAAGTTGCGATACAAGAAATTAAACAGGGACCCTGAAAAGTCAATCTGAACCAGAAAAATCATTTTAGAGGCCCATAGGTGGTGCCAGAAGCCTCTAAGATCGCAAGGGCCTCCAAAAATCATGCTGGGGCCAAAAATATTGCACCAGGCCCAAACAAATTGAGATCAGGGTCTGGAAACTAATGGTAGGATTCAGAAAAACAATGCAGGCTAAAAAAAATGTGATGGCCTCAAAAATTATCATTGGTGGCAAATTAGATGCATTGAGGCTCTTGAACCACACTGGGAGTCATGGGTGGAGAAGCTTGAAAATGATTGGTGTGGCCCAATGCATGGATGTAATGAGTACTGTCAATTTGGTTCATGGGGTCACAATGGTGTTCCATGCTAAGAGAGCAAGAAGTTGATGGGGCCAAGGCAAATATTTGGTGGCCCAGGCCCCACCAAAAGCATAGCAAATTCCACCCCTGCCAGAAGCCCAAAAACGTACCAGAGCCCTCCACAAAGCACTGAGTTCCGCAAAGAAGCGACAGAGCTTTAGAATACTGCTGGGACCTAAGTATCCACACCAGGAGTTCTCAAGAACTCACCGGAGGTTCTCAAAACGCGCCAGGATTGCAAAACACCGAGGCCACAAGGCATGAGGGCCTCAACAACAGGCCCGGGTCTGGAAAATCCATGAAATGTGCATGAAATGGCAGATCCAGATAACAGCCAGTATCATTGAATACCTACAAATTAAAGAATGTGTGATGCAATGCAAATTGCATCGGATTCACAATTTCAAATGTTTACACCGTATGAAGTATCGCCTTCATCACACCGTTGTGTCGTCACATGTGGTTGTCAGCTAATCTGATTAATGTGACATAAAACTACCATATATACCATTCTCAGCTGAATCTATGGGAATTGTGCATTGTCACCGGATTTCGAGCAATGTTTGTTTTCAATGGGATCTGTTCTCCCTTCTCTTGGGATAATTAAGGACGCCATTTTTATATGATATGAGCCCCACGAGTTTTCAGGGCCAAGCATAATTTGTATTCATTCTAATTTTTTACAAGTACAATTTTCCGGGGCCACAACGTTCTTTCTCGGTACTCGGTATGATTTCTCTCGGCTCCTGTTTCGTTTTCAGGGTTTTTTTTTCATATCCTGGTGTGCATTATGTGTCCCACAGAAAATGTTGGAATAAAAAGAAGTTTTCCCTTTTGTACCTTTCGGTAATTACGCCGCAACTTCGAGTAACTTTTGGGAGAAGTGCCATCACAATTATGCTTTAGTACGCCCGTTCGCTAGCCCTGTTTACGCCTGGTGTTTGTCAGTTTCCGGTACACTGGCCAGTTTCCGGTTACTACTGGCGGTGTACATGCTACATGAGCTACCCACCTCTATTGATGTTCAGCTGCTCCCAATATATATACATGTAAATGTACATATACGTATATGGGTATATATATATATATATATATATACACACACACATACACATAGTCCCTCCAGCTGTCTTCAGCCTCTATTTATTCCCTGGGCCCACCCTGAACACATTTCGTCTAGTCCTGCCCATACTTGTTGAAATCAGTTTTTGTGTCCCTTCTTTCCGATGTCGTAGTGAGTAGGTGTGCTGTGTAGACGGTACCGTATGTCACCATCCTGTCTCACCTCAGCTAAATCCGGTATCCCAGCGAGTTGTTGTACTGTGTGGACGGTGCCACATGTCACCATTTTGTCTCACCTCAGATAAGCATCTGCCAATATGGAGTGGCTGTTCGGAAAGCGGGTCACCCCCGAGGAGATGATGCGCAAAAACCAGCGCGCACTGAACCGCGCCGTCCGCGACCTGGACCGTGAGCGCGCACGCATGGAGCAACAGGAGAAGAAGGTCATCGCCGACATCAAGAAACTCGCCAAAGACGGTCAGATGGTGAGAACCAGAACTCTTCCCTGGTCTCAGAGTGAACATGGATCATGTGATCAGCTTTTCCCCGTGTCGACGTTGATATTTTCGTTGCAAGGTTCGTCAAGAGTCAAAATTGGTATTCTTGTTTGTTGGAGTATATGCCAAATCTACAGTGGTGGTTCCCAACTTTGAAAATCCGGAGCGAGAGCGATCAAGTTGTTGAGGTGTTGAGCTCTGGATACCAAGGTCCTGAGCTCAACACTCGCACCACTCGGGACATTTCCCAATCCCGCAGCCTACCGGCAAAACAGTGTGGGCGGCGCCATTAGCCGTGATCGCGCATAAAATGCGTCGTGCATAAAGTGCGTCGTGAACCGCCCAATGAACAAACAACAACAAACTTGGGGAATCCATCCTCCCAATGGTTCAATTTATGGTTTTCATAGTAGTGAAGACATCAATAGGAAGGTTTGGAATGGTGTAGTTAGTGCTTCATGGTGTCCTTGGTTTGAAACATAATTCGATCTGCTCCATTGAACAAATTCTGCATTACTGTTAAAACTGGAATTAATTTATCACACGACACTCATACTGGGAAGCTCTATATTTGCATCAGCATAGCTATGCTGAATATTTGTTTCCATTTTTGTTGGGAACTCTATGTAAATGTCAGCCATATCAAAGAGTCTACCAGGCTCGATCATCTTAAGGTGATTCCGCCGAAAGGTCCTCTTACTTGACACTTAGGCCCAGTATATAATGTTGTGTATCAAATTATGCTACAACTTCTATGCTGCAGGTTTTACAATTGGGGAATTCATAAGCATCCAAAGACTAGATTTCAGTTTTCTGAGAACCTTGTACCGTTTTGTATGTTCCTTTGGTGATTCTTATGTTCCTTTGGTCCTTTGGATCCTTTTATGTTCCTTTGGTGCAACCGATAGCTTTGCGTGCCAACTGTGGGTGCCGTTACCCGCTGTGGGTGCCGTTGCCTGCTGTGGGTGCCATTACCTGTTGTGGGTTTCATTACCCGCTGTGGGTGACATTACCCGCTGTGTGTGTCATTACCTGCTGTGGGTGTCATTACCCGCTGTGGGTGCTGTTACCTGCTGTGGGTGCTGTTACCTGCTGTGGGTGCCATTACCTGATGTGGGTGCCATTACGTGCTGTGGACGCCGTTGCCTGCTGTGGGTGCCGTTACCTGCAGTGGGTACCATTATCTTCTGTGGGTGCCGTTACCTGCGGTGGGTGTTGTTGCCCGCTGTGGGGTGCTGTTACCTGCTGTGGGTGCCATTACCGGCTGTGGGTGCCGTTACCTGCTGTGGGTGCCGTTACCTGCTGTGGGTGCCGTTACCCGCTGTGGGCGCCGTTGTCTGCTGTGGGCGCCGTTGTCCGCTGTGGGTGCTGTTACCTGCTGTGGGTGCCGTTACCCGCTGTGGGCGCCGTTGTCTGCTGTGGGCGCCGTTGTCTGCTGTTGGTGCTGTTACCTGCTGTGGGTGCCGTTACCAGCTGTGGGTGTCGTGACGTGCTGTGGGTGTCGTTACCTGCTGTGGATGTTGTTGCCTGCTGTGGGTGCCGTTACGTGCTGTGGGTGTCATTACCGGCTGTAGGTGCCATTACCGGCTGTGGGTGCCCTTGCCAGCTGTGGGTGCCGTTACCTGCTGTGGGTGCCAGTACCTGCTGTGGGTGCCGTTACCTGCTGTGGATGCTGTTACCTGCTGTTGGTGCTGTTATCTGCTGTGGCTGCCGTTGCCAGCTGTGGGTGCCGTTACCTGCTGTGGGTGCTGTTAACCGCTGTGGGTGCTGTTACCTGCTGTGGGTGCCGTTACCTGCTGTGGGTGCCGTTACCTGCTGTGGGTGCCGTATTCTGAGCTTCCGTTGCCGGCGGCTGTGGTGAGCCGACTGTGCATGTTGTGCCTTCCCAGGACGCCGTGAAGGTGATGGCCAAGGACCTGGTGCGCACTCGCCGCACTGTCCGCAAATTCATGCTGATGAAGGCCAACATCCAGGCGGTCAGCCTCAAAATCACTACGCTCAAGTCGCAAAACTCCATGGCCCAAGCGATGAAAGGTGTCACTAAGGCCATGTCGACCATGAACAGGTGCGTGCTTCCACTGTCAGAGAATCATGGAGTGTTGGTGTCGTGAAGCTAATGTTATTACAGCGTGCAGGGTGGTGTGTTATGTCCTACGAACCCCCTGTTTCGAAGGAATTGATTGCCAATTCTGCTCCACTACACTCTCCACCTGTATACACTGCGTCTGAGTCACAGTGGCCTTCACAACACTTGTATTGCATGCTACTCACTGAGTAACGACCAACACAAGCCGATAATAACTGGTCTGTCCACAGCTGGAGATCCAGAGTGTGTCGGGATTGGGAGAGGGTGCTGTAATAAACCACTCACAGTTCGCCATGTTTTGATCCCGTGTCATTTTTATGCTGACTAGCGTAGACGTCACTTTGGATTTGCACAGGAAGATTCACCTAATGATATTCTATCTGACAAGTATAGCAATGTCCAACCGGGACAACGGATCGACTTCCCTTCGGATCCAATTTGACAATTTTTATCCGGACCCCTCCCCCCTAGTTTGGTGAGATATCTTCAGCCTTGCGTTTGTCCATGGCCAGTAGTTTTCATTCGGTCAATGGAAGTCGGAAAAGCTGTATACAATTTACCACATGGATCCCTTCAACACAGCTCAATTTTGAATTCGAAGTGCATGTCAATACCAATGGTCTGCAGGCCCAAATCTCCATTCACCAGCGGACAGGATGGCACGGCATCACCGACAAGCGATCTGTGACCCGTGTGGTGCCAATTTAGGTCATGCTCTCGGTGTATCACAGGTCTTTAGTGCATATCATTGAATTGGCACTTCCCGGTTTAAGACATGCCAAACCCTTCATGATCCGTCCGTCTGCGTATTTCAGATCCACTACCCATTGCGCATTGTAGGTGTACCAAAATGCTGACAAGAATCCCACCTGTTTACTTTGCACTTACTAGCGGCCAGGGCTTATTTTTCGGACTCGGCTTTCAGAGTAGGAGGGTAAAATTATGATGGAATTAACACGGCGCAACGCGCCTTGGGGTGCGTGTTTTCTGTGAAACCAAATCAATGTGCGCATTCAATGGGCATGTTTTTGTGATATTGCTGGCTGGCGCAGTCGCTTCATTGGCATTTACAGCTGCATCTTATGTGCATCGTCATTACTCTTAGTGTTTAACCGAAAACAGCCAGAAAGCCAATTTTCCTATCGTGTGAAGGTCCTGCTGTACATTATCAGTCATCTTTATTTTACCTGTTTACCTATGATCTGATGATGTCAGCAAAATTGCAATCCAAGTCAGTCCTTTGAGGAGTAATCTCACCATTATTTTGCGGTGAAAATTGCGTTCCTCCGCGGATCCATCCATTTTCTGGCCTGGTGGTGAAAGGGCTAGCGGCTAGTGGCGTCGGCGGCTGCTTCCTGATACCTTCTCGCTATGCCTAGATGCACAACCAAGATAGTTTTCATGGAGAGCACAATCGTTTTTAATTGCAACAGTTTTTCCCCAACTTTTGACTGGAAACGAATCTTATTCGAAGTTGTTGGCCATTTATCCCTACCGGCACAAACACGAGAACGATTAAATAGTTCTTTTACTACCTTGGGTTCTTGCACAATCTCGGATTCTGGTATGGTCTCACGTTCTTTTACGACGCATTCCACTGCTAGGACATATAGCATCGCCAAGCTCTCACCCCGACTAGTTGGATATGGACTTAATAATCCCGCCCGTTATGGGATTCAAGCCCACGATCTTATTATCAAGAGTTCAACGCCCTACCAACTAAGGTACCGCGAACAGAAGAACACAACAGCAAGAACAGAACGGTATCTACGAAGAAGGACGTCTTGGGCCTATAAGAAGCGTCGAATTGGCCGTTCAATTTTTCGTGGCAAATTTTGCAGGGAAGGACACGTGACGGCGAAAAAATACATGAATGATGCTGACATGCGTTTTTTTTTTGGGGAGGGGTGGAACCAATTGTACAGAGAGCCCCCAAATATAATTTGGTGCTTCTCCTCGCCGAAAAGTTATGATCGCGTCCCCGGGAGAGATGATGTCATGAACACGTGCCTCGTAATGGCAAGGTGCCGTACAATGTCCTGAGGTGTTGTGATGATGGCATCAGATGACCGAGTCCCTGTTTCAATGTTACAGACAGCTCAGGCTGCCAGAGATCCAGAAGATTATGATGGAGTTTGAAAAGCAGAGCGAGATTATGGACATGAAGGAGGAGATGATGGACGACGCCATTGATGATGCTCTTGGTGATGATGAGGATGAGGAGGAGAGGTACGTGACACGTGATAACCAGTGACAATGTGGTAGGTATAACAGCCTCGCGTCACTGTAGTAGTCATAAAGCCCCCACCACCGCAAGAACGCAGTGCTTGTTCATGCTTGTGTGCATCTCTGAAACTCGATTGCCGAATCAAATGCTGTTTGCACTGTGAGGGGTTGGTGGTTTCCCACCATGCATTTGTCGCATTTTGCGACTGTTCGAGGAAAGTATACCTTGCCATGTATCGAGGATGTCTGTCTGTGGAAGTCTTTTACTGACACCTATCTTGTCCGTAACCATGTTCCAGCATCGTCTGGCCGTGTTCCACCGACACCTCTTCTGACCGTGTCGATGTTTCAGTGACGCGGTCGTGAGCCAGGTGCTGGACGAGCTCGGCATTGAGCTGGCCGGGAAGCTGACGGACCTGCCGCAGGCCACCGGCTCGCTGAACCCCGGCCAGGCGGGCGCCGCCAAGACGCCGACAACGGACGCCGACGCCGACCTGGCCGCCCGTCTCGACAGCCTGCGTCGGGAGTGAGGCCGCGACGGTCTGGTCCGGCTCTGGCCAGTGGAGTCTGGTCTGTCGACAGTCACGACGGTCTGGCCTGCCGACAGTCAGGACGGTCTGGCCTGTCGACAGTCATGACGGTCTGGCCTGCCGACAGTCAGGACGGTCTGGCCTGTCGACAGTCACGACGGT
Organism: Ashinkailepas kermadecensis; assembly: GCA_034440615.1. Lineage (NCBI taxonomy): Eukaryota > Metazoa > Arthropoda > Thecostraca > Neolepadidae > Ashinkailepas > Ashinkailepas kermadecensis. Next base: position 65,985 of record JAOTOM010004535.1, on the reverse strand, counting down.
CTGGTCTGTCGACAGTCACGACGGTCTGGCCTGCCGACACTCAGGACGGTCTGGCCTGTGGAGTCTGGCCTGTCGACAGTCACGACGGTCTGGTCTGTCGACAGTCAGGACGGTCTGGCCTGTCGACAGTCACGGCGGTCTGGTCCGGCTCTGGCCTGTGGACAGTCACGACGGTCTGGCCTGCCGACAGTCAGGACGGTCTGGCCTGTCGACGGCCACGGCGGTCTGGTCCGGGTCTGGTCTGTGGACAGTCACGGCGGTCTGGTCCGGGTCTGGCCAGTCGACGATCACGATGGTCTGGTCCGGCTCTGGCCTGTCGACAGTCACGGCGTTACACGGCCAAGCTGTGTAACGCTGGTGGTTGACCTTGGGAACGGCCTGGGGAGCCAGACTGCGTGTGCCGGTGGTTGACCTTGGGAACGGCCTGGGTAGCCCGACTGCGTGTGCTGGTGGTTGACCTTGGGAACAGACTGGGGAACCCGACTGCGTGTGCCGGTGGTTGACCTTGGGAACAGACTGGGTAGCCCGACTGCGTGTGCTGGTGGTTGACCTTGGGAACGGCCTGGGGAGCCAAACTGCGTGTGCCGGTGGTTGACCTTGGGAACAGACTGGGGAACCCGACTGCGTGTGCCGGTGGTTGACCTTGGGAACGGCCTGTGGACCCCGACTGCGTGTGCCGGTGGTTGACCTTGGGCGCGGCCCGGGGCTCGACGGTCTGCCAAGCATCTCGTCTGGCCTGCGGTGCGCGGGACACGTCGGGGGTGCGGCGTGTGCGGCCTCCGGCAGTCAGCTGCTGACTGGCGCTGACTGAAGCCTGGCCTGTGTGGGGCGCCGTGGTCAGCCTGATGCCGCGGCAGTCAGCTGCTGACTGGCGCTGACTGAAGTCTGGCCTGTGTGGGGCGCCGTGGTCAGCCTGATGCCGCGGCAGTCAGCTGTTGACTGGCACTGACTGAAGCCTGGCCTGTGTGGGGCGCCGTGGTCAGCCTGATGCCGCGGCAGTCAGCTGCTGACTGGCGCTGACTGAAGCCTGGCCTGTGTGGGGCGCCGTGGTCAGCCTGATGCCGCGGCAATCAGCTGCTGACTGACACTGACTGAAGCCTGGCCTGTGTGCTGTTCCGGCACTGCGGCCGCTGGATAGTTCTCAATGAGAACGTGGCCAACCCCATTGTTCCTCGCCCGTGTGTGTGGAGCACGTGAGTATGCGTGCGGGATTGTGTGTGTGTGTGTGTGTGCGTAGCAGGGCTGGACGTGATGCCCGATATGTTTACACTGTTGTACGTCTGGGTCCATGTCCCAGACATTGACCGGTGGCGTGTAGAAGTTGGTCTGTGATTGGGGTTGGCACGGCAGGCGGCACGCCCTGCCGGGGCTGGTGTGTCCAGTTGTGCTGCAGCCATCCGCCGGACGCTTGGCTGTCCGAATCCTCTGTATTTTGGCCGATTAGTGCTTTGCATGTGATGAAGGTTCGTTGATTAGATTTTCCACGTGTTGCGGTTTTGTAAACGCTCACCGAGGAGCTAAAGAGATAGCGAATATCTAAGTGTTTATTTTAGTTGATCGTGGAAGGTATGGAAATGTACGTTTTGTTCGCTCGCAATAGTGGTCATGGCATACGCCGTGAACAATGCTGTGGTAGCCTGCTGGTTTAGGTTTCATTTAATTCACGGTTCGTTTTCACTGAGTCGGATCTCTGTTTCCATGTCTGCCATCCGCGCAGTTTTCTCCGCCATACTTGTGAGAACTAGAAGTTGCTAAGCTTTCGTGCTGGAGTCTCGGACCGATCTGGCGTGTGCCGCCAGTGTGGCCATTTTGCCTGGTCAGCGTGAGCCTTATATGCACCGACCGCCGGTGTCAGTCGCGACAGACTGGAAACCGGCTGCGACTAGCGTTGTCGTATAATTGTTACACCGCACGTCTCGAAGGAATACGACGGTCAGGCACAAGCGGTGTCGGGTCATCCGATTTGGAGGAATAGCTTGATGATACATCTGGAGCAAATTTGTTAGCTTCCCTTAAATAGTGGTGAAGCTAAGCAATCCCGTTGCGCATTCACTAGTTAGCCAATGCGGTGCAAACGTCCGACTCTTCCTCAGTTTAGTAGTGCACTTTTACGTATGTGAGCCGTTACACCAACAATTGTTTTATTGTAGGAGTGGCTGAAGAAGTGCGTATATATAAATAACACTGAATATCGCTTTTTTTAGAATACGTTCGGGTACCAGGGAAATATTCACGCTATCATGAATTATGGTGCACATCTTGTGAAGGTGTGGAACTGGGCAACTACTGAGATCACGGTCATATATATATATATAATGGTAAAGTTATAACCAAAGAACAGCAAATATTTGGTTCATGTTGAACACCACATACAAATACCTGGAGAAATTCGTAGACACAATCCAACCGAAGAAGTCTAGGTATCGTAAGGTCTTGTGGCGGTCACTCATCTGAGCATGAAACGATCACGGGAGTGCAGTTTGTTCCCTTTTAAATGAATTAATTTCGAATACTAGTTGGATTGGCTATATGGACCAGGACTTTGCCTCCAAATTGAGCCTCTCAGCCGGAGGTTATGCGAGCGTGTGAAGCGACTCGAACTCAGTCTTGCCAGGACGTGAGACCGGTGCAGGCAGATGCCCAAACCAACTTAGCTACCTTATCCACTTTGTTAATGTTTTGCAGACTGGGGGAGCAGACTGTAACTGACATACGTTTGCAAAATTAAATCGAACATAGGGCATGACTGCAATCGTGGTCTACCACCCTTTTTCTTCATATTTTAGGTATCTTTAATCTTGTCGCCTTTTAGTCGTCTCCCAGTTTAATAAACATTTCCTGGGATCCGGAGGGGGGTCACTAAGGGTACGTTCCCCAGTACGGTGTCCACCCAGGGCAGTCGACTGCAGCCCCTTCTCGGCATCTGGGTGAGGTTCATTCTATCGCGCTCAATCGGTAATGCTGCATCCAGGGAAATGATGCCAGACCCGTCTGCATTGGCGAGATTGACGTCTGACCGTCGCGGAGGGGTATCTTTGTCTTCTATCTTCATTATTATTTTACAGATTTTAGCTGGGTGGATAAACTCGACGAATTAGGTGGGCAGCTAGTTCGACTGAAAGGACACTAACAGGCACGGGTGTTGATTTCCGAAAATTATTCGGGGGGCGGGGCGGAAATACATGAAGACGGTGATCAGACCCAAATTGATTTTGGACACCCTCCATAGGGTCCCATGTTAAAAGTTGAAATTATTGAGGGGGGTGGCAAAGCCAACATCGAGGGGGTAGTCCCCCACACAAGTATATAAAACAATACCCCTGCTGGCAGGGACGGGTAGCTGTGGTAATGTTTTGATGCCGAGCTTTTTGTATGGATTTATTTACTTCACTGGTTGATACTAAGTAGATATTTGTGCATGGATGCCCAACGAAGTCGATGCGCCCCTAAGCCCAAATAACCAACCATGTATTTATGCATTGCCGATATCTTTATTTTTAACTGCACATCTCATCCAGCTGCGAAATATATTCACGTTGCATTATGGGTTTGAAGACAAAATACATCTAATTTGGCTCTGCCTTTGTCTGCATAATATTCCTGCCATTTATTGCCTGGGAGCTCAGCTTCGAACTACCCTCACACCCAACACCACCACCACCATATGCTACTTGGCTGTGACGCAAACAATTCGCAATCCAAAAGTCATAGTACACATTCCATGTCCATAATTTAATAAGCTGGCTGAATTTTGCACAATGCACACCACAGCATAATACAAAATCAGCCGTGAAGTGAGTGGAAGCTCTTCCCGTGAAGTCCTCAGCAATATCGGCATGTCTTCTGCCGCTCAAGACTTGTCCGGGAGCTCCTTATCGAAGATGTACTCGCCGAGTCCGGGGCCGCACCGCTGCATTCGCGTCACCATGTCGCCCAACTCCTTAATGGCCTCCACCTGTGGGCGCAGCGAGTGCGTTAACACACTGCGTCAGAGCCGTGGTACACAACCGTGTTTCTACAATCGGCGTTATTTTATCCCGCATCTACCCTCGGCGACCTGATAGCCTGGTACCCCAGTTCAGTTTGTTTCGTCACCATTCAAATCTCGACAGTCGTTAATTTGGGTTTCCCCGCGACCTGACGGCGTGACGTGGTGGCCGCGCCTACTGGTGGCTCAAGGCCCCGGACGTGCGTCAGTTCCATGCTCCAGTACATCCTTCGGTCGGACGAGGAAAAAGAAAGGGGCGGCCCCCCCCCCCGGGGAAGGGGGCATCCCCCCCAGCCGCCACCGAACCAAACGCCCCTCCAAAAAAAACGGCCCCGGCAGCGTGACGTGGTGGCCGCGCCTACTGGTGGCTCAAGGCCCCGGACGTGCGTCAGTTCCATGCTCCAGTACATCCTTCGGTCGGACGAGGTCCAGGAGAGTGAGCGCCGGCTCCCGGCCCGGCAGGAGAGCACCACTCCCAGCCGCCACGCTCACGAAGCCAAACGGGCGGCGCCTCGCAGAAATGGAGCCGGCCCCGGCAGCGACCCGGCAGGAAGCAAACAAGACTTTCCATCCGAGGGCGGATGGAACACCCTCGCCACGAAAGCGAGTCGAGGGTCTGAGTTACCTGCATCAGAGACTGGTCGGTCTAAACCGAGTCGGCCACCACCACCACCACCCCTCGGCTAGGCACCCCAGGCGGTGTGGTCAGTGGGACCAGCTCGTGCTGACCTGGTCGGCGCCGGCCGCCCATGAGGCGCTCACCGCCATCCCGCCAGGGGACGTAGTGGCTCGGTGTGCCAATTGGCTCCCCGGGTGCCCATTGGTAACGACATTCCACCAGAGCTTCCAACTAAAGCTCATGTTGGATCTATACAAACACTGGCGGATCCAGGGGGGGCAAAAGGGGCTTTAGCCCCCCCCCAATCAAATCTGGGGGGGGCTAACAGTACAAATTAGCCCCCCCCCCCAACAAACACAAAAAACTAGGTAACAAGTGAAGGCTTCTCTTGTTAGCTATCCAAATCTAATAGGTTTTTGTTTCATTGAATACATGATTGTGTCATGCCTGCTTGCTTATTTATCCATTATTCCTTCTTCCTACAGCAAGAGGCAGAGCTATCGCTATACGAGTAGATATGAAGCGTCAACTTTCCATAAAGGATTTATTCTCTAAAAATAGGGCAAAAGGTAAGTCCATACATGTTTTGTGCTTTCATAGTTTTCATATATGCAGGTATTTATCTTAGATGTGCTGCCCCTGTAAGAAGCCTTTCAATTAAAACATATTTTGAGTATCTGACCTTAACTATTTTAATGCAACTTATGTAATACTTTTCTTTCCTGAAAGTTGTTAGAAAAACCAGAAAGAATTAGGTACATAACTAACTATCTTTGCCCTAATAGTTATTAACCCTCGTACTCCCAGCAGATTTCACCACCACGCACCACTGGGGGGGGGGGGTCAATTTGACCCCACTAACTTTTGTTATGCGCCATATGGAAAGATACGGAAAACGGCATCGTTTACCTTGTTATTGAACTTCTAATATTAAATAAAAAGTTGCATTGTATGTCTGATAGTTCACGGTCCAGCTGGAGTGGAAGCAACCTAGTTTCGGGCCGCGACCGCTTCTTCAGTTGCAGCCAACGCAGCGCGGTAAAAAGTGTGAACCCCGGCTACGTTTTCATTGATAAAAACGGAACCGCAGTATAAGATTTGAAGCTGATATTTGTACACTCATAGATACGATAGTGCTCTATAACATACGTTACGGATGTTGAATTTTTTATTAATTCGACAAAAAAATTGTCAAATTGACCTCGTATCCTCGCCTTGTTCGAGGTCACACAGATCTGGACTATTTTTCAAATTGTATTTGATCAATTGCTTATCGAGAATATGCCATTGGTTTCGAGAATATGCCATTGGTTTTTCGATACCTCTTATTGGTTTTCCTACAGACAATCCTGAAAAGATGAATACAAATTTCATTTTGAGAAGCAAAATCCGAATTTAACGTCGATAATGTACATCTCGGTGAACCTGGATCACCCAAACATAAAGTTTGAACCAACACATCGGCTATTCCTAGAACGCATGCAAAGTTTCAGCCGATTATCTGTGCGTGTTCGGCACTTAGGTACTGTGGAAAAACCTCACGGCTGTGGTGCGAAGATGACCATCCCCCCCCCCCCGTCCGGAGTGCGAGGGTTAAGGTTATTACAAGAAACATTAAGATACAACATAACTTTGGCCTAGATATTCTTAAAGTATATGTATAAATATATATATATATATATATATATATATATATATATATATATGCATATAGGTCTGCCTATTTAAATACAGGGTCATATTTTCAAATAACTGCATGGCTGTGATTGGCCTCAAGTCAGGAACACCATGCACGTGCAATGTGCTCCGGTGTACATCGTAACTGGCTGATACCGGCCGAAAAGACATTCCTCGTATTGATGTTGTTCAAATTCAGTCAATATTTAACTTCTTTAGACCATTGCGAATTTTCCTTTTGTAATGTACTTTTATTTATGAATATTGAATGTGTCGTGGTGCAGGTAAATGTTTATTTAATGACAGACTGAAGACTGTGGGACGCTCTCGCGATATTAACATCCTTTTGACTATATCCTGTGTCTGATTACAGTCCCTGCACCTGATTCTGTTTCGGCTCACTTACCGGCTCCTGCCACCGGTCATGCACCGGCCCCTGACTCTGCTTCGGCTCCCGTATCGGCTCCTGGTACGGAGCCCCCCCCAACCAGTGACTGGATCCGCCCATTGCGCTTCCCACACCCTCCCCCCCCCCCCATGGTCGACAACAACACATCGCTTCGCACCCTACCCCAGGTCAGCACGTCAAACACCACGTCTACGTTGCTTCCCCCCCCGGTCGACGACAAACGCCCCGCCAACATCGCTTCCCCCCCTCTCCCCCGGTTGGCAAGTCCTGGAGACCCAGTTTAGCCCCCCCCCGCCAAACCGAGCGGCTAGATCCGCCAGTGTATACAAATTAGTCGCTCCCAGTCAGCCACAGACATGCCCTCTACCTTTCCAGTGGAATGTGCGTTGTTTTCGAGGGGGAGTTGTTCCCTCAGTGCGCACAAAGCGACACCCCTGGCTGGAATACCAGACTGAAGTTTTTCTCGGTATGAGACCTCGAAGGTATAGCCCCGAAAAACCGACTGGATTGAGTTTGAGGAAAAATTTCAGATAAGATTCACTGCCGAATACAACAACCATCCACCCTCGATAGCTACTTGTACCTTGGTGGCCCCGAGACGGACGTCATATATGTACTGATGACCCCTGGGACATCCTGTCGTACCACAGTGCCGTGTACCCAAAACAAATCCCAGTCCAGTCTTCTGGCTCTCAGAGATCCTCTTCTCAGAGATCCTCATATGTACTGATGACCCCTGGGACATCCTGTCGTACCACAGTGCCGTGCACCCAAAACCAATCCCAGTCCAGTCCAGTATTCTGGCTCTCAGAGATCCTCTTCTCAGAGATCCTCTTATATGTACTGATGACCCCTGGGACATCCTGTCGTACCACAGTGCCGTGCACCCAAAACCAATCCCAGTCCAGTCCAGTCTTCTGGCTCTCAGAGATCCTCTTCATCCCTCAGGGCCCATCACAGTCCTCACAGTCCTGTCCAGCTCTCATCTCGGGGGCATCCCCACTCTCAGATGGATCTCGCTAGTCCCTTTCAGGTCTTAGGGATAATGTTCATCTTCCAGGGGCTCTGCCAAACCACAAGAGCATTCCAGCTGTCTCTGATCCAGTATTCTCAGTCTTCACGACCCTCAACAGTTGTCAGGATGAATGCCTTCGGGTGTCCAGGGCTCTTTCCACACAAGCTGTTGGATGCATTTGAATTTTTCATCGTTTATATCTGCACCTACGCATTGAGACGACATTGCGGCCTCCTTAAGGCGGTCATGTAGAGGCCCCTCGGATCTGCCAGGGGGAGGTTTCCCCAGTCACCCCTTAGATTCGTCATTGCTTTTTAACAGCCCGGGCACTTCCATGTATTTAGAGGAAATTTGAATATAGACCCTTTGAAGACAAAGTGCCCAAAATCCGAGGAACTTCGGAAAAGTGAGGCTTAAATAGGTCCTCTTGAGATGTTCGCCCCCGGGACCAAATCTTGGCTACGCCACTGGTATTAGCTACGTTGACTCAATTCGGGTTCGCTTGGCTATCTGCGTGAATGACGATGTTAAGGGCGGTGCATGATCGGTGTAGTCGATGCGCCCTAAACTCAAACAACCAACCGCATTTATCCTTCCCATGCCCTGGCCACCAAGCTCCGATTATATCTGCTGCCGTGCCCTCAGATTGCCCACCTGTTTAGAAGTGAGAAAGTAGCCACATGCAGGGATCAACACAGCCATATCCTCGAGAACAGGAAAACACGCTACAACTTTCAAGATGCATTCTCAAGCGATGGCTCTCGTCTTATAATCCGAAAGTTGACTTTCCTGCGGCAGTGTTCAGCGCACGATGTACCTGTTCGGTGAGGTAGTGTGTCTCGATGAAGTCGCACATCTGGACGTCGCCGTGTGAGCCGGCCACGGTGTGCAGGTCGAGCAGCGACTGGTTGACGCTCTTCTCCAGCTCGAGCGCGGCCTGCACCGCCTGCGCCGGCGAGCCCCACTGGTCCTGTGCCGGCTTCATGATGGGCTGCAGCACCACGCGACCGCCGCGCTGGTTCTGGAACTTCATCAGCTTCTGCGCGTGGTCGCGCTCCTCGTCGGACGCCTTCTTGAAGAAGTCGTGGAAGCCGGGGAACGCAACGTCGTCACGATCGAAGTAGTACGCCTGTGGTGGACAGACCGATTCAGAAGGCACTCTGCTAAAATTGGTACTTGTGTTGTGACGGGTTCAGGTCCCAGAGAGACTGAGACCCTCCTCATTCTTTTCCAGGCTGGTAATGGAAAAATAACCACAGAATTGTCTATTTGTATTAAGGCGTTTGTTAAAACTGTTTCAAGATGTTCTTATTCGAAATTTCTGCGGGAATTTCTCGCCAGACAAAAAAGTACGGAACGAAGGAAAAGGTGCAACTACTGAATGAACGTTTGCCCCTTCCATAAATGACATGAAATATGAGCTATGGTCAGCAGGGATTCAAACCAGTATTATGTACTACTGTAAGGATGAAATATTGACCTTCCAGATGGCGTAAACAAATGCCATCTATAGATAATCTTGAGATATTTTAAGTTTCGCCAAAATTGTAGAACTAAACCCGGTCTCCCCAATGGGTCATTCGAAATTCTCGACATTTTTCCTGTTTCCGACATCAAAAACTCCTCTTCGTACTCACTAGTCAGATTTGTGCATGTTTATTAACAGGAAGAATCTTAGTCATTTTAAAACAATTTCATTCAGGCTTGACGGGCAAGAATGAATGAATAATTTTCCAGAGGATAATGTTCTGCACGGCAAACATCTAGAACAAGGACTTTTCAACCCAGCTTCTGGTTCTAAGCATGCCGGGAGATTGATTAAGGGGAGTAGTCTAGTGGTGAGGTACCCGACAACCCAAAAGCTGTGGGTTCGAGTCCCACCTGTCGCTGTTCTTCACCCCCGACCAATCGGAGTGGGATATTGGCGACGCTGCGTGACCAAACGGTCGACGTGTCGCAAAAAACAAACCACCGACGGTCGATTAAGCTCGACACAGCACTCCCATGCTGCCACACCGGGGCCCATTCGCCATCACAGCCAGCACGGTAGTGGACACAGCCAGAGACAAACCGTTCGCACGCACAGTGCATTAAAGACGAGGCCGCCGCAGCAGCATGTAGTGACGTCACGGCCTGCGGGTCAAGGTCAGCCAGCATCGACCGACGTCGCCGAGTATGGACCGGCCTGTCATGTGCGCGGTGGCCGACCACACTAAGTCGGGGCCGGAGCTGGCTAGACTGGTCCGATCAGACTGGAGCGGCCCGCGCAGCCTGGCTGCCTGCTCAGCCTCGACTGGAGAGGCCAGTACTGAACGTGGACTAGGGCCGCCCTGGCCGCAGCCAGAGTCAGAACAGTCGGAGCTGCACAGGTTCAGTCTGGATTGGAGCTGGCCGGACTGAGCCAACACCGGCCAGAGTCGGAACAGATCGGAGCCGCAGAGACTCAGTCTGGGTTGGAGCTGGCCGGAATGAGCCAACACCGGCCAGAGTCGGAACAGATCGGAGCCGCAGAGACTCAGTCTGGGTTGGAGCTGGCCGGAATGGGCCAACACCGGCCAGAGTCGGAACAACGGAGCTGCGGAGACTCAGTCCGGGTTGGAGCTGGCCGAATGAGCCAACACCGGCCAGAGTCGGAACAGATCGGAGCCGCAAGACTCAGTCGGGTTAGAGCTGGCCGGAATGACAACACCGCCAGAGTCGGAACAGATCGGAGCCGCAGAGACTCAGTCTGGGTTGGAGCTGGCCGGACTGAGCCAACACCGGCCAGAGTCGGAACAGATCGGAGCTGCGGAGACTCAGTCTGGGTTGGAGCTGGCCGGACTGAGCCAACACCGGCCAGAGTCGGAACAGATCGGAGCCGCAGAGACTCAGTCTGGGTTGGAGCTGGCCGGACTGAGCCCTGACTCGGCCAACACTACCGAGTGGCGGACGCTCCGTAGCGACGCGGCCGGTCGGTGCTGCGGAAATGTCGGAAATGTTGGAAATGTCGGTCAGTCGGGCAGCGCGGTGCCGGCTGGCCGTGCCGTCTGCAGGAGCCGACACCGGTCGACCACGGACGGCACGTCAACACGCTAGCCAGCTGTGGTGGAGGGTGGTGTTGAGTGTCGGACGGTGATGGTGGTGTCGAGATGTCGGACGGCGAGGGTGGTGTCGAGATGTCGGACGGCGATGGTGGTGTCGAGATGTCGGACGGTGAGTGTGGTGTCGAGATGTCAGACGGTGATGGTGATGTCGAGATGTCTGACGGTGATGGTGGTGTCGAGATGTCGGACGGCGATGGTGGTGTTGAGTGTCGGACGGTGATGGTGGTGTCGAGATGTCTGACGGCGATGGTGGTGTCGAGATGTCGGACGGTGAGTGTGGTGTCGAGATGTCAGACGGTGATGGTGATGTCGAGATGTCTGACGGTGATGGTGGTGTCGAGATGTCGGACGGCGATGGTGGTGTCGAGATGTCGGACGGTGGGCAGGTGCGCCACATCAACACGGGGCAGGGCAACTATTGTCGACATGTTGTCGACTCTCGTCGGGGAAGAAAATCCGGTGTTTAAAATATTTCAGATGTATGTTACATTGACTAGCTGAAAGCGCTTGCTGTCTATTGCTCCCCGACTACCTTTCGAATCGCTTGGTATATTTGTGTGCAACTTGAGAGCCTGACTGAATACCGTGCTTTACCAAGTTGGCCTGCCAACGGAGATGGTGCAATATGATTAATCGAGCGATGACACTTTGCAACCAAACGTTAGAGAGGAGGGGGCTCGAGCAGCTTCCAATCAAGGTTGATCTTGTACACGCGAATAGTTCTACAGGTCCAGGAGAACAATCATGGGGTTCGAACCTTTCGCAAATAGTTGGCTTGACCTTGATGTTAAATGTTGCGAACTCTGGGAAGGGTGATCACGCCTACTCGTGCGCACGATTACGCTGACACCGCAGGCGAGGCGAAGGCAAGTTGGCGCCATTCCTGATTGCACCATAGCTAAGATGCACTCCCGAGCGGCGCGAATTTTGGCGGGGCTGCACACTGGCCGACGTCAACTCACCATGGAGAGGTAGGTGTAGCTGGCGAACAGCTCCATGTTGATCTGCTTGTTGACGCCGGCTTCCGAGTCCTCGTGGTAGTTCTGGCGGCACTGACTGGCCATGGTGCGCGGCAGCAGCGGACGCGACTGTCTCCACACAGAAGGGTTGGCTCGGTCGTGCACTGACGGCGCGAGCGCTCTGTGTGCGCAGCGGCCGGCCGGCCGGTATTAGTAGACCGGGCCGATGACGTCAGCAGGCGCGCTCTGATTGGTCAGCGCGCTGCCAGCTCAGAAGTGGGCGGGGCCGGACGTGCTTGCCACACGGGCGCGGCGTCTGCAATGCGAGTGCGACGGGCGGCCGAGTTATGCACGACTAGTGATGAAAATCGGCGCCACATAAGCCTCGCAGTCGTGCCAGCGAGCCGCGTATATTCCAAGCCTTATTTATCATCAGGGCGTCGTTGATTGCTGAACGAATGATGCTGAGTTGTACGCATAGGTGCTCAGGCTTACAACTTAAGCGAAGCGCATAAAGGATACATTTGGTGCCAAATTAGTTGTACAAATTCATGCAATGATTCCACAAGCATCCTTTATCTTGCCAAGGTGTGCAGTGTGTACAATGCTTCAATTCACCACTCACCTGTATTGCGCGTTTGTCGTGTCAAGTGCTCAATGAGTTATGCATGTCGCTATTTCCTTTGGATGCAATAACACATTGTCATTCCGTTACTTGCACGCTAGGGTGATATATGCTTTGATTAAATTATGCAAATTGCAGTCTTCTTAATTCATTATTTGCATGGTAGCTAATGTTAATATTCTGGAATTGAATAACTCGTGCAAAATTAGACATACACTTTTGGTTCCTTAAAAGTCAGCTCTGTTGGCTTGGCTACGGCACTTCTGCACACAATTTTGGGGGTTCCAGTCACTCTCACTCGTGCTTTTTATTTTTCCTCGGCATTTAACCATTCCAATTTCAGTGTCAATTTGATACCATTGGCTACAGTAGATATAGGGGAGACCTGGCCTAGTTGATATAATTTTGGCGAATCTCAAAATAACCCATCACTTTGGAAGGGTAGCGAGGAGATAGTCACAACTACGCAAGCCTAAACTTTCTAGCATCATTTCCGATAGTTTTTTCGTGGCATCCTCTGGGCTTTCCACCGGAGAGCAAAACATCGCGCAACTACCGCTTCATCAACTTACCCCACTATAGGGGTAAGTTGTTTCTGACGGTGGGGTAAGTTGATAAAATGTAAGTGAAATCAAATATATCATCTATAGGTGACATTAGCTTACGCCATCTGAAAAGTCCACCTTTCACCTTTACAGTGATAATACTGGTTTGAGTCTTGGCTAACCATAGCTCATTGTCTATGTCATTTATGGAATGCGCAAACGTTTATCCCTTAGTTGCACACTTTCCTTCGTTCAGTCGTTTCTGTCAGGTGATAAATTCGCGTAGAAATATTGAATACGATTTTCTTGAAGCAGTTTTAGCAAACACTTTACTAAAAATAGGCAATTATGTGGATATTGTATTTCATTACCAGTCCACAAAACGTTGATACAGGCTGATGTTGATACAGGCTGATTAAGTTGATGCAGACTGTATCAATTTACCCCGCAGGTCTTCTAGTGCAGGCTGCAACATGTTATGCAACATTGCGAGCACTGGCGGATCCAGGGGGGGGCATTCCGGCCATGCCCCCCCAAGCGCTTAAAAGGGGGGCCATGGTGTCTTTTGGCCCCCCGAAACCAACAGAAGTCAACTAAATTAAAATGCAGTAACCTTCGCCGAGGTTAAAATATAGCGTCTGGATGAAAGAATCTCCAATTTTAAAGGTTTTTTTAAAAGTAATTGTTTGGAAGCCAGTATGGTAGCATAGTAGATTCAAACACACATCGAGGGTTCCATGCTCTAAGTTCTGCTTACAGCAATAATTGACAAAATCGGATCCGCCAGTGTGTACACGCGCATGAACTTTGACGTGGTACAAGACGTTGAACGAGAACGTGAACGTTTTGGTAAACAAGAACAAAAATCCGGTAACATAGAAACGGTGGAGGTAGGCTGGGACCCCTACACAGGAAATTATGTTGTCAATTATTTTTTTTTCTTCTTCACATGGGCCCCTTTTCCAAATAGTGGTCGAAATCCGGTGCTTTTAACCAAAAATAGCGGGAGAAGGGGCACCCTCCAAATCCGTTCGACCCCTCCCCTGATGTAATTCCTAGGTACGCCACTGGGGGAGGGGGAGGGAGGGGTTGACGCCGAAAACCGAAAGTTGCCCCCCCCCAAACCGGTGGGCTAGATCCGCCAGTGATTGCGAGTACAGCATAGCGGCAAACGATAAATGGATTTCACCGTTGCAAAGCTGGGAGAACATGGCAATGATCAGACACCTAAAAAGTTAGCAAGTGGGCGTCAAATTAGATATTAAGTGGGAAGAACAGACATTGAAATTTTACTTTCGCTCCAAAAATGTGTCACATCGTCACCATTCAGCAGCCGCGGGCCGAAAGGTCTTGCGCTTGTTTTTGCCGCGAGAAAAGGGTACTAATAGCAGCATGTGTGATAGCAGCATGTGTGGTAGCCATGGCAACCGGTTTCAAAATTGTTGGACAACAATGCTGTTGTATCAACCATCCGGGGTATAAACTAGTCCCGGTCTCCCCTATGCATATAGTTGCTTGAAGCGATTCTGATGTTTTATTGCCACACAAAAACTTGTAATGCGAGCATGATAGGACGTAAGCATGCACCTTTGTTTGAGGATGAGTTCTTTTAAAATGTATAGTATAAATGTTATTGAATACAATGCGTTTTGGTTGTGAAAACTTGGTCAGGTAATGATTTTTAAAGACATTTTTGGTCACGGCCGCAGCAAAATGTTGCAATGTATGTGTTGCAAGCGAATAACGGTGTCACAAATTAAGCGCTTCTTCCTTATCGTTGAAATAGGCATGACATTGCAAGGCAAGCAGGCGCCGTGTGGCTCCGTAGTTGCCTTATCGTATGATCGCACGTAAAAGCTTATCAGCCATAGGTTTTGTTTTATGAAAATGATTGGGGGGAAGAGCTACAGGATTGTTGTAGGTATAAAATGTGGCTGTTTCGCACGCGCACCGAAGGAGGGGAGGGGCGGAATCCGCCCATTTTTCCTGTTTTTTATAAAACAATTTCATAAGCGGGCGGCGATATTGTAATGCAGTCTTGTGACTGCCAAAAACCGATAAGCGCATCCTATGCAACACAAAATCGAAATCCGTTTGTAAATATAGGAACTGTGGAGGCATTAAATCGACCGACCTGGCGGCGACCGGCGATTGTTCAAGGTCACAAAGGCTTCGTCGGTGCGGTGGAGCGGCAGTGCGGTGAGGCAGCCTGTCACGACCTCATTTGATCTTAAAGGCCTATAGTCATGCAATTTGTCGTTCACTACATCAGTAATCTACCCTCAAAATTGTGTGTTTATAGCTTCAGTAGTTTCTGAAATCTGAAAGGCAGCGGCCGAATCCTTCCCGCCCTCCTATACGTGTTATGCGAGAGGCCATCCGGCGCTCGTGTTAATCGACCCTGTCCTCAATTATGTTTGTATGCTCGATTTAGTACACTTAATCTGCTGATAGGATACATTCGCAATTGATGTGATGCTCAATATAAAGATAAAAACACAACCACACGTCTAGAAGACCAGGTTATCATTATAAGGGGTTTACAATTATCCGACTGAATTGAAAGCCCGACAAAATATGGAAAATGACGAACAGCGAATGCAATTTTCGAAACGTTCCGATCTATCAGTGTGCATGAGTTCCTCGGCCACGTTTCCTCAGTTGCTCATATATCAACCAATAATCTGCTATCCCACACACACACACACACACACAAGCGTGATGGCGAACTATTAATACATTAGTAATATTATAATATTTGTGGGCAAGACACGCAGAAACACACCCCGGTCGGAAATCATTGCTCCGGTCATACCAACATGCATTACACAGACTGAGACAGTGGAGAGGACTGCGTTCGGACATTCAATATGAAACGTGAAGTTCTTATATTTAGCTTTTTAATCGATTTGAGGGCATATTTGTGTGCTCTTTCTTAATGGTGAAAAATTGCAATATTTAATCCCGATCAAGTGTAGTTGCCAGTTAAATCTACCTAACGCATCGTCTTCACGTCAGTAAATCGCATACCAATATCACTTGAAAAGAGATCGAGTTCATTATATCCTCAAAATCCAAGCAGGCAAGACCAAGTGGGTTATAGCATTTGCATCGTTGTGTTCGCTTGGAACGCTCGCTCACTCTGTCTGAACAGTCAGTGTAAATTCGTAAGGTGAACGCTGGCTGGGAAATGTCTGTGGACGAATACGTACTAAGTATGGCAACCTGGCAATCTAAGTCAAATTAGGCTCTTTCTGACCTTCACATTCTGGTGACTTGTCATGCAAATATATAGGTGTGATGGCTGTTGCAAAATTTCCTGATTAAGAAAATAATTCAACACATGCCTGTAATAATCTGAGGACACATAGCACATAACTCAGAAGTATTTAGGAACGACACCGTCATTTGCCATATGCCGGGTCTCCCACGGGCAAAACTACAGCACAAATGCACGTGTGTGACCATATCATACCCCTGTAACCGATCATGTTACACCCCTGTCACCTCAACCCAGCTACCAGTGCCAGTGCCATACTAATAAGGGTATGCATGGAGTGGAATGAAGCAGCCGCCGTGAGCAATGTAAAGGGGATCTCGATCCATGTTTTGTTGCGTTTCTAAGCTCAAGTAACAGAACAAATGTTGTCGATATTAAATTGGGCCACTCGTCACCAACGTCAAACGAAAACCTTGCAGATGCACACTTGCTGCCTGTATTATCACAGACGCACACTGGCCACGTGGACTATCAATCTTGAAGTCGTATTGATGGTGTGAGACTACACAACTATCTGGGAAAAGAAGTCGGTACACATGGAAAGGGGAAAAGCAATGCTGGGAACAAAATCTGGCCACATGCGAGAAAGCGTGGTTTCTGCGAGCGAGAAGGCCGGAATAACAGCAGGTACGTACAAGGCATCAAATGTGCACCACTCTGTCTGGCTGCCTACAAAATTATTCCCAATTATGAAGACTGTACATCGGGTGATGAGTCATGCACCATGTTGTAACCCCGGAGAAAAGACACGAGGATGCGCAAAAAAGAGTAATTTTTAAAACCAAATATGTTAACGTTCGCGGCGCGGCGGCCCTGCCCGCGCTGGGGCTCCTGCCAGGGGTAGATTCAGGAATTGCCATGGGGCACTTGTCTGAAGGGGCACCATTTCTTCGGAGAGGAGCCACTGCAAAAGAACTTGAAGGCATGGGCGGATACAGGGATGGCACTGAAGGCATGTACCTCCATAAAAATTGGCGCCCCTTCGGTCGGGAAATTTCTCCACTCAAGGAAAGCTCGAGTGCATCGCCATCGGTTTTTTTTCAGACAGAGGCTACCCTCTCAGGAAAAGACCCCCCTTCAGTGTACTTGAATGAACTCCCCGGAATTTTCAGCCCGAGGCGCACCTTGGAAGGTAAAGAGGCACCAATTTTTCGCAACTTTTTCACCAACGCGCAAATTTGAACTTGGTCCAGAGACCAAGTTCCCCTCATGACAATTTCTGAGTCCGCTCCTGTCTAGGGGTGTCTTTTTATTCCGAGGGAAGCCTCTGGCCGGCCGAAAAATTCGAAGGGGTCCATTCGAGCACACTGAGGAGGCAACTTTTTTCTCTCGAAGGGGCGCCTCTTACTAACAAAAATATAGGGGGTGCGCTCAGCCTTCCCGGATGGACGCCTTTCCCCGGTCGGAGGAGCGGCCTTCTTCAATGGGAGGGAAACACATTTCCCAGTTCTCCTCTCCCTGTATCTGCCCTTGACTCCTGCATCTGCAACCAGCAGCCGGCTACGTTCAGGCTATCACAGTTTCCTCCGTTCTCCGGAGAAGACAGACCTCAAGCCGACGCAGACGGACTGTGCGTTTTGGATGGCTGGAATCAAAGAAGACAGCACCAAGTTCGACCTGCTGGTGACAAGCCTTTCTATGTCGATCACCACGCAGGTGCGGATCGATATTATCACGGGCCAGGCTCCCAGTTTCGTGGCACTTATTAACGTCCTGAGGTGTAGGTTGACGCAATCACTAGCGGCCCTCCTAGAAACTCTAATGCCCCGTCAGCAGCTCGGAGACCAGAAGCCGTTCCAGCTGCTCCTGCGGATGCACTCAGAACTGAGTACAGCAAACGATGCCCCACACGTCCGTGAGCTGTTGAAGACTATTTCTTCACCGGCTGCCGCAGGCAGCATGAGCAGCATTATCGCTGCCGTCATGGGAAGCTCCTCCGGGCCAACTGGCTACCGCAGCTGACAGACTCTTGGAAGCTTCGGCTTCAAGCCTGGTGTCAGCAATGGCTGCAGGATGTTCAGAAGCGCAGACGGTGCCAGTCTGAGCAGTGTCTTCGGACACCAGTACGCTGGCCACACCACAGGGTATAGTCGCGACGTTAACGGTGCCGGTCAGTCGCCTGGAAACAACCGTCCTGAGTGGTTGGTCACCAGAGTGACGGGCGGACGTCACCAGTTCCAGGGCTGGGCGGGGATGGACAAGTAGGTAATGTGTTGAGCTCTGGGTACCAAAGGTTCCGGGTTGAATATTCGCACTACTCAGGACATTTCCAAATCCCGCGGCCTACCGGCGAACAGCGTGGACGGTGAAATTAGCAGTGATCGTGCATAAAGTGCGTCGTGAAACACCAGATAAACAAACTAGTTTCAGGGCCATTGGCGAAACCATCGGCGAGACCATCGGCGGAACCATCGGCGGGACAATCAGCGAGACAATCAGTGGGACCATCGACAGGGCCATCGGCGCTCCCGCCCCGATCGCAGCCCGCAGTGTTATGCTTTTTCCTGCATGCCCACTTCCATTTCATATGGGGGGGGATTCACTATTGGATGGGCAAAATTGAACATGGGGGGGGGGGGGCATATGCCCCTCCAAAATTATACAATACAACGCCCCTGTTATCAGCTGTAATTGAAAGTAATATATGATTATCGTTCTTAGTCATGACCTGATGGAAGCTGTCACTGCTCACACCAGAATTATATACCTATATATATATATATATATATATATATATATATATATATATATATATATATATATATATATATATATATATATATATATATATATATATATATATATATAGAATATATCTATATATATATATATATATATATATATATATATTCTATCTATATATTCTATCAGTTGGCCTGAGCGCGGCGCCGCGAGCAGACGCGTCTCGGTCGCTCGCCCAACCTTTCCCTTACCCTTTTTGTTCCCTGTGTATTTAGGGCGTGTGAAAACTGATGAAAACTGAAAACTAAAAACTTAGAGGTGAATCCGAAAGAGTGAAAACTGAACCAGAAAAAAGTGAAAGAAGAAGTGAAATATCGAACCACAACCGGCGGTCCTATACGCTACCCGTAGTGGACGCTTCCCGTACGCTACCCGTACTGGACTTAGTAGTGGAAATTGTTGCTGGTTATTCTTGTCGGTAATTGCACATCACAGTGATTGGATGCATGAAAAACTGAGTGAGTGAAACAGTCCGACACTGCAGCGGAGAAGGCAATGAGCTGACTGGCGTCTTAGGCTGCGTCCTTTGTCACGTTCCGTCCACGAATTCCGTGGACTCTGACGTCATGTGTCGTTCTTTGTCTATTCCTCACGAATTCCGCGGCCAGATTGCGTGGATTCCGCGGGGAACGCGCTGACTGAAAAAGCTGTCCAGCCCCGTCCTGTGCGGTTTCTTCCAGGATGGCGACGCACATTGGAAGTGATGTGCGGGCCAAGGAAGACATTGAAAATTCGGAAGTAATGTTGTGGAGTGGATACGATTGGGCTGGATTGTGCGAGAATATCACTAATGAATGTCATATTCCCAGCGGCGAGGGTTTTCCGTCGCAGCGTGGCCAATTTCTCGACTTTTGAGGTGAAACAGCAATAAGCTAGACACTACCTTCAGGAACTTCTTTTTCTGTTTATTTACATCTCCACCCAGTAAACACGCCGATGTCGGCCCGATGTCCGCATGTGTCGGGGCGAGCTCGACATCTCGTAAACGTCATGCCGACATCGGGCCGCTCTCGGCCCGACATCGGCCTGCTGATCTGGAATATCAACATATGTCGGGTTGAATTCGGCATATCAATAGCGGCCATCTGACGTCGGGCCGTTGTCATCTAACTCCCCAGCCGACAGCGGGCCCCTAGCGTCCCGACAGCAGCCTGACAGCTGTCCCACGTTGGCTGGGCGTCAGCTGCATGTAGGCTTGGCGGACATTCCACTCCTCAGCCGACAGCCGGCCATTGGCGTCCAGACAGCGGAACGACGTCGGTCCGCTGTCGGCATGTTCACTGGGCAATGACCAATGTAAATGTCCTCCATGCCCTTGGCATGCCTGTCATAGTCTGCCCTGGACATATCTCATATTAATCTACCTATTACACGAGCCATCTCAGAATGGTTTCGCATTTCTTTTTCTTTTTTACTGTTGACACCATGTGCGTTAAATTGGGCATCAGTGGCCAATAACAATAAAACCATAGGTGAGGGCTTTGTATAATTACTGGTGTTGCCAACAAGTGATTCAGCCACACTGCTTTCATGTAACGGCATGTAATGAATGTTAATCATAAAAATTAATAGGCAGGTTTACGAACAGCGACACAAATGGCTCACATAAGTAATCCGGCGCGAAATTGCACAGAACGTTCCGCGGCTACAGTCCACGAAATATGCAACGCCACACTCCACGGAATGAAGGAGGCAAAGAACGCACCCTTAGTGCCGCTCGAAACTCCTGTGTATCCAGCAATAGTGCTCTGTCTCGTCTATCTACAGCTCCACACATTTTTCATCATGTATACGAGCATCATCAGGCTGCTGCTATCCATCGTCCTGGTTTAAATATTCACCTCCATCACGTCTCCCGGTCACCCGGGCTCGTAACGCACACGCAGCCGTCCCGTCCGTAACGTCATCACCGCCGAGGCCTTTCACCCCCACCAGTCAGTCACCAGCTTCACGACTCTGGGGGCCAGCCCGACCGAGGGGAGCGTCGCCGTCACAAAAACAACGCCGAGGAAAACACGCCGGGGCAGGCGCGGCACCAGGGGCGACAGAAGATGTGGATCGCGGGGCGGAACAAACCACGTGACAGCTCAGCAGGGCAAATGTAGAAAAGCTGGATGTGAGGACACTTAATTTCAGAAATGCATGTTGCCTACCCTTTCAATTCATGTCGCGACAGTTTCCGGCAGATGCCATGCCACGGGTCGGCCGAGCTGCCTCACAGCTTACGTAGGCAAGCCACCGCGGCAGTCGAGGCCAAACAGCGCACCTTACCCACTCCCCATCCCCCATTTCCGGCACAGGTGCATAGCTGTTTGACGGGGAGCATTCATAACATCCAGAGTTCATAACGTCCAGAGTTCATAACGTCCAAAGCTCACAATGTCCAAGGATCATAACGTCAAAATGCGAAATAAAGTCCAAAAAAGTCCAAAATGTCTCGAATAGGATGCGTTCATAACGTCCAGAGTTCATAACGTCTAAGGATCACAACGTCCAAAATTGGTTTCAAAGAGAGCGTTCATAACGTCCAGGGTTCATAACGTCCAGAGTTCATAACGTCCAAAAGTAGTTCCTCAATTGTCCGCTAGAGGAGCCAGCGAAGCGCTGACGGTGAAATCGTGCGGCTGTGTCTCTGTTTTCTGTCAACAGGTGGCAATGGCAAACGTGGCGTTCCGTCCACCCCTTCCCCTGCTGAAGCCTGCCTTCTCTATCGCACACCCCAGTGCGTCCGATTTGGCATGTGTGTTATCTATCGCTGATAACCCACACCCCACCGATAAGCGCACCGTGGAAGCGTCTCTAGTCGCCGACCGGCCGGCCACAAAAAGGCCGCGGACTGGGCGACCGGCCGACCGGCCGGGTCCATGCAGAGGACCGGCCGCCTAGCCATTGTTACCAGGTTGATATGATGAGCAAATTTGAGCAGTCTTTTCCTCAGCCTAACCTCGATATTGTTCACGAAGATTATAAATAGAAGACTATCTGGAACGGAGCCCTGTGGCACACCAATCATAATTCTTCCATTCAGATTCATATCCATTGCATACTACCTTTTATTTCCTTCCCCTTAGCAATGCTTCAATCCAGTCAAGAACTTTTCCATATGCCCCATGCTGCTGATGAATGAAGTAGGAGACTCTGTTTGGAAACCTGCATGTATAGTTCTATCGGATTGAAAAGCGATGAAAACCATGATGACAAATATTTTAACCACTAGGAACTGCATAATTAGATAAACACGGAGATTTATTAATAGATTTCAGGGACCGATCCGCCGATTGGCTATGTATTTCATGAAGTCATGTATGCGTTCCGACAGTGACGGCTAGGTATAGCCGGAAATAACGAGTGGTTTAAGAGGCACGAAACGCGGATATTTATGGCATTGCATTGAGAAAGACTATGCGAGATGATTGCCTGAGTGGCTGTTGGTAAATCCATTGGTGGATATATTGGACTGATAACTATGGTGGATTCCTGACCTCGAACCAACCGGAATGACACATAACTATAAACCGGAAGCGGAGGTCTTGGGATTTGCATGTCCATATCGCTGCCAGAGGAATCGAGGATCGGCGGGGAAGGCAGAGGGATCACGACGGAACGTTCTTATTACAACCAACCTGAATATAAATCACAACTGGAACGAAGAGAGAAATAGTGTTTTGCACCAGTATATCACAATACGTCCATGTGAAATCCAATCCAGCTCTTTTTGAGTGTGCTCTTCAAATCAAACCGAATGAAATTGGCCAAGACCGCCATATGGAATGGGCAATTCCACGACAAATCGACAATTCAAAGGGCCAAAATAACACTCAATATTATATATTTTGTGAAAATATTTGTGTGGGGTTATCTGATGCGCCGAATCCAGCTGTGCCATTTTTAGAAAGATCAGGTCAACGGTCAAGGAGTTATAGCCTCGGGTATTTTTGAGATGTCACCCAACAAGGGTGTCTTTTTATGACTATAATTCAATGAAGAACAATCTGAATTGTCCAAAAGTATATATCGGTGAACTCACAATGACCCACTGTATCTTTTGGCTATTTCAAAATTATCGTTTACTGGATATTTGAAATAGCAACATCGTAACATTAGGACAGGTTACCTATTTTACAAAAATGGGGACGAGTAATCTAGGGGTAAGTTGCCCGTCTCACAATCGAAAGATTGTGGGTTCGAGTCTCATCTGTCGCTGCTCTTCGCCCGCGACCAATCGGCGTGAGAGATTGGCGACGTTACATGACTCAACGGTCGACGTGTCGCAAGACCAACAGCCATCACCTTCCGGGAAAGTCACAATGCGATTTAAAGAAGTGCATATATAAAGTTCGATATAATCTTTCGAAGCAAAAAAGGAAAAAAATATTGTTTTGCTCTTAAAACTCTACATTTCCGCTTAAAATTAGGCATGCATGATTGTTTTCGCGCTAGTTTATCGTGACCTACATGAATATGTATTTAGAACGGTATATTGCTGAAATACAATGCTTTTGGCGTTCGAGACACGTGATGGGATGATAATGTTAGTCATCTGATCTTGAATGTTGTGTTGCACGAGTGTTCTAACTCGTGAAGTCAAGGGTCAAACAAAATGGCAGAAATGTCTCCAAATTGTGGTAGTAGATGATTTCTGAGTTATACCTTACCATGAATTACAAGGAGAGAGAAGCATCCACAATATAGCAATCACATTCCGATAACTGAGAAACCATTTGCACAACCGTTTATTACATCGCGAAAATAAAAATCTACAAACGTAGTGAAATATCAGGGAGGGCACAAACAAGGGGTGGCACCGTGTTTGGGTGCCCAGTGCTCACTGCTCACTCTCGCTGAACATGCTGCCTGTGAAGCGAGGAAATTTCTGATGGTGTCGGACGCAGTCAAGGTGAAAGCATAGCTATTTTATGAGTCTGATCAGATCAGCCGAATGTGTCTCGGCAAGACCGACGGTGTCACGGTGCGACAGGTTGGTGGAACTAAAAGTAGAGTTCAGAAAAGGTTTGCTTTGGAAAATTTGTGTGAGATATATGATATATACAAGCAAAACTCTGATAACCCTTGCACCGGCTTTTTAACCTTTGCTGCCCTTCATCCGAAGCATTGCGTCTTGGCAGGCAGCAGTGGGGCACACTCGGTGTGCATGTGCACTTATCATCAAAACTCAAAACTACTCATATCCGCTCTCGGCCTTCCCGGTCTCAAATACCGTAACCTCCTCGATCACGCTGTATTTCGCATGTGTGTGTATGTGACACATTGAAAACCGTGATTGCATGATGCACAACTGAGGACTGCCCTGGTGAAAACGGGGTAATTAACTTCCTAAGGACTCGGGGGTTTTTTTTTTTTTGAAAGTAAATAAAAATAATTTTTTTGGGGGGGGGGAAAAAAAAAATGGGAGGGGCGCCCCACAAAAAAAAAAAAAAAAAATAAATATTTTTCTAAGGAGCCGCGGACAAATCAGAGAAGAGAGTGAAGGTGATTTAGCCCCAGATGATGACTTGGATAACTATATTAGGTACAAGCAGTGGATAAGCACGCATCGATGTACACTCGCAGAAATAGTTTAGACCAAAGAGGGAAGCATGCGATATTTCGGTCCGCAAACCGTGAACCTGATCAAACACCACTTTGTGGGTGACAAACAAGGCCAGCACTTCGCCTACGCAAAGGATATTGGCAAGGAGGGTGAAGTAATTGCCTAGTATGATTTCGCCGACAATTATTAATTTGTAGTGCAGGATATAGCTCAAGGCTTCCACTGGGATTCGTCCCTGTGTACGGGGCACCCGTTTGTAGTGTACTGGCGTGAGGACGAGGTACTGTGTCATCAGAGCTACTGCTGTATCTCTGACGGCACAAAGCACAACACTGACATGGTACATGCGTTCCTGCAACGGCTTATCCCAGAAATTCGGACCGCAGTACCTGACCTCCAAAAATATGTATTTCACAGACGACAGTATAAGAATAAACATGACTTAGTTAATGTGTGTCACAATCAGACAGATTTTGGGGTACCCTGTGAGTGGCTTTTTTGTCACATATCATGGCATGGACGCTTGCGACGGCATCAGGGGTACAGCCAAAGCGTGCTGCGACTCAAGAGAGCCTCAAGCGCTCGCTTAACAACCAGATACTGACGGCGGAGGACATATTGGAGTATGTGTCGCACAAGCTAGCCAGCTGCATCAAATTCATATTTGTATCAAAGCAGGAGGCAATGGACAGCACGACCCACCTCACCGAGCACTTGCCGAAAGTCACCACGGTGAAAGGAACGCATGGATACCACATGTTCGCACCATTGACCCACAGCACCGTAATAGTTTATGAACTGACTACCGATGCGGGGCGTGTGTTAATGGAAGTTGGGTGAAGTGAGACGTGTTGGTGTGCGCGCTGATGCAGATTGTGTTGATTAATATTATCGCAGTGACAGATCGTCAGTCTGAACTGGGATTCTGACAAGGTATGGGATAATCTGCACATCTGTAGATAATTGCATTGCATTGCAATTATAATGCTGTACTGTAGCAAATTATGGTATTGCATTGTATTGTGTACTTATGTTACTTTATTTTATTACAGCGATGTAGACGGCTCATGATCCAATGCGATTCAGTTTAGGCTCAGCATGTGTCAATGAATGCGTCCGCGCCAAATTTGTTCTCAAGTAGTTCAAGATGAATGGGATTACTCATCGTGATGGAATACTTGCTCGTGATGGGATGCGTGCCACGAACATCAAAAGGCTTGTATTTCAGTAATATGCTGTTCTAAACCAATAATAAAACAGGCCACGATAAACTAGCGCAGAAACAACCATGCATGCCTAATTTTGAATGGATATTTATATTTTTAGGGGCAAAGCCCTTTTTATTTATTTTTGCTTCAAAAGAAAATATATCGGACTACATTTCTGCGCTTTTTCAAATCGCATTGTGACTGTCCCGATAGTTAAAATAGGTCACGTTACGTTATGTCACGATATCACGATTTGAAATGTCCCGTAAACGAAAATTCCGAAAGAGCCAAAAGATGCAGTGGATTATTGTGAGTTCAACGATATATACTTTTGCACAATTCGGATTGTTCTTCATTGTACTGAGGATCTCAAAAGACACCCTTGTTTGGTGACATCTCAGAAATGCCCGAGGCTATAACTCCTTGACCGTTGACCTGTCAAGGAGTTATAGCTGGTTTCGACGCATCAGATAACCACATACAAATATTTTCACCCAAATATATAATATTGGGTGTTGTTGAGTTGTTGTGGAATGGGCCTAAAGAGAAAATGCAGACAATTTGATGTCCACTGCATATGGCTGCAGATCCGGG
Source organism: Ashinkailepas kermadecensis (assembly GCA_034440615.1). NCBI lineage: Eukaryota > Metazoa > Arthropoda > Thecostraca > Neolepadidae > Ashinkailepas > Ashinkailepas kermadecensis. The sequence continues at coordinate 39,690 of JAOTOM010004535.1, read as the reverse complement.
GTAGGTTGTGGTGGTTCAGACCCCCTGGTTAGTGACTGCTAATGCTAATTTCTCATTTACATTAATCAATCTGAAAATGTTCTGACCGGAACACCTTTAGTACTTATGCACTGTATGAGAGAGCACTTATGATTGAAAGCGTGAGCACGAGACTTGTGCAATATCAACAGCAATAACACAAGAAATCGTACAAACATATTTCACCCCTATTGCAAGCCATTCTCACTTGCAACACCAAAACCAGTGCTGTTCAGAAAGAGCGGGCAATGTTATGAGAAACTAGCCTCATTCACCTATAATGGATGGTATGTTTCAGTAGTTTTCTGTACAAGGATGGACATGGTAAGATTTACAGATATGTGATAATTAACTTGGTCCACTGCGCTATTCCAATTCATTCCTGGGGAACCCATGCATCGCATGTACGGTGCGCAAGATTCATTGCAGCCCAAAACGCCCATCTTCGAGTGCGCACTAATGTCAATGTTTCCCATATTTCTCCCGTGCTAACGAAAGCATATACTTTGCCTAGTCTTACCCTGATTCCTTATGATGCTGATTCAGTACCACTCCCCTCTTCTTGCTTTTCAATCTCAATTGCTATTAGGAGTAGCTCCACGAAACTTGGTGGCTGTTCAAAGCTTTCATGTACATTTGGTGTCATAATGTCAACTTTTTGTCTCGATATGGCTGAATCTACAGCAGGCCCATCCACAACAAATCGACAAGACCTAACACCCAAAAATTTATATTTTGATTAAAATAATTGTGTTGGGTTATCTGATGCACTGAATCCCGCTATGCCGTTTTTGGAAAGATCAGGTCAATGGTCAAGGTGCCTCTGGCATTTCTGAGATGCCACCTAACAATGGTGTATTTTCAGGTCCTTAACACAATGAAGAACAAACCAAATTATGCAAAAGCATATATCGGTGAACTCACAACATTCCACTGCATACCTTGGTTTTGCTGCATTTTCGCCTACGGGTTCTTTGAAATCGTGACATCGTGACTTAAATGACCTTATTTAACCTTCGGGACAGTCACATTGCGATTTGAAAAAGTGCAGAAATAAAGTTCGATATTTTATCTTTCGGAGTACAACATACAAATAGTGTTTTGTCCCGAAAACTCTACATATCCGTTCTAAATTAGATATGCATGGTTGTTTTTGTGCTAGGTTATCGTGGCCTGTTATGATGTTTTTAGAACAGCATGTTACTGAAATACAAGCCTTTTGACGTTCGAGGCACGTGAGGGGATGAGAATGTTAGTCATCTGATAGAGTGTTATGTTGCACGAGTGCTCTAACTCGTTGTGAGGTCAAGGGCTAAACAGAAATGGCAGAAATGCCTACGGTAGGTGGCCCATTCCACGACAAATTGACAAGTGAAGGGGCCAAAATAACAGCCTACACTTCATATTCCAAGGAAAATACTCATATAGCGTAAGTTTGTCACTATATTCCAGCTGCTATGCAATTTTGAGAAGGATCCGAGCAACGGTTACGGAGTTAGAGCCTCGGACATGTTTGAGTGGTCACCGAACTCTTTGGAGGCCTGGAATTCAATGAAGAGTAGCTCGAATTGGACCAAGCTACATATCGCTGAACTCGTCATAATCCACTGCATCTTGTGTCAGTTTCGAAATTTCTGTTCACGCGTTTTTTAAACCGTGCACTTGTGACCTAAGATAACGTGACCTAGTTTGATCTTCGAGAGTGTCACAATGCTATTCTGGAAATGCAGAAGCGACGAAGAGTGATTTGTGAAATCCTAGATCGTCACTTGTAGGAAGAACAGAAACATCAATTTTTCACCTGATTCAATATATTTCTGCACCAATGCCAGCATATAAAAAATGTACGATCATATTTCACCGACAACACTGAATGGATTATAACTCTGCCAGCCACTGTAATATCAACTTTCTGGTGTTTCAAACCCAACATTCTGGAACCGAAAAGATGAACGTCATTGACTGAGTAAGTGTAGTCATCGTGAACTGTTTGAGAACAAATTTGGTGCGGACGCATTCATTGAGACATGTTGAGTTTGAAATGAATCGAATTGGAACGTGAGCTGTCAACATCAGCGTAATAAAATTGAGGTAGCATAATTACACAATGCGATGCAATACAATTAGGTGTTGCAGTACATTATTATAATGTAATGCAATGTGATGATCTACAGATCTGCAGATCATCCCATACCTTGTCAGAATCCCAATGCAGACTGATGATCTGTCACTGCGATAATAACAATACAAATATGTATCAGAGCGCACATTAACTCGTCTCATTTCACCCAGCTACCATTAACACACGCGCCGCATCGGTAGACAGTTAATGAACTATTTCGGCTCTGTGGGTCACTGGTGCGAACTTGTGGTACCCCTGTGTTCCCTTCGCCGTGACGGCTTTCGAGAAGCGCTCGATGAGGTGGGTCGTGGTGTTCATTGCCTCCTGCTTTGATACAACTATGAACTTGATGCCGTTGACAAGCTTGTGCGACAGATATTCAACCATGTCCTCCTTCGTCAGTACCTGGTTGCTAAGCGGGCGCTTGAGGCTCTCTTGAGCGGCGCCACGCTTGGCTGTGTCCCCGATACCGTCGTAAACGCTCTTGCCATGAGATGCGACAAAAAATGCCACTCACAGGATACCCCAAAATCTGTCTGACGGTAACACATATTGATGCAGTTATGCTGATTCGTATACTGTGCAGTACTCCGTATCTGAAATATATATCCTTGGAGATCAGGTACTGCTGTCCGAATTTCTGGGATAAGCCATTGCAGGAACGCATGCACCATGTCGGTGTTGTGCTTTGTGCCGTCAGAGATACAGCAGTAGCTCTGATGACACAGTACCTCGTCCTCACGCCAGTACACTACAAACTGGTGCCCCGTACACAGGGACGAATCCCAGTAGAAGCCGTGAGCTACATCCTGCGCCACAAATGAATAATTTTCAGCGAAATCGCACTGGACAATCGCTTCGCCCTCCTTGCCAGTAGCCTTTGCGTAGGTGAAGTACTGACCTTGCTTGTTAGCCACAAAGTGGTGTCTGGTGAGCTTAACGGCTTGCTGGCTCAAATATCTAATGCTTTCCTCGTTGGTCTACACTATTTCTACGAGTGCACATTGATGCATGCTCATCCACTGTCTGTACCTAATCTCATTATCCATATCATCATCTGGGGCTGAATCACTTTCACTCTCTTCTCCTGATTTGTCCGTGAGGATAATCCTTAGAAAGTTCATCACCCCGTCTTCACCAGGGCAGTTCTCACAGTTGTGCATCATACAATCACGGTTTTCCTTGCCACATACAGCGTGATTGAGGAGGTCACGGCCTTGAAGACCGAGAGCGGATATGAACAGCTTCGGGTTTTGCTGATAAGTGCACACCCACACCGAGGGCGTCCCACTGCTGCCTGCCAAGACGCAATGCTTCGGACGAAGGGCGGCAAAGGTTAAGAGGCCGGTGCGAGGGTTTTCAGGGTTCTCCTTGCATAGATCATATATCTCGCACAAGTGTATGAATCTCGCACAAGAATATAATCTTGATGTAATTTGAAAGAATTTTGGATTCATTCATTCACACACGCACGCACGCACCCACGCACGCACGCACGCACGCACGCACACACACACACTCACACACACACACAGCGCGATATGAATGATATTGGATCTGGCATTCTCGAATGCCATCCATGGTTTTGTGTATTCTGCTGTGTCGCCTTTCGCCATTGACGCAGTGTTTCGCACTATATCGTTCGTCAGCCCAGCGACAGGCTGCGATACGTGTCACGTTTTGAACACAGGATTTCGAGTGCATGATTGCGTGCTTAAAGTTTTTAAATTTTGTAATTGTGTCACCCTGAAGAAGGCCTGTGGCTGAAACGTTGGTGATGTGTTTGTTGATGAAAACATAGTTTTTATCACTGTGCTACTTATGTAATATATATATATATATATATATATATATATATATATATATATATATATATATATATATATGTGTGTGTGTGTGTGTGTCATCTATCGCAGCTTCAAGAATATCGACCATCAAGCATAAGACATATCACTGATAAATCCTAGAACACGGTTTTCTTATCTAAAATATGAGCAAAAATTACACGTCATCAAGAAAGGACCAGGGAGACCAGCGCTGCTTTGGAAAGCCCAGGCAGGGACGGATACAGGGGGATCTGGAGGCACGTAGCCCCCATGTAATGTGGCGCCCCCACGGCCACGAAAAGGCTCCCCTCCGGGAAGTGTTTCATTTCCTCGAAATTTTCAGCCAGAGGCACCCCTTGAGAAAACAGCCGATCATTTTCGGAACTAAAGAAATAAGGTGGGGAAAATCCGAGAACATTTTGTTCTGGGGAGGGAGCACAGTTGCGATTTTACTGCCGCACCTCATTTGTGTCCCTCGGACCGCCCCTGGTGGCATCCGGTGATAACAAACAAGCAAGAGAGCAAAGATGAGAGACGCCGGCAAACAAATGTAGAAAAAGTATTTTTACTCTAGGCGAAGTGAATAGTCTAGGAAGAACCGGGCGTCGCGATATCCGGTTTCAAAGGTTCAATGTTCTCTGCACGCTAATGTATTGTGCAGCCAGCTGAGCAAATAAACGGCAACACTCACACTTTAGAAAAGACGTACGTACAGTGTTCCAAGGCGGCAGCCGACAGCAAGAATTCCTAGTTCTGAATTTCAAGGCCAAAATCCAGTTAATAATTTGTACGAACCCGCACCGCTCGACAGTCCAGAGAGGTCTGATCCATCGGGGGCAGTTCGGCGGGGACGTGGCGGCCGTGGCTGATGAAAATGTACACGTCACTGTCGTCACCCACCGAGCTGTCGTCGGCCCGGCACCGACCCGTAGACGACCCGGCAAGGCGACCGTCTATTGTTCGAAATCGGACTTTAGACCCCACGTCCGGTCACTGCCCCGGCGCGGAACGGCGGCGAGCCGCCGGCCGGCTCAGGCTCGTGAGGCGTTACATTTACGGGGCGGCAGATCGGCTGGCTTACGGGGTCACAGCAGTTACAGTTACTGGACAGCATTATGATACTATGCCAGTGTATGCCCATTTGACAGCCGAAAAGTACATTTATGGAAGCTTTGTTACACAAAGAACGTGGCGTAAAGGGTCGATACATACATCGCATACAGGTACACATACCGACATGCATACATACATACATATCAGACAGTAGAACACTTGGACGGTGGACAACTTCATAGCCTCCGGACAGGCTCCGCTGTCCACCTGCCACCTGGAGCAGTCGCGTCGCCACGAAATTCTTCCAGGGGGGGGCAAGGTCGAAAGGGGGCCTCCTGTTCCCCGAAAGGGGGCCTCCATTGTGTTAGGGTGCTGTTGGCAGGCGACAGATGGCTCCGCCATCTGTCGCCTGGCGGAGGGCGTGGCGTACGGCACACGCCTCACTGCCGCAGGGTGAGCGCAAACCTGGTCGGCATCGTCCAGACAACCGGCCCCGAGGCTACTCGTCCCCGATTCCGAGTATCAAGGGAGCCAGCGATGGGTGTCCAGGAAACCAGCGTCAAGTGTTCAGGAAGCTAATCCCCAGTGTCGAGACGACCAGTCACAAGTTTTCTTGGAGTTAGTCCCGGGGGTTCTTGAGAGGCAGGTGGTGATGGGTGGGTGGGATAGGCCGCGGTTCCTGGTGGTTGGCTCGACAGTTAGTGGCAATGGGTTTGCACAGGGGTGTATTCTTCAAGGGGCTCCCTCGGACTCAACTCCCGCCATATTAAAAAAAAAACATTGTTTCTCGAAAGCCTTAGATACATGTGCATGCATCTCAATGTTTGCCTTCCCTGTATATATTGGAAAAGAAGATGTGTCCCGCACAGGCTGGGTTTCCCACCTCTGAATTTATAAAGCTCGAATGTACCTGTGTCTGGATGAGTTTGCTGGCGGGAATCCATTGCTGTGTGTGTGGGGGGGGGATGAGTGTGATGAGAGGTGTGCCATACCATAGTGCATTTGTGCGGCTTTAAAGGGAGTGGATTTTGCAGGCAAGTTTTTGGCAAGTGTGTATTTACGTTAAGGGAGTCTTATGTTATAGTGTATGTGACGTTAAGGTGCTGAAGGCAGGGTGGTGGGGGAACATCTCCCAGATGTTTGAAGCTTTATTTTACTTTGCTATTCCACAATACTAGTACACATGGAAGTACGCATAGAACACAAACATGTGTGGCCTATATGTCTGGTGTTCCTAGGTGTACTTGTATCTGTCTCGCCTCAGATGTGTCTGACTGACGCCTTGTATCCGTCTCGTCTCAGATGGTGATGCTGTGTCTGACTGACGCCTTGTATCGGTCTGGCCTCAGATGGTACGACTGTGTCTGACTGACGCCTTGTATCCGTCTCGCCTCAGATGGGGTGAGGGTGGGCTGTATGACTGACGCCTTGTATCCGTATCGCCTCAGATGGTGATGCTGTGTCTGACTGACGCCTTGTATCCGTCTCGCCTCAGATGGTACGACTGTGTCTGACTGACGCCTTGTATCCGTCTCGCCTCAGATGGGGTGGGGGTGGGCTGTATGACTGACGCCTTGTATCCGTCTCGCCTCAGATGGTACGACTGTGTCTGACTGACGCCTTGTATCCGTCTCGCCTCAGATGGGTTGGGGGTGGGCTGTATGACTGACGCCTTGTATCCGTCTCGCTTCAGATGGGGTGGGGGTGGGCTGTATGACTGACGCCTTGTATCCGCCTCGTCTCAGATGGGGCGGCTGTGCCGTCGCTCTGGTGCCCGGGCACCGTGTGCAAGAGTTCATCGACAAGCTCAAGTCCCAGTTTTACGCGGGCGGATCGGCCGCCGGGGACGTGGACCTGGACACTGTCGTGTTCCGCACCGAGCCCGGCGATGGTGCTGCCATCTTCAAATAGAGGCAACTCCTAGTCTTGCGAATCGCGCCAGTCAGGCAGTGCGCGACTGACGTGCGTGCAGAAATGACACGTGCTTTGTGGTCCAAAACAACTGCGTGTCAAGCGCTTTCCGCATTTTGTTAGTGTTCGATATGCTTACCACGAAATGAAAGAAGAATATAGTGTTTTAAAATCAATGTTTTATGCCAGATGTACACCAGCTCCTACAATGTTAGTATGTTCAAAATCGATCCAAACCATTACGCCCCCAACGGGGTTGAACTGATTTAACCGAAAATTAGCTAATATAGTACATTAATGTATTAATGTAACTCGACCAGCCTAACCTAACCTAGCCCGACCCAACTCAACCCCACACGAACCAACCCAGCCCAACTCAACTCAGCTCAGCCCAATGGACAAGTTTCAAGTAATGGGTTCTTGGTTGCAAAATACTAGTAATAATAGTCCATAGACAAAACTGATTTTTTTTTATCGCAGGAGAAGCATTTGCAGCGTAATTTAATAATTTCACTTATTGGTTACCATCGATTTAAAAACCTCGTAGCAATGACGTCACATATGTCGGATGGGATGATTCATCCCCCCCCTAAGATCCTAGAAACTACTGAAGCTAGAAACAAAATTAAGAACAATATTTGGAGGGTAGCTTACGGTCGTAGTGAACTCACTTCAGAATAAACTTGGGAGATAAGTATATTTTAGAGGCGTGCCGGACCATAAAGGTCATTTGCACCGCCTTTAGAATAAGCTTCACGACCCTAGCTTTATGACCTAGCCTTCAAGACCAAATGAGGTGCATATCGGTCACTACAGATCGCCGCCGTGCTACCGCATCAACGAAACGTTTGACTTTAACTTTCGGCGGGAGGGCGGTCGGATACCGGCCAGTCAGTCGACTGCACCCTTGCAGTTCCTTTATTTGCCAGCTGATTTCGATTTGCTTCGTGAGATGTGCTTATCAATTTGTAACAAAGTCACAATATTTCATGACAATATCCCCGCCTGTGCATGAGATATCGCCGAAAAACAGGAGAGGTAGACGGATTTCGCCCACCCTCCCATCCAGTGCGCATGTCAACACAGAGCATCTTAGGTACTACTTGTTTCATGCGGGTACCATATTAATTCCATTACTGTTGATTATCAGATGGGTACTCAGAGTATTCTTGATACGCTGTACATGCATGTAGACCATAGGGACCTGATACAAAAATAATTGATTGTTTGATACAATATTAAGATCACTCATCTGTTATTCAAATATTTCTACTCTAAAATCAGCTTCGATTAATACTCAGGCGTTATTGTATAATTAGCCGAAGCTACCAGCAACGTCCTTGCAAAATAGACGCCAACGACACTTGCAGTCATATTATTTATGAAAGTATGTTTCGTATCGTATTGCGATCCACGTTGCGGACAATCAAAACAGTTACATGAATAATTGTGGCATTTTAGCTTAGTGCTTCGAAGTCATGTAGGTTGTGACGTGATTCGATGTGATGAACACTATGCAATGTCATACATGCTACTGTATAGTTAAATTCCGTATGCTGCCAGAAATTGTGACAGAAGTGCTGGCTTCTGCGCAACATTCTTAACATACTTCAGTTTCACAAGGTGATGCATGTGGCTCCCATCCAATCAACATTCGATGTTGCTGCTCACATGCATTCACTTTGTATTCAGTCCTGGAAAGTTGGCTGAGCCTGCACCAGCAGAGGTCTATAAACGTGACTACTTAGCTGCTATGGTAGGTAGCGCATCTGCTTATGACCTTTTTGCAGATGTATCGAATTTAGAGAATGTGTTTTAATACTTCGTATACCTATGTGTCGGACGAGCGGCAGAAAATAAGAAAACTGAATACGTCGCATCAATTCCATCAGCATCAGACCGTGAACAACATCAATGCAACAGAGTATGGCATAAACAACACTAAATTATATTAATTAGTGGGATAATAAACATTTGCGGGATAATAAACATGGGATAATAAACATCTATGGCCTCCAAACTGACGTATCTTGGAATTATTTTAAGCAGTCTTGAACCAGAAGCGTATGGGGCCTGGGGGGTGGGGGGGGGTCGGAGTCAGCTGGTGCAGCTGCTAAAACTGGCCTTAGACTCCTCCCGCACCCACCCACACTCCGTAGCTTTCCAGAGGTTCGGTCTTCAGCGATGCTTTGCACACATTAAGCATCGACTCCACAATCCAAACTCCACATCCGTATCATTGAATCTGAATGGCTATTATACCATGATCCAGATTCTACGGTGAATGTTGTGTTCTGTATACTGGATTGCCAATGTAGCGCCATGTAGCGCGACGTATCACAAGCAAAACTCGCCAGTTTAAGGCAAAATTGATGAGCATTGCTGGGTACATAATCATGGATTTTTCACCTATTCATGTGCTATAACAAAGTATATATATATATATATATATATATATATTGTATTGTAATACGGAAACTTCAGGTGATTCTCTCCCTCCTTCGGGATTCGTAGCGCGGTGTAAACACTTAATGAAGTGTACACACTTCCTATTTGCGCATTATTTAATTATTTCATAATATTCCCTGCTGGGTAAAAAACAGAAAATATTTCTTTATAATTAGAAAAGTAACAAAGAGTTGTCTCATTTTAGTAAGGTATGGAACAAGCATATATTCACAAGTCAATGCGCCTAGTTATTAAAATCCGTGATATTCGTTTAAAACTGGCAGCATTTGCATGCCAGACGCCACAAACGTCACATTTCTTGGGTCGCTCTATCAATTGTATTTATTGCGATCGTTGCCGCTAGGCACCGCTGGCAGCACGCCGTTCTGACGTCATGTATTATTTAAAGAAACGTTTTCCTATAAATACTGATATCGAACCAAGCAATGTTGTATTTTGTGATATTTTGTATTGGAGATTAACTACTGTAGGTAGATAATGTAGTCCATGCCAGGAAATGTTAATAGAATATTAAACCATGACGTCAGAATGAAGTGACTCACGAGCCGAGCGGTAGCTGTGAGTCTCCAATAAATTAAATTGACAGTAAACAGCTGAGTTTGCTTCCGTGCAGTTCCTTTCAAACGTGACCAGTTTTTACGCGGTTATTGCGCGTGGTCTCTTCCTTTTCGAGTGGTCCCGTGATTGCTTGCCACAATGCCCAAGGAGCGAAAGTTGCGCGAGATCAGAAGTCCCAAGAAGTTGGATGCCTGGGCATCACGGCAATTCGTGCATTGTGGCGTACCAGGTTGTAGTTGGTATAGCTACCAGTATTCACTTCAACGTCACGCGGCAAGTAAGCACAAGGAATTGTCTGAGAAGGATATTCGGATCAAAGGCACAGGATTTGCAACCAGGGAGAAGTTTGCGCGCTGGTGCCCGGTGTATGTGGTAAGTACCTACCTAGGTAAGGGAAGGGGCGATGTCTCCGAACAGTTCTGAGTCCTGAGCACTTGCCTTTGCTATGTAAAAGATACTTAACCTCATGATCATATCTCCTTCATCTTTAAGCTTGGCACACACCCTACGAGGTGAGTGATTAATTATTTGCAGATGCAATCTTTCATGGAAAAGGCATTGGCTCTGAATTTGAGAACTGTTTGGCTGAAACTCTACTTAATTTTCCTGAAATGCCACCCGTCCAGCTCTCTTGCAATCCCCAATTTGTTGAAATGCTGCCCTTCCAGCCCATTTGCATCCATCAGCTGCATGTCTGACCAACATTGAGCACACCTTGGTGGTCATGACCAAGGCTTAAAAATTGGGCTACTTTGCAACACAACAAGATGTTGGTAGGTATTTGCTTAGCAGCATGGCATCTTTGGTTAAGCATGATGCAATGCATAACATTAACCAACCTAACAAAATTTGGCTAAATCTGAAGCCTAATTTTGTTTGCATGGGCTGCCAATGTTAGCAAGTGCTGTAATACAGCTGGTTTTGGACATGTTCTTTCAATACAGTTCTGGTTGGCTTTTGGCATCATCTTGCGCACCACAATTGTCACCCAGTTTGCCATGGTGTTGGTCCATGCAATTCCTTATATCATTGTCCAAAGAATGCATGTCGACCCGTGCAGATGAAGAACATTGTCGCTTAGAAATTGTGGATGATTTGAGAAAAAAACAAGACATGCATTCAAGGATGGAAAGCCAGCATTTTACATCATTGATCAGTTATGGTTATCATGTCTGTCTAAACAGTCTAAGCAGGGAAATTATGAAAACTTCAGAAAGGATGAAGGAATACATTGCCATCAATGGACAAGTTTCACGTAATGGGTATTTTGTTGCAAAAAATCCTATGTAATATTTCGTATACAAAACTGAAGCATTTTGCTCATAGAAGGTGCTTTTCCTACCTAATTAAATGATTTCAGTTAAGTGTTGTCTTCGATTAAAAAAACCTACTCGTAGTGATGACTGAAACTTGAAACTTGAAAAAAATACGGTTTGTCCCGACATGAAACATGTCCATTGTGAATTTCTCGTCTTGATATGTGCTAGTATATTGAACGAATCACATATTCTCCGATTTGATATGAACCTTTAGCTGATTTTGTACGGTGCCTGTGGAGATCAGCTGTGTTGTAGAATATTCAAACTGTAGCGACGACCACGCCCTAATCCCAAATATACCCTTGGCTGTAATCCGTGCCATGGAGTTAACTGCAGATTAAAAAAAGGCCATAACCATGACATGGGATAACCGGAGCAAATGTGAACAAGTTATGAAGCGATAGTCCGACATTAAAGCGCTGGTTTGATCGTATTTACATCATTTCATTCCATGTATTTGATGTTTTGGCAAGAAACACAGAATGAATGACCTAAGGATAAGCCTCGAAGTACCTTCAATATTTTGTATACAGAGATGTTTTATAACACAAATCGACGACTTGGCATATGTTCTTCGATTACTCGTAGTGATTTAAGAAGTTTCCGCTCTTCATGTAGCAAATACGTGTTTCCATAAATTGGTGTGTAGCGGAACCGGCAATTTTTAGAGCTCTGTGCACCAGCGACCGTTCAACTACGCACACACATCGTATGCCTGGTCTCCAGTACCTCGACCAACACGCGTGTCTGACTGTCCGGATAGCAACACAACACCGGACAGCCACTACACGTGGAGGGCATGTATCGTAAAATAAATAAATAAATATAAAATGGAATAGGAAACATCGCGATCCGGGCTGCCAGGGCGTATGTTACCGTTTGAGTGACCACGACGTATCAACAACGTGCGCCACACAACGCCACCGAATGACATTGTGTGGCGCACGTGGCGGCAATATCCATGTAATGCCGACTGTCTGCTGAGCGTGTGGGAACGCGGGCGTCGTCTCAACACTTCACGTCATCTCCAGTCGGACATGCTACAGATTATGTTTGCCTATCTGACCGGCGTCCTCTGTTTCCCCGATGCATGGTTGTCGGATATGTGGTTCCATAATTCCTGGACTGGAAACTGAACTCGACCCCGTCGCCGTACGCGGCTGGTCCATTCTGACGTCACTACTTCCCCGACACAGCAGCAGTATTGTATTGGATGTCTGCGCTTCGAGGTTGTTGCGTTGAGTCTGCGATAAGTGCTCGTCCTTTGACTTCGAGAGACTTACCCGGTGTCAAGGTCGTGTATGTTAGACGGACTTTAGGTCTAGGTCAACGGGCGTGGTTACAGCGACCTCGTTCACGGTGAAACTGATCGAGCTCTTTCGAGACCAGGATACGTTTCAGTCCATGCTAGACAACTGCCGATCGTTGTGGAACACCTTTCGCTGGCACCTGGGAATGGTTCGAACCAATACAGATGTGGTACTGGTGTTAGTTTTCCTTGATGGTGGATGAGGTCGCCAATTGACGTGACCCACAAGCAGCGACACGGGCAGAAGCCAGTGTTGTCATGACGTGACTCTCGAGGCAGGTGTCGCCAAGTGACGTGACCCACAAGCAGCGACACGGACAGAAGCCAGTGTTGTCATGACGTGACTCTCGAGGCAGGTGTCGCCAAGTGACGTGACCCACAAGCAGCAACATGGGCAGAAGCCAATGTTGTCATGACGTGACTCTCGAGGCAGGTGTCGCCAAGTGATGTGACCCACAAGCAGCAACATGGGCAGAAGCCAGTGTTGTCATGACGTGACTCTCGAGGCAGGTGTCGCGAAGTGACGTGACCCACAAGCAGCGACACGGGCAGAAGCCAGTGCTGTCATGACGTGACACTCGAGGCAGGTGTCGCCAAGTGACGTGACCCACAAGCAGCGACACGGGCAGAAGCCAGTGTTGTCATGACGTGACTCTCGTCACCCGTCTGGCTAATGCTCGACCCACATCGCCGGTGTATGACACCCAGCTTAGAGTATACCCGTACACCCATCCCTAGATGCCCTTTCAAACGTGCAATTTCCTGTATTTGCGTTAATTGTATTGCATGATTGTCTGCTATGGTGGCATGTTCAAATGTCGCCGCAATAGACAGGCAACCTGTTATATTTCATGTACCATATAAACGTGTGGACACTTTTAGGTGTGGTCTCTTCAGTAGATTACTAAGAGAGACGAACACATTTCTAGCAAGGACACCAAGTGCGGACATATTCGCGAACTCGCTGAATGCATTTAAGATGCAGGTGGTGAGATACGTGTGTGCTGTGTCTCACGCTCACGTCTGAATCGTGTAGTCATTGGGCATCGATGCAGTCTTACTTACTAGCCTTTACCTGTTTAAATCCATTGTTTTGCTTAAGCTTTTTAGCTTACGACTTCTGTAAAAGGCTGAATATTCCGTTTGAGAATATGGACACCAAACAAAATAAGCAAAAACTTAATTGCAGAATTCACCACCGAACCCACACGTTTTATTTTTATTATCTCTAATGTCGGCCCCTGTTTCGTATGCAGCAGCCTATCCTATTTGGCTGCATGCACTATTACAGGCTGAATTGATATTGGACTTTCCTATCGCCAGCTATTCAAAAGTTAGGACAGCCAGCTTAGGAATGCCTCAGGATGCCAATACATATGTCATTTGTGTGCATGCCTCCAGTTCACTACAACTGGTTGCATCCTTATTTTTTGTATTTTTGTTTGCAGATAGGCCACAACCAGTTATTAGTAGAAGTAGCCCCAGGAGCACCTCAGCTAGGTAGCAAGCTGGTAACACCAAGGAACTCCTGGGGCCACAAAGTGAAATGTATTATGAGGGGGAAAAGGGAGAAGTTGGATCCACGTACATACACATGCACAAGCACACAAACCTGCATATGCACACATGAAACATGTACACCTACACATACTTCACATACATAGACACATATGCACTCAATGCAATGTGCAATGCAAACGGCGCAGCCTACCAGTAATTTTTGGTGTGCAGCGTCACAGCCTACGTTCCTAGTGAGCCAGCCATGCTAAGGGTACCCCCGAACATCCCACAGAAAGCGAGTGTACCTATTAAGAAAGAAGATATAAAAAGTTATCAGAGTTTATGTCCTTGACTTATATATCACACACTAACTGGCAAGCAAAAATTAAACTTGATCAGTTGCACACTACACAACAAAATAGAGGAATTATATGTAGGTGGATAATATAAGTAAGTGTCAGTAAAGCTTGATCAGCAATTATATGCATATGTGATGATTCACATGTACATATATGCTTAATTGCATGTAAGTACAGGTGTGTATATGCAGATGTGTACATGTGTATGTGCGTAAATGTGTATGGATGCACATGTGTGTATGTTTATGTATGTGCATGTTAGTATATGTGTATGTATGTATATTTGCTGCGCTGTTTATATGAAGCAATATAAAGTAAAATCTTTGTATGGTGAAATAGTTGGATGGTATCAGCGTGAATAAATACTTATACCCACGGAATTCTGAATATGTCACTTGCAGTACAGTGCACAAAATATGCAATAAATAATATGATATCATGCAACACATTCTTTGCGCCCTAAAACATGTGATTCTCAATGAAGTAGATGCAATTTAATCAAGTAACTAATTGACTTGTAAATGAATCTGAATTAAGCAAGCAAGTGCCTCCCTGTGACTTGCCGCCTCGGTAGCTTAGTTGGCTAGAGCGCCGTCGTGCACCCATCTCCGCTGTCCTGGCAATGCTGGGTTCGAGTCGCTTCGCGTGCTCGCTTTTAGTCCCCGGCTGGGAGGGTCAGTTGGCAATTGGCACGGTAAGGTCGAGAGCGAGCTGCCGGGGTCGCCGTGTCGATGTATTGACGGCACGTGAAGCGCTTTGCCAAATTTAGACTGTAAAACTGTAATTCATGGAATTATGGCCAGGGCTCACGAAACCAGATCTTCTTAGCAACTGGATCCTGGTTCATAAAGCCACCCCAGCAAGAGTTCGAACTACATTTCTAAAACGTATAAATGTTGGACATTCTATTATTATTTTGGGGCCAGAGAATACTTCATTGACATCATAAACCTCCCATCTCCTTTCGCTACATCCTTGCAACTGAGCTTTTTCCAACCTTTCCTGCTCATTCTGTGTTGCTGGAGTCAGAAATCCGCAGCTATCAATTGTTGCTTATCGACAGAAGTCCAGTAACCTGCTCGTTTAACTGCCAATGTTGTTTCGCCGACAGAGGAATGCAAAGCGGGAACAGGAAAGACCCGTGTTTACCACTGCATGGCTGCAGGGCAAATGGTCGCGTGACTACCACACACGCGAATCATATGGCTCGGACGCTGGCCGGTGGCGAAGCTGGTAGACTGTCACGCAACTCATAACTGCGAAACGGCGCAGCCTACGAGTAATTTTTGGTGTGCAGCGTCACAGCCTACGTTCCTAGTGAGCCTGCCATGCTAAGGGTACCCCCGAACATCCCACCGAAAGCGAGTGTACATGATTACACGATTGAAAGTTTGTACAAATAATACTATTCCAAGTTCTTGGTGCTATAATTGGTATGGAATGAAGTCTATAGGATTTCGATGAAAAAGGTACATGGAAATGATCAACATGCCTTAAATTACTTGGTGATGAGTATGGGAACATATTCATTATAGTAATTAGTAATGTTTGAGTCAAAATTCTGTGAAGCAGTAATATGTTCTGTTCCTGTACAATATGAGGGAACTTCAAAATGTTATATTTGACAAACAATTCATTTGTAGGGTATGCATAGTGCTGATTATCTATGATTTTAATGCCTTTTTTTGTATTTTAACAATTCTGTCTAATCGTGTTGGAAAATTGTTTCCCCATATTAATGCACAATAATTTAAATGGGGAGGAATCAAAGTATTATATAAATATTTCAATGCACGATTTGTGAAAAAGTATTTTGCTCTTCCCATTATTCCTACATTTCTGCTAGTTTTTGCAGCAACATATGCCATGTGATACCTCCATGTTAATTTGTCATCAACTATTACACGAAGATGTGTGATTTGCTGTTTCCTGTGAACCTTTTGGGAATGTATGGCCATGTTTAAGTCGGCACTAGGCATACTGAAATACATTTGGTAATTTGTTATTTTTTACATTCAGTGATAATCTATTAGCTTGAAACCATTCAGTTATTCCTGTAACAATGGCATTGACTTTAATGTGTAGTTACATTATACTTGTAGCTTTTTATCATGACAGCAGCATCATCAGCAAATAAATAGAATGTTCCATCTAAAGAATTACCCAAATCACTAATGTACATAAGGAAGAGTAGTGGACCAAGTATGGAGCCTTGTGGAACTCCTATTTTAATGCACTCTGCATCTGAGATTATACCATTATTTTTTGTTTGCTGATAACGATCTTTTAAATATGAATGTAATATCATGAGTAGAGTTCCTGAGATGCCAATATGTTGGACTTTGTTAAGTAGAATGTCCATGCTCACAGTATCAAAGGCTTTTTCAAGTTAATATAGAGACCACAAGGAAGTTCTTTCTTTTCCAAAGGTTTTGTAATTTCATCATAAATGTGAGCAATTGGAATGTAGGTGTTATGCTTTTTATAAATCCAAATTGGAGTGTACTGAGTATATTATTCAGCTCCAGATAAGATATAAGATAAGAATATACCATTTTTTCAAGGATTTTTGAAAATACTTGTAGCATATAAATTGGCCTATAATTTGTGTATTTGTTCAGTTTTCCTGCCTTAAACATGGGGATAATTATGGCTTGTTTTAGTTGCTTAGGAAAAACTCCACTTCTCAGGCAGAGGTTAAAGAAGTGGGTGATTTGCTTCAGGATATTTTTGTAAGTCAGTAAGAAAGTTTTTTGTACTAATGCCATCAGCCCCTCCTCCAACAGAGTTCAGTGACTTTATAATTGTTTCAACTTGGATTGCATTAGTGTACATGTCTTGTTCCAAAATAGCACAGTCGTGCCCTGCAATGTATTCAATTGGAACTTTGTTAGAAGCAGTAGTCTTCTTTTCTAATTTGCTGCCAATGTTTGAGAAGAAATTGTTGAAGGCATTAGGAATTTGTTCTGTTTGATATTCATTATCTTCTTCATCTAACATGGATTCTGGGATTTTTAGTTTTGTTTTGTGTTTATTTATCAGCTCATGTAGTATTTGTCAAGTTTTCTTTCCATTTGATTTGCTACAGTGTAGGGCATTTGAATAGTGTAGCTTCTTTGCTTCTGTGATTATCTTGATGAGGATGTTCCTGAATTGTTTGTACTGAAGTTTATTGTGTGGATTTGGATTTGTAATAAACTTCTTATATAGTTTGATTTTTTTATCGATTTATGGAACACAGAGAGCATGTTATGTTAAGCAACCATGCTGTATACTGAGATGCCGCACAATAATCTATATTGTAGCAATGCAATGCGAAATATGTGCAACAGGCACGAACACAGATACAATGTGCTCGATCACGCAATGTCACCCTTCATTAAAGCATGAGATCATGGGGCTATGTGAATAAGATCGATATGCTTTGGGTCAACGGGATTGGTACATATTGATGACCTGATGAAGTTATGCGTACGCAACACATGGTATAGTGCACACAAACTAAACATGTAGACAAATATTGAAATAAATATTGATGTCATATGCAACCAGAAAAATACGGATAAGTTGGTGAGATAACGGTTAGCAGATTTTCACCTGACGTACCTCCTCACTTGCCACATAGAATACTTCTGCTGCGAGAAGCATGTCACAACCTAGGTAACCAGATGGCAATATCGAAGGACTGCCGGCAATATAAATATATCCACACGTATTACTTTGGTGCAAAACTGTCCAACGTACTCGGCAACAAGAGCATAAGAACATAGTCATCAGTCTAAAAACATAGACATAGTTCGCTCCAGAACCAGTTTACAGCACAGACGATGCACAGCGGGTTCTGTTTGTCGTGGTGACAGCTGTGACGAGGCCACTGCGTGTGCGCAAGTCGCACGACACAGACCCGTCACAGCAATGGTCAAGGCACAATGTGTGGATGCTGCAGTTGCGGTGCGCAAAGGCAATGAGCGAGGTAGAATCCCTCGTGACTGATCACACAGGCAAACAGCCCAACCAGCCAGCGGCCAGCCCGGCCCGGCCGACAGGCGTGCGCAGTGTGACGATACGAGTTCACGAGCACGTCAGGACTTCTGAATCTCTCAGAAATCGCGCTATTCCGGCACAGATCGTACTGCCCGACTGATAGCAACAGAGTCGTGCCGGGCAGACCGGCAGCCAGTCGTGCCGCGACTAGACGTCGTCCAGATCGTGTCTGCAACAGGCAGCCACCGCAGTCACGGCCAATGCACACACGGAGCGAAAATCCGTGCACCACCCGGCGCTGTTTTACCCCGCGTAATGGTATGGCGCCACGCCGTATGGAAAACAACTGGCGCCAATACCAGGACCATGGCCGCTCAGCTCGTATTATCGGAGCACATGGTGTCATCGCAGTTCGTGATTTTTACGTGAAGAAAAAGCGTCATCCATTAATTAGCTCGGACGCACAGATCTCATGGAGTCCCTGGATGTTTATTCCCTGGTGGGCAGAGCGAACGGTGAGTCTTCTCGACACACATATTATCATTGCAAATATGCTATATGCTAAACATGCGGGGGATGGCAGGCTTCTACTCATAATTGGTGCTTACAGCGAACGTTACACAGGTCGGGTCAATGCAGGTGAATCGATGTTAATCGTTCGAATAGTAACTTGTTAAATATCGTGGCGAAGCAATAGGTCAATACAAAAGACTTACCACCGACAGTTGGCGGTCACCTTCCCGCATGACCAGTGGGCAGCACACGTAGCGCAGCTCATTACACCAGCACGCATATAATCCACAACGGCCAGTATGTTGAGCACAGCATGTCATGCAGTAAATATTGCTGACTTACAACCCGGCGGCTGCGGCAGTCTTCACCTCTTGCCTATTTCGCAGCCGCCAACTGCGCCTCCTCCGACATCCCCTACAGCTCCTGCTCCTGCGCAGTGGAGCGCACCTCGGCCTCGGCGGCCGCTCGCGCCGCTGGCTCCCCCTCGTCCTCAAAACGAGGAGAGGCTCCTTCCACGCTGAAGTCTTCCATCTCCATGTTCACCAGAGGGTCGTCCGAGCTCCTGGCGACGGTGGAGACGAGCTAAAGGCGGAACAAGTACCTCCGGGTCTGGCCGACCGGGAGAGGAGGGAGCCTCTGGGGTCTGAAAGGTTTGAGGCGGCACGAGAACCTTGGGATTTGTGCCGGTTGGAGAAGACGACACGAGCACCGAGTGCTTAGACCTTCGCCAGATACATGAGTGCAGGCTCAAAAGCTTTGCTTCCGAGGAGCCCAGAAATGCGAGCTCACTGGCAACGTCAAGAACTCACAGACATAAACAAATTTATATCAGAATGTCACTGGACAAAACTTGAAACCAGAACAACGATTCTGCCATCTAAACAACGACAGAGCCTTAAAGTTGAACACGAAGTTACCCAGGTCAAAACCAGGGAACACACATACTTACACCTGGATCACGGACGGCGCCACCTTATTGTTTGGGTCCATGATGGACATGCGCACGTTGAACGAGCTGATGTTGTTCGGTGTAAACGGAGGTGGTGGCACGCTGTTGATGGGCACCTTGAAGGCCATCATGTTCTCGTCCCGCACCTTGTCTGTGAGGCACGGACGGGCAACACGCTGGGTGTTCGTCGACACATCACAGAACACGTAGTGGGTGTTGAACATCTCGAGTACGTGCATGCAAGCTCTATGATGTATGGTCAGTTAGTTTTATACAACGACAAACAAAAACGAGAATACATTTTTTTTCTCGGGGGGGGCGGAAAGACGTGGAGGGGGAGTGGGAGGAGGGATCAAGTACCAATTTCAAAACGAGACATGTAGATGCTGTTCACCCTCACTTTCCGAAGGGTTACGACACGATCCCGAAAGCTTTTTACCTTTGGTTAATACCAAATAATCAGATTTTACTCAAATGTGGCATATCTGAGGTGAGACCACTTTCACATATTCCACATATTCTCTGAAAATATTAATACTCAAATCGATGAGTAAATAAAGACCTCGCTTTCTACGGTATCCAACCCAAGGTCAGTAACACTGGTCGAGATCCTGGACAATGTGCAGTGCCCCTCCCTTTCCCCCCACTTGGGAGAGTAGTTAGCTACTCTCCCAAGTAGTTAACTACTCTCCCAAGTAGTTAACTACTCAGCGATACCAGTCAGGGCTGCACGGCCACATACGATATACATCTTGATTCAGGAATGGCAGTGGGCACGAGTGGTCTAGGGATAAGATGCTCGTCTCACAATCGAAAGGTTGTTGGTTCGAGTCTCACCTGTCGCTACTCTTCGCCCGCGACCAATCGGCGTGAGAGATTGGCGACGCTACATGACTCAACGGTCGACGTGTCGTAAAACCAATAACCAACCAGGAATGGCAGTGGTTTAATTATATACCACAATCAAGTGACCTTACTGTGGTCATGACCTTGAAAAGTACACTGCTTTGGATGTTAGTAAGCCTGGCTGCCATGGGCATACCAAGTTATATGAAAGCTAGCTTTTGAAGATTTTCCAACATTAACAGGCTCTGTGCATCACATGCGTAATAATACACGTGAATATGGCCCAAAAGCCAAACGCCTGCCATCTGGAGCGCATAACTTTTCTGTTGGACATACCAGCCGATCTTAGTCTGCCACCTAGCAGCACCAACCCGCTTGAAGTTTGCTAAGACGTGTTGGACAATATGCACTGCAAAACATGATAAGCACTTTTGCTGCTAATTGCATGCTGAGTGGCTGCTTCAAACAACGCTGTTCCCTAAGGATGCTAGTAACAAGCATATGGACGCTAGCAACAAGCATCATATTTACTGTTCGTTTGGAAGGGGCTAATTCTAACCTGCAGTTGCTAGACTATGTAACAAAGTTAGGTTTTGGGGCATCTAAATCCCAGCCATTCAGTCCCCTCCCCGGCGCGCGCCGCGCCGCCGTTGCCAGTGGGTGATGTGATCGTCAGTGGGCGATGTAGGACAAGTGATTATATTGTGGGAACCCTATGGACAGGCGTGTCTATGATGTCTATGCCAGCTGTCATGCGGCGAATTGAACGCCGTGTGTCGCTAGTGTGTCAGGCGCCGTGTCGCTAGATTAGAGGCTGCAGTACCGAGCCTCTGCCAGTCAGCCGATTGTTGTGGTTCGCCAGCGTCCGGTGAAATGCTGATACAGCCCACGTGTGCGACGCCAGACCGAGCGAGGCTGCCGATGTGCACACACAGCACCGTTTCCCACGGAGGAACCGTTGTGCTGAGATCAGAGTCTGTCTCTGATATCTCAGAGCGATGTCGTGCCTGTCTGCAGTATAGTGCACGGGGTTCAGAGAGAGCCATTGTGCTCTCTAGACGCCAGTTCAGAGTGAGCTTTGTTCTCCAGCGGGGATGAGTAACCCCACTGGCCATGCGGCGCAGTAGTGATGTACTGTGAGTTACCTCGAACGCGCCGCAAGGGCCCTCAGTCATTCTCTGGCTATCTTGGACGAACGGTCGTCGTGGGCGGTCGCCCCTCAGGCGGCTCGCCGCCGCCTGGCCAGCCCTGGCCCCACAGAGGTACGTCGGACTCTGCCTGAGAGTCACTACATCTGTCGAGATGTAGTTCTCTGATAGAAACTGTTGCACCTGTCTATCAAAAATGAAGCTACATTGTTAACGCTATATCACGCTGCGCATTAATGTCTGATCTTCGTGGCCATTTATCTGTTGACTAATTCGCACAATATAGAAGTGCTGGCTTTGGAAGTGCGTGTCAAGAGATGTGAGATGAGAGCTCGGAGATGAAGGATTCGAACCATTGAATTTATAACTGGGGTTTTAAATATCGCAAACGTCGAGGTCTGACTAGCTATGAACGTGCCAGAAGGGTTGCCCCTTCAGGGATGGGCCTGAACCTTTTTTACAACTACAAGAATGAGCATGCTTGATCCTAGCAGCCATGAGTGTTGTGCCAAGCAGTCCAGAATAATACAATTGCTTATATCTAGCACAGTTACAGTCCGTTTTTTGGCGGGAGTTTGAACGCTCTATGGCTGCTTACAGTTAGCAATTGCGTAGTTAAAATAAGCAGCGTGAAAAAATGGTGGGAACTTTAGCACCTTAACGCTGCTTAAGGAAACAACTGCACGAACATTCGGCCATTTTGGTTTGGGATTCGATGGCGTGCGGATCGGTGTAGTCGTGCGGCAAAATTGAAGTGAAGAAGAGAAGCATCTCTGGGATCAAGAGAACCTCTGGATCCAGAATCGCAAGCCTGCCATATACTGTACAAGGTGGGTGTGTCTTCACAGCAAATGTTTTTCCACATCCCTGGTATCAATCTGATTATGTCAGTATCTTGCCAACCTCGCTGCATGCACCCCTGATAAAACGGGCGCTGAATGACTTATGCAGTTGATGCAACCTCAAGCTACACTAACCAACATACCTGAGCTTGACAACACATAACACCTGGCATGCTTAGCAAAGCATATGTGGTATTGCTCTTGGACAAACAAGATAAAATGTTATTTTATGGCATCATTGGACTATGGACACTGAAAAGCTGAATGGGGCAATAAATTCCCCACGACCGGCTTAATGCAAGGCTCCGTTCTAAGTCCCATTCTCTTCATTCTAGGCCTAAACTCACTCATCACTGACAACTTCCCGACCAAAATAGCAATATACACAGATGACATAGTAATATGGACATCACACGAAACACCCAACAACGCACTAGGAACACTACAAAGAGCACTATAAGAACTAAACAACAAATTAGCCTTACTTAACCTACACATAGCACCACACAAATCGAAGTGCATGCTATTTGGCAACACTCGATACACAAACTTACAACCACTAAAAATAGACTACACACCCATACCATTTGTAACTACAACAAAATTCCTAGTTATCACATTAGACCCACGACTTACCTTTCGGCCACACATCTTAGACATCCACAAACGCGCATCAAAACGAATAAACATCCTCAGAGCACTTTCTGGCACAAACTGGGGATCCGATCGAAACACACTTCTAACTCTCTACAAAACACTTATTCCGCCAATTTTGGAATACGGATCCCCACTCTTCGAAAATGCAGCTAAATCGAACATCCACCTACTAGACACACTACAACACCAATGCCTCAAAATAGCCACCGGAGCATATATCAATACACCTTATCTCGCACTGACCATATACAACCACATACCAGATCTCAAACACAGACGCACAGACGCACTAATTAGATATCATTACAAAACACAACTTGTCAAACACCACCCATGCACTGAAGCGCTCAAAATCCGCACCAAACGCAGACACATACTCATGAACGCAACACGACTCAAAACCACGATAGGAACTCGCATACACCAACACGCAAATAGACTACAAATCACACTCCCCACAGCACAATGTAAGAGAGTTAGTTTTTGAGCGTCTTGATCCCATATAATTCAGCAATACCCCTTCGTTCATGGCGCGACAAGTACCCGGCTCCGAGACTGGCGTCGCCTGTCTGCTGCCTACGTCAGCAGCCACCGCCCCACCCAACGAGACCGTTCGTTGGACTTTGCACCTCCCCTCCCTCCTTCCGGCTGACACCCCGCCAGCCAGGCGCCAGCCACGTGACCTCTAACCGACCGGCGCGTACCGCCGCCGTCGTTAATGCTAGATGTAACTGTGTTCACATAAAGTTATACGTTTGGCTGTCCCGTAACCGTAATTGATATAATCCCGTAAGCCTTGCGATTGTAAAAGTGTACCGTAAACGTAACACATCGTCACCGCCACTAGAATCAGACTACTTCCCCTTCTAGAAGGCCGTCGACATGGATATGACGTCAAGGAGGCTTCTACGCCCTCGACCAATCCGCGACCGCGGGTCTTCCGAAGTCACTAGCGGCCGTGCGGCCCCAGCTAGTCGGGCTTGAATACTCTGAGCGATCGGACCGCTGCTACGCGTGCGCGCTTCCCAACTAAATTCGACTTCTAAATTCATAGGAAAGGCAGTATCACGGCTTACCTTCCGAGGATAACGTACTGTACGGTGTCTGTAGTTCGCGTGTGATCGTGGAGTGCTGCAGTGCAATACAGGGCAGCAAAAGGTACTGGTACTTTCGTGACTGGAGTTATCGCGAACAAGAGGTTGCTAGACTTTCGCGTGCCAATAAGGTCTTTCCTACAAGTGGTGCCGTACCCGGATTTTTGGCAAAACTTTTTGCGAAACATTTTGCGAAACCTTTTTTGCAAAACTTTTTGCAAAAATTTTTGCGAAATTTTGTGCGAAATTTTCTGCGAAATTTTCTTCGACCTTCTGCAAGCCCAACTAGGCTAACACCAACTGGACCTTCAATCACGCCGTTTCAGCACGGACGAGCAAGAGAACGTCTTCCGCTTCATTTACGTAAGTCCGAGCAAAATCCATCATCCTTTTAAAAATACTATTTTTTTGATTTTGACCACCTAAAACGGTTTTAAAAATTGCATAATTGTGCTGTATACCTACCGTATTCTGTATACTGTGTGTGGGAACTACTGTGTGAACATCGAGCCGAATTTGAAACATAGAAATCTCCACAAAAGTGAGCGAAATATTTTGCACAATTTTGCGTAACTTAAAGTAATTAAAAATGACTGAGATTTCTACTGATAGATTGGCGGAGTGCTTCAACAAAATTCGTTTGGAGATGAGAGTACAAGGGATGACACAGAATGTCCGACCCTTTTCTGGAGAAGGTCATAATAAATTAATTGATTGGCTAAGGCATCTTGACCAAATTAACTTCAGCATGGATGACGAACAGATGCAGATTATTTGCATCAAAACTCTCACTGGACCTGCAGCCGGGTTCATGCAGCGCGTATTCACGGAACAACCACTCATGACGTGGGCTCAAATAAAACAAGTCATGCGGAAAAGGTATTCGGACCTTTCGGACAACAAGTGCGCTCAGGAGGGTTTGCGAAAACTACGTCAGATTCGCAACGAACTGGTGCAGAACTACGGGGAGAAATTAATCGCACTGACACGGGAAGCTTACTCAGATGTCGAAAATCCCACGGTTCAGGAAAATCTCATTGATATTTTTAACAAAGGTGTCCAAAGTAGCTCATTGGCCAACAAGCTGTACAGACAGAACTTCCGGACCCTGGAGGAAGCCATCCAGTTCGCAGTAAAGGAACAGAAGGTTGACAGAGTAATCGAGGTATGCAGAGGCGTACAAAGGCAGAAGCCGATGGAAGTCGACTCTAATCAGCCGGACACAGGAGAGGACAAGGTGGAGAAATTGGAAAAACTTATTATGGCAATAGGCCAATCGGTGGAAAAATTAGCGGCAACCAAGCCAGAAACTCCGAAGCCACCCAGGGAGAACCAACCCAAGCCTGGACCACGGGTATTCCATCCCACCTACCCACGTTACCCACGTCCGCCACGAAACTACCCTTCAGGACCACGCTATGGACCACCTCAACCAGGACCGCAATATGGACCACCTCAGCCAGGACCCCACTTTGGACCACCTCAGTCAGGACCCCACTATGGACCACAGCAGCCACGACCTCCTATGGGCCCCAGAGTATGGAGAGCACCACCCAACACCGACCAGCACCCAGCTTACCGCTGGACTCCCGATGGTAGACCCATCTGTGTCAGGTGTGCCAAAATTGGTCACATTGGAAGGCGATGCCGCTCTCAGCCAATTAGCCAGGCGAAAAACTAATGAGCTCTGTCGCGACTGACCACCGTGATGGAGCTGAGCAAATTCAGACGGAGGAAATACCGAGAAAACAGAGGAAGAATATCAGAAAAAACGCGACCCCGAAAAACGTAAACAAAGGTTGGCACGCGTCCAACAAGTCCACATCAAGGCAAACACGCCTATGGCGTGGCTTCACATCGGAGACCAGAAAGCCTATTCTCTAGTAGACACGGGAGCCGACATATCGTTGATTTCGAAAAAATTATTTGATGAAATCGCGGAGAACAATATTATAAATTTCTCACAGGACCGACGAGATTGCATACCACTGATATCCGCCAGTGGCCACTGCCTGAAAAACATTGGAGTTGGAACCTTCATGGTGGAGATGAGCAAATTTCGAAAACCTTTCGAATTTCAAATTGTGGAGGACCTAAAACAGGAGTGCATGTTGGGGAATGATTTTTTGACGAAGTTTGGAGCGAAGCTAGACTTTGAGAAGAAAGCCCTCTGCATCGAAGGAAACATGATTCCTCTCAGACCACAAAAACAGAACAGTGAACCAACGAGCTCACTCGTACGAGTCAAGGAAAGAGTTCACATTCCCGCCAACACTGTCGTGGAATGCCCAGCCTTCATCAACCGTGTCCAACTGGTAGATCAAAACTGTCATGTACACTCGCTGGATAACATGTCGCTGATCTCTGAGGAACATGGCTTGTACATAGCCGAAATAATAGCGAAGCCTGACCAACACAAACGCGTACCAGTGCGAATTGTCAACACTACAACTCGTGATTTCTCCTTGCACCCAGAGCAGGTGATTGCATTCGCTGAGACTATAGACGATTCTGACTTGGAAAACCTGATTGACATGACACAGGACATTGAACTGACACCGCCAACCGCTCCCTCTGACCCGCTTGATCAAGCCAAGCTGGCACACCTGACTGGTGCAGACAAAGACAGACTCGAACAACTGTTACGTGCTAACACTGACTTATTTGCCGAGACTGACGCAGATCTTGGAACGACTGATGTCATCAAAATGGACATTGACACTGGAGACAACCCGCCGATCCGACAAGCTCCTTACAAAACCCCATTCTCTCAGCGAAAATACGTAGAGGAACAAATTAAAGTAATGTTAGACGCTGGTATTATTGAGGACTCAGACAGTCCTTGGGCCGCCCCGATCGTAATCGTTCGCAAAAAGGATGGAGGTAACCGATTCGCGATTGACTTCAGAAAACTAAACAAGGTGACCAAGAAAAATAGCTACCCACTCCCGCTAATTGAGGACATTCTTGCCTCTCTGGGAGGTGCGAACTTCTTTTCGTCCTTGGACCTGAAAGCTGGTTATTGGCAGATCCCGATGTCCGAGGAGAGTATTAAAAAAACAGCCTTTACATGTTTTATGGGACTGTGGAACTTTCGCAAAATGCCATTCGGAATTTGCAATGCACCCTCCAAGTTCGCAGAATTGATGAACAAAGTGCTGTCCGGAATTCAAAATCAGTTTGCAACCGCCTACATCGATGATATAATCGTCTACTCCAAAACGTTTCACGAACATTTGGCCCATCTGGAAGATGTTTTTCGCAGACTGCGAAAAGCGAAATTGAAACTAAAACTGTCGAAATGTGACTTCTTGAAGGAAAGAGTACAATACTTGGGACACCTAGTGTCGGCATCTGGCATCAAGCCAAACCCCGAGAAAGTGGAAGCGATCCAACATATGGCAGCCCCGACCAATGTCAAGGGAGTCCGCTCATTCATCGGTATGTGTTCATACTACCGTCGCTTCATTCCCAGCTTCAGCAAAATCTCCACGCCACTTATAAACCTCACCAAAAAACATGCCCGATTTGATTGGACAGACGAGTGTGAGATTGCTTTTGAAACACTGAAACAGAAATTAGCTACCGCACCCGTGCTGGCATATCCCGACATCACGAAAGAGTACAAATTATACACGGATGCCTCCCAGGAAGCAGTTGGAGCCGTGTTAGTGCAGGAACACGGAGAAGGTGAAAGAGTGGTACAGTACCTGTCGAAACAGTTAAATGAGACACAACGGAAGTGGCCAGTGGTCCTGAAAGAGGCCTATGCGTGCGTGTGGAGTGTGCAAAAATTACGCCAATATTTGCTTGGATCGAAATTCACCATTCTGACCGATCACCGTCCACTTACTTTTTTGAACCTGTCCGAAATGAAAAATCCCATGTTGCAGAGATGGGCGATCATGCTTTCAGAGCACGACTGCGAAATCATATACATTAAAGGAAGCAAAAATGTCGTGGCTGACCACCTCAGTCGATTACACGAAACTGACCAAGACGTGAACGTCATAGATTCCGACCATGTACCAATGGGTGATCTCCGTCACACTGAGTTCAGAAAACCAAAGGAAGACCTGAGCAGAGAGGTGAAAGTTAAGGAAGTACTAGTGAAATGGGAGAATATAGCGGAACTGCAGAGTGCCGATGAGGAAATAGCAAATATTCGGAAAATCATGAATGACAGAAATCACTCAGATTATCGGGACATCGTTTTGCGTTACATGAAATTGGACAAACTGATCTACAAAATTAGCGATGGACCTCGCTGTGGACCATTTCCAGGCTTACAACTATGCGTGCCAAAATCCCTGAGACAGGAAGTATTGAAGGAGATGCACGATGGTTTCTTCGCAGGACACATGGGACTCACCAAAACATACGAAAAGCTTAAATTCAGGTATTATTGGAACGGAATGTGGAGAGACACAGTGGCCTACCTCAAAGCTTGCGTGCCTTGCACAGGACGCAAAGCCAAAGCAGCCCCAGCTCCGATGCAGGAGATGCCAGTACCTCACTATCCCTTTGAAATGATTGCGATTGACACTTGTGGACCATACCCAGAAACACAACAAGGTAACCGTTATGTCATCACGATCATCGACTTGTTTTCTTCTTGGCCGGAAGGTTTCTGCACTAAGCGAAAGGATGCCCATACTGTCGCGAAAATCCTTATGGAAGAAATCATCCCACGCCACTCATGTCCACGCGTGATACTTTCGGACTTCGGAACAGAATTCAGAAATGCCGTTGTAGACGAGCTGGAAACATGTTTGAATATTCGCCATATCACCACCAGTGCATATCGACCACAAACTAACGGACGATGCGAAAGGTACCATAGGTGCCAAAACGACATATTGGCAAAAACAAGCAACAAAAATCAGGATGATTGGGACACAAAAATTCCCGCTACTCTTGCCGCCTATCGGACAGCTAACATTGGAAGCTCTGGAACCATCTCGCCATTCTTCACACTGTACGGCAGAGACCCCATTCTCCCCCTGGATAATTTGCTCCAGCCTAAGATGAAATATTACGGTGAAGACTATGTCCCAAAAATGCTGTCAAATTTACATGAAGCGTACAGCCATGTAAAGACTCACATTGTGGAGAGCCATTAACGTAACCGTGAGTACGCGGACCGCAAAGCCAAGCCGCGAAATTTCAAAATTGGGGATCCCGTGTATTATTATGACACAACTGTGCACCCTGGCACGTCGTCAAAGTTCTCGTTGCCGTGGAAACCGTACTTTCGGATTTTGAAGCAAACGACCCAGTGAACTATGTGATCAAAACAGACCCCTAAGACCGGTTGGTCATGCACAGAAACTACGGCTAGCCGACCCGAAACGTCAGGAACCCACCAAGGTCACGATGAACCAGTGAACCAAAAGTCCCTAGAGAAAACGTCAAAGGTAGATGGTGCTGTCCCTGAACGAGTGCAGCCTTTTAGGTCAGCCAAACGGGCCGAGTCGGCCCTGACTACAGTCCCTGTGAGGATTGGCCCATGGATGTATGCAGCCCACAGAGAACAAAGGATGATGAAACCGCTGAGTTGACAGAGCCCGTGCCTGGCTCGGTGCAGCCACCGCCGGTCGAGTCTGACCGGCCAGAGAGATCACCTCTCACCCCGTCAGCAGATGTAGCTGGGCCCCCACCGGTATCGAGTGACACTGAGACAGACATTCCTCTGTCTGAACCAGTCCAGACAAACAAAAGGCCGTTGCCGTCGACCAGTGAGTCAGACGACGACGCCCCATTTTCGGAACCAGCGGAACGAAACCAAAGACCACTCCCCTCTTCGAGCGATTCAGAAGACAATTTACCCCTTGCAGAATTAGCAGAGCACTTAAAACGACCCTTACCTGTGTCCAGTGATTCAGACCCTGAAACTTCACAATCGCAATTGGCGAAACGTCCGAAACCTCCAATTAGCGAATCGGAAGATGAAATTCCGCTTTCAGAATTAGCAAAACGCTTGCAGGACTCGACTGAAAGCCCAGTGAGGCCAGTCCCTGAAAAACGACTTTTGGTGGAATCATCTGACGAGGATCGTCCCCCATGCAAACTTCAAATTCACGATGACTCCGCTACGTCCACTGATTACGAGGCTGATGTCGACCGAGTCGCCGTCACGCCTAATAGTGCTAACGCCTTTGCAAGCCTTGTGGAGATGCAAAATGATTAAATGATGAAGCAGTTCAAATTACAAATGATGATGTTTCAATCGATGCTTCCGTAACGGCTCTAGTAGATAGGACGTCGAAGTGTACCCGTGAGTCGCTTCATGTGAACATGTAACTGTCTTGTTGTGTTGACGCAGTGGCGACACCAACGGTGACGAGTAACGCCACCTACCGGCCGGATTGCCGATGTGATGGACGTGGTGCGTGCAGCACCTTGTGATGGAACCCCATATGGGCATAATGATGTTGATGTGACGTTGTGACGTCGCCTATCCTGATGTCTCGTGTGACATGTTGTCAACTGTTAGTACATGTATTTGTGGTCAAAATCCAACCCCCGACCTATACTTCCGCATCTTTGAACCGAGTTTTGTACCTGGAACCCACAATGCAATCCAAACCATCCAACCCTTCCTGCTCGGTGAAGACATCATCCGTCCTGGACCTGGACCTGAGCCAGCATCAGCACGACTTGACACTCGGGCGTGACGAGTCCGTCACGCCAGTTCCCGCAGGACCGTCGACCGTGTACCCGCCGCCTCACGCCGACCCCGCAGCTGACAGCACGGATCTGAGCTGACGACCGGACGTGACGAGACGGTCACGCCGGCTGCCACAGGACACCGACAGGTGGACCACCTGCGGCCACCTCGTGCAGAGGCACACAGGATGTGTCTGCAACAAGACCCACCAGTGGCCGTTGTACCCGGCCAGTTCGACGACTGGGCCGTTGGCACGGCGCCAGCGGGCGCCGCCGAGGAACCGGGTCCCGCTGCAACCTGATCGTCGCCGCGGCGGAAGCGAGCGACTCCGCTGCGGATGCGAGCGCCGCCGCTGAGGGCGCTGACGAGCGCCTTCCCGGAGCGGGCACTGACGAGCGCCACCACGGAGCGGTGCTGCCGAGCACCGTCCCTGAAACGCGAGCACCGCCACTGCCGGCGCAGTGGGCGGTCATATGGATGACTCAGCCGAACTAGCGCATGGTAGGCCAGACGCTACCGCGGTGATATGGTTGAATCACCGTCCGCTCTCGCAGTTGGACATGATCGAACGCGACATAATATTCCATAAGTCTATGGAGAGACGTCGCAGTTGACAGGGTTGTGTCCCTGACCAGTGACTCAGAGTCACGAGTGACATGCGGTAACTACCGCATGGCCGTCCAGTGAACGCGGCATCCAGTCTGAGATGGCAAGGTCGGCCATGCTCAGCTACTTCCCCTTCCCGAACCGGACTGAACTTATGCCAGTGCGCGCGCGACAGTGATCGCCAAAATGTTTACGAAAAAATTGTATTTGTGTTTAGCTATTAGGAACATTGTTTAGTTTACTACCATGGATATGGATCAGAGAGCGAGTAACCCTTACAAACCTCCTAGACTAACCCACGTAGAACTGTATGTCATCTGACATGTATTAAATTGTTGTCTTATCGTAATTGTCTGTTGATTCGTATGTGATTGTAGAAGGCCGTGATATGTCTGAGTGGAAGCTCAGGATCAATCTGGGAAATGATCCGACCTTTCGGACCTCTAGCTGTGTTGTAAGAGAGTTAGTTTTTGAGCGTCGTGATCCCATATAATTCAGCAATACCCCTTCGTTCATGGCGCGACAAGTACCCGGCTCCGAGACTGGCGTCGCCTGTCTGCTGCCTACGTCAGCAGCCACCGCCCGACCCAACGAGGCCGTTCGTTGGACTTTGCACCTCCCCTCCCTCCTTCCGGTTGACACCCCGCCAGCCAGGCGCCAGCCACCTGACCTCTAACCGACCGGCGCGTACCGCCGCCGTCGTTAATGCTAGATGTAACAGTGTTCACATAAAGTTATACGTTTGGCTGTCCCGTAACCGTAATTGATATAATCCCGTAAGCCTTGCGATTGTAAAATTGTACCGTAAACGTAACACATCGTCACCGCCACTAGAAACAGACCACTTCCCCTTCTAGAAGGCCGTCGACATGGATATGACGTCAAGGAGGCTTCTGCGCCCTCGACCAATCCGCGACCGGGGGTCTTCCGAAGTCACTAGCGGCCGTGCGGTCCCAGCCAGTCGGGCTCGAATACTCTGAGCGATCGGACCGCTGCTACGCGTGCGCACTTCCCAACTAAATTCGACTTCTAAATTCATAGGAAAGGCAGTATCACGGCTTACCTTCCGAGGAGAACGTACTGTACGGTGTCTGTAGTTCGCGTGTAATCGTGGAGTGCTGCAGTGCAATACAGGGCAGCAAAAGGTACTGGTACTTTCGTGACTGGAGTTATCGCGAACAAGAGGTTGCTAGACTTTCGCGTGCCAATAAGGACTTTCCTACAACAACCCCTCCCACCACCCACAGCATGGTGGAAACACCAAGCACCCACAACACACTTCCTCATAGACAAACCGAAACACACATACACAGACGCAGAAATTCAACAACTCTTCCTACAATTCACATCACAATATGCAAATCACAACATCATCTACACTGACGGCTCCAAATCACATACACAGCAGACGGGCACAGCGGCGGTGCTGTATACAAATACAGCACCGCCACGAGTCATCTTACGTGCCCGTCTGCACGACACAGCATCCACATACACAGAAAAACTATACGCAATCTTCTCGGCATACTCCACCATCTATAACACACAAATGCAACACAATATCATAGCAACAGACGCAAAATCAGCACTACAAAGCATAACACCATACACCAAATTCAAACACCCACTCATTCCCAAAATACTCTACATACATAACAAACTAAACATCCAACAACGCCCACTACTTCTCTGGATCCCACGCCACACAAACATACACGGTAACGAACACGCAGACACAGAAGCAAACCTAACCACAACACTACAACAAACCACGCAATGCCCATACTCAAAATCCGATTACTACCCCACAATACACCAAGCCCTCAACAAACACATACAACAAACCTGGGACACAGCAATAACACAACTCCACGAAATACACCCCAAACACGAACAATGGCACTCCATCAACCAACACACCAGACAAAAAGAACGTACACTAACACGCATACGAACAGGACACACAGCACTCACACACTCCTACCTCATCCTACGACAACAGCGACCACAATGCACAACATGTCACCGAATACTCACATTCAAACACATACTCATTTACTGCACCAAATACAACCACCAAAGACAACATATCACTAACTATTGCGCCACACACAACATCCCACTAAACCTCACTACTCTCCTCAACGACGAACATCCAGCACTACACGAACATGTCTTCCACTTTCTCTCTATCACACGCATACTAGAACAACTGTGAAAAAAGGGGAAAAAAGAAAAAAGCAAAACAAAACAAAAAGAACAAAAACAAAACAAAAGATGGAACGAAAACAAAAAGATGTTACAAAAAAATGAACAAAATAGCAAAAAAACGAAAAACATGACGCTGATTAAAGAACAACAAAGAAAAAACAAAAATATACCACAAAACTCAAAGTTCTTACAATGTCTCAACAAAGGCGAAGACCCAAACCCAAACCCCCCACTACACCCCGTACCCCAATTTGGCACCGTCCGGACTGGCGACTCTTCTCAACCGCATCATCTTCGGACTCCGCCCAACTCTACTATACTTCCGCTCAACCCAACTCTACTCAACTCTACTCAGCTCTACTCTACACTACAAGAATCTACTTCGGCACTGCTCAACCAATCAACACCCTCTTCCACCCCTCGACTAATCCTCCTACCATACCCCTCACCCCTTTATACCGCTTAACACCAACACAACAACAACAACCGGAAACAGCCGACATCACCACACGGTAGCAGGCTGGCCAAATTCATACACATACATACATAATGGTTTTTGGGCGGTGTATTGTGCTGCTCAGAATAAATATTTGCTGAAAGAAAGCTACAGAGCCTGGATTATCACCACTAATTGTTGCTACCAGGTAATTTTATAGGCTTGACCTAGATGGGCCACTGTGGCTCTTTTTAAGTTTAAACACGTTATGACTGTATGACATTATTATGGATTTCATTGGTTTATTCATAATTATGTAGCCATGGAGCCATTGGATCTGCTCTTTACATCACCATTTGTTCATGACTGGCACTGTGCCATGGAAGACTGAACTGCGATAAATGTGGAACTTGCATAACAAATGAAAGAAATTGTTTGGGTTAGGTTTGGTTGGTTAATTTGGTATTATTGTCACTTAAGGTGTCCATGAAAAAGTCTTAAACACATTTTCCTTCATGAAGAAAACAACTGGGTGAGGCTACATGAGGTTATGTTTTTATATATATACATATATACATATACACACACACACATATATATATATATATATATATATATATATATATATATATATATATATATATATATCTATATATATATATATATATATATATATATATATATATATATATATATATATATATATATATATGCATGTCCTCCTTTGCTATTTGTATACGAATGCATTAAAAGGGTATATCGCCCGCAAGCATCCTGTTCGCTGTATTATTTAAGATCGGTATCGGAAGCTAACATGCAGCAAAAGAGGTCATACGTCCGCATAAATACAGTAAGTCAGCAGCACCCGTACGTTACTATCAAGGAGACCAATTTCGGTTTAAGCACCCAATAGGTGCTAAATATGTTAGCACCATAGGCAAGCCGTACCCAGGAGGTGCTGGTTATTGGCGTGAGCAAAAACTAGCACTCTGGGGGTGCTAAAGCGCACGCACCCCATGAGCGCTCATTTCAAGCACCCTGCTACTAAATATAGCCAAATGAAGAGGTGCTAGTTATAAGCACCATGCTTATATTTAGCACTTGAAATTTTGCGATGTGATGCCAACTCCAGAAAGGTGCTTAATTCAAGCAGCCAAATGCTGGAATGCTGGAATTTGACATTTGAAATAGCACCAAAGTGGTGCTAACCTTTTTTTTTTTTTTAAAGTGTGTGACTGTTTTCAGTTGGCCTCGGTGCCATTAATTCACATGTTACCGGCATGTCAAAGATCGTTAAAATATCGCATTGATGTTTAACACGCGCACTGGAGGGGGGTGAAATCCGCCCACCCCTCCGGTTTTTCGCAAATAACTGGAAATGTTACCGGTCGATATACGCGATTTTCGGTGTACCTGCTTAGAAATTAACGGCGCGTTGTTTGAAGCAAGAAAAATGGAAATCGGCCGAAAATGTTTCAAGTTAGAGGCCGCTAAAGTCAAAAAATGTTATAGCGCCAGACCACAAAAATCGGCGCTGATGCGCTTCCAGTATACTGACAAAAGGGAAGTGTTCTAGGCAACACTAGCGACTTGTTTGATGCATATTGATATGCTGCATAGTTTCAAGGTCATGTTAGGTCACCAAGGTCAAGTCAGGTCAAGTTCATGACAGGTTAATGGAACCAAACTTGATCAACTGGAATGTTGCCATAAATGCACTACTGGTTGTCATTTGTACTGTTTGTCATTGCGTTTCCATACTTTATTCATGTACTTCACTCCCTTCTTCACGAAGCCGATTGCTCCGAGCTGCCCGACGGAGCAGTCGGGCGGGCGGCCGGTTCCGGTAACTGGAACAGGTAACTGACCTGATAAAGTGGTGCTATATAGGTGACCTGAGGTCAAATGTTGGGTCTAGCATCTGTATTGCATCATTAGTAATGCCCAAAACATCATTGATGCCCATTTTTGAGCATTTAAACACAATCACAGCGCTCCATAACGATGACAAGCCAAGCCACGCAAAACCGGAAAATTTTGCCAATCTGACCTCATTTGACCTTGAAGATATTGACCTAAGGTGACGAAAATTGTACACAATAGAGTTCACTACCGTGCCCATCCACCCTGTGAATTTCGTTCCTCCAGCTTTACTAGGAGCCGAGATCTTAGGGGGGCGGAATCCGCCCCCCCTCCAGTGCGCGTAATTCTCAGAGGCCCTCCAGGGCGCGTGTTAATCCATTGGACCTGACCTCACAGGTCAGACCACCAATGCAATCTGCCGATGTCGATGCACTGTTTCGGCTGTACATTAAATATGATCTTCACCGTCATTTCATTTTGCCTCTACAACTCTCAACTCAGAAAACGAGAGACCCATAGCTCAAAAGGTGTCCATGAACAGGCAACGGACAGGCGTCTATATGAATCAACTTTAGGTCCAGCCCCCTCCACAATAATCTTGGTAGAAGTGAACAATTTGTATTACTTTACATGAGGTAACAGCAATTATACACCACAATTGCAGACAAAATTCCACCAGGGAAACAGGGTCGAAGTGCCTGGCAGGCAAAGGAAAACGAACATTCGGCAACCTGTCATGGTCATTCTACGGCGTCCGCTGTACCTTTCCGAGTCCTGTTGTTGCACAGGTAGCAGAGGCAGCAGATGAGGATGACCAGAAGCACTGCGAGGGTACACATGACTGCGATGGCCCAGACCGGCAACACGTGAACACCCACCTGCCAAATACACGGTCACATACCATACGGCCGGCGAGGTCACAGGTCACACGAGTGAGGGTCACAGGTCACAGGTATCCAGGGTCACAAATCATCATGAAACGACTACTAATAGTGATACAGAATCATATCATGGCGGCAATGAGACAGCTGGACTTCATCCAATGTAAGGCGCTGATACCATTACCACAGCAAACTAGATGTAGTGACACTCACTGGTGTGGCTCAGAGGTGGTGACACAGAGCCTGTGCAAACTGGTGCAACCTTTTGCTTTGCTACGAATCCGCGATGCTAAAATTGAGGACGAATTCCTTCTGGTTGAGACGTCTGCCTACTCTCTTTGAAATGGGATACCGTACATGGTGAGACATGACTGATCCACTACATGAAGGTGGCACACACTTTGGTGCGTGCCACTCCGTCCACCAGGAGTATGTTGTCCAGTGTGAAGCGTCGGCCGGCCATGTCAGTCATGGTCTGACCCCCCGCCAGGTCAGCCTGCAGCTGCGCCTTTGTCGAGTCGAAGTCGGC
Source organism: Ashinkailepas kermadecensis (assembly GCA_034440615.1). NCBI lineage: Eukaryota > Metazoa > Arthropoda > Thecostraca > Neolepadidae > Ashinkailepas > Ashinkailepas kermadecensis. The sequence goes on along the minus strand of JAOTOM010004535.1, from coordinate 2,017 downwards.
TGCACGCTCCGACCCGGTCTTCAGCGCGCACACAATGCAGCCTGAGGGTGAGCACACCGAGGTCAGAGCCTGGCCGGACCTGGCGGTGGACAAGGCCGGTACCACACGCCGACCTGGTCTCCAGTAGGGTCCTGGCCTGACGGTGAGCACACCGAGGTCAGAGCCTGGCCGGACCTGGCGGTGGACAAGGCCGGTACCACACGCCGACCTGGTCTCCAGTACGGTCCTGGCCTGACGGTGAGCACACCGAGATCGGAGCCTGGCCGGACCTGGCGGTGGACAAGGCCGGTACCACACGCCGACCTGGTCTCCAGTAGGGTCCTGGCCTGACGGTGAGCACACCGAGATCGGAGCCTGGCCGGACCTGGCGGTGGACAAGGCCGGTACCACACGCCGACCTGGTCTCCGGTACGGCCGTGGTACTGCCTGAGGGTGAGCACACCGATGCCAGAGCCTGGTCGGACCTGGCGGTGGACAAGGCCGGTACCACACGACGACCTGGTCTCCGGTACGGCCCTGGTACTGCCTGAGGGTGAGCACACTGAGGTCAGAGCCTGGTCGGACCTGGCGGGGGACAAGGCCGGTGCCGGACGCGGGCCGATCCTATGGGCGAATAGGGCGCTGGCTGACTATAACACGGAAATGCTCGCTACCTGGCTCTATTGGCGGAACAAACCGAGATCGGCTGTCGACTGTTCCCACTGGGGAAGGAAGTCCCACATCAGATGATGCCCGGCCCTACCGGAGAAGTCCTACGTCACACGCACATGGACCACAATACTAGGGGAGAAGTCAAAGATCATACAAACAGGGCAAACAACACTGGAGAAGTCAGAGATCACAAGAACGGTGCCCAACAATACTGGGGGAGAGGTCAGAGATCACACGAACAGGGTAAACAACACTGGTGGAGAAGTCAGAGATCACACGCACGGGTCCGACAACACTGGGGGGAGAAGTCAGTGACCAGATACACGAGGTCCGACAATACTGAGGGAGAAGTCAGAGATCACACGCACGGGTCCGACAACACTGGGGGAGAAGTCAGTGACCAGATGCACGAGGTCCGACAATACTGAGGGATAAGTCAGAGATCAGACGCCGCCTGCGATGATATACACTGTATGATGATAACGTGCTGCACAACATCGGCAAACATACACGCCTTCTCAGCATTTATGCGCAATGAATGACTTGTAATAACTGAGTCTTCCTTAAATTAGCATGGTTTCCCCGTATGTGAATCATTGAACAATGAGAGAATGAACGGGAGAAGCACTTTTTACCCCAGACTAGCCGGATTTTTACCCGGATCAGCCACCGGTCCAAGGTAATATGGGGGAAAACTGTCAAGACCCCTCCCCCCACCGCCACAAACGGCCCGGAAAATGTGAAATTACCGCCGGCTTTGCGGAGGGTAAACACGACCATTTCCTATCACATGCTATGCGGAAAATGCATTAATATTTTCCTGAAATTTCCAGCGGCCATTTCCAAACTGTTATCCTTCCATCATTGCCTGTGTAAAAACAGAAGCAGACACGCACTTCAAATCTCCTGTATTATGTTCCTCAGTATCGAGCAATAGTACCAGGTGCGACTTGCTATACTGGGACTCGTAGATGAGGGATCAGCTCAGGTCAACTTGCCAAACTCATTCAGGTGATTTCCGAAATAGGACCCAAACGCATTATTTTCTGGTTTCCAGGACTATAAATAGACACCAGAATCAGCTTTATTATTGTCACATTAATATCAGAGTCGATGCATCACTATTTACCTAAACTAGTCTCCTAGTCGATAAGCGATAATTTGAGGTCAAGGAGCTCAGTGATCTCATCCGATCTCATCCGACCAGATCTCATCCGATTAGATCTCATCCGATTATATCACTGATCTCATCCAAGATCAGTAATCTCGAATGACCTTGCAAAGATCAGTATCTGATGCACTGTCCATCACCCTGTCACACTCGTCATGGGTGAATTGGAGACAATAGGTGCCATCAATGTTCGAT
>JAOTOM010004534.1:195000-331451 GCA_034440615.1 Ashinkailepas kermadecensis | reverse complement strand
CAGGGGCCTCGACATGAACTGCCACGGCCGTAGCTCGCCCTGCGGCGGTGGTGCCCCGCCACATATGCGGCCGGTCGTGTTGTGCAAACTGTGCAACAGCTGGTGGGTGACTGGTACACAAGTAGGTCACGAACTCCGGCGGCCGTGTCGTGGCGCCACGGCTGGCCGCCACTCCCGCCGTGCCTCTCGTCACCTCACGGCTGGCCGCCACTCCCGCCGTGCCTCTCGTCATCTCACGGCTGGCCGCCACTCCCGCCGTGCCTCTCGTCATCTCACGGCTGGCCGCCACTCCAGCCGTGCCTCTCGTCATCTCACGACTGAACGGCACTCCATCCGGGCAGCTGCTAACTCACGGCTGACCGGCACTCCATCCGGGCAGCTGATAACTCGCGGCTAACTGGCACTCCATTCGGACAGGTGAAACCCTACGGCTAACTGGCACTCCATCCGGACAGCTGATAAACTCACGGCTAACCGACACTCCATCCGGGCAGCTGCTACTCACGGCTGAATGGCGCTCCATCCGGACAGCTGATGACCTCACGGCTAACTGGCACTCCATCCGGACAGCTCATAAACTCACGGCTGGCCGCCACTCCAGCCGTACCTCTCGTCATCTCACGACTGAAGGGCACTCCATACGGGCAGCTGATGAACTCACGGCTAACCGGCACTCCATCTGGGCAGCTGATAAACTCAAGGCTAACCGGCACTCCATCCGGACAGCTGATAAACTCAAGGCTAACCGGCACTCCATCCGGACAGCTGATAAACTCAAGGCTAACCGGCACTCCATCCGGGCAGCTGATAAACTCATGGCAAACCGGCACTTCATCCAACTGATATGACGACTTTATATTTCGAAAATGTGTCCTATTAATGTCGCCGGCTCAGACATGGATGGATAATTTTGTCTATGGAGAAAATCACAGCCTGTGGCATAGAGTTCACACCATAATTGCCCCTCCGAGGAAATATGCCCATTCCCATGATAATATCCTGGATCCGCTCTTGTCAGCCACCGCTGTCAGGTCCGGCGGGGTTCAGCCCAGATGTGTCAGTCAAAGCCGTGAGGTCTGGCAGTGAGGTACACCGTGTCAGTGCCCACTCAGCTGTCCAGGCCGTGAGGTACACCGTGTCAGAGCCCACTCAGCTGTCCAGGCCGTGAGGTCTGGCGGTGAGGTGCACCGTGTCAGTGCCCACTACTGAGCTGTCCAGGTCGTGAGGTCTGGCGGTGAGGTACACCGTGTCAGTGCCCACTCAGCTGTTCAGGCCGTGAGGTCTGGCGGTGAGGTACACCGTGTCAGTACCCACTACTGAGCTGTCCAGGCCGTGAGGTCTGGCGGTGAGGTACACCGTGTCAGTACCCACTGCTGAGCTGTCCAGACCGTGAGGTCTGGCGGTGAGGTACATCGTGTCAGTACCCACTACTGAGCTGTCCAGGCCGTGAGGTCTGGCGGTGAGGTACATCGTGTCAGTACCCACTACTGAGCTGTCCAGGCCGTGAGGTCTGGCGGTGAGGTACACCGTGTCAGTGCCCACTACTGAGCTGTCCAGGCCGTGAGGTCTGGCGGTGAGGTACATCGTGTCAGTGCCCACTACTGAGCTGTCCAGGCCGTGAGGTCTGGCGGTGAGGTACACCGTGTCAGTGCCCACTACTGAGCTGTCCAGGCCGTGAGGTCTGGCAGTGAGGTACACCGTGTCAGCGCTCACTACTGAGCTGTCCAGGCCGTGAGGTCTGGCGGTGAGGTACACCGTGTCAGTGCCCACTACTGAGCTGTCCAGGCCGTGAGGTCTGGCGGTGAGGTACATCGTGTCAGTGCCCACTACTGAGCTGTCCAGGCCGTGAGGTCTGGCGGTGAGGTACACCGTGTCAGTGCCCACTACTGAGCTGTTCAGGCCATGAGGTCCGGCGGTGAGGTATACCGTGTCAGTGCCCACTACTGAGCTGTCCAGGCCGTGAGGTCTGGCGGTGAGGTACACCGTGTCAGTGCCCACTACTGAGCTGTCCAAGCCGTGAGGTCTGGCGGTGAGGTACACCGTGTCAGTGCCCACTCAGCTGTCCAGGCCGTGAGGTCTGGCGGTGAGGTACATCGTGTCAGTACCCACTACTGAGCTGTCCAGGCCGTGAGGTCTGGCGGTGAGGTACACCGTGTCAGTGCCCACTCAGCTGTCCAGGCCGTGAGGTCTGGCGCTGAGGTACATCGTATCAGTACCCACTACTGAGCTGTCTAGGCCGTGAGGTCTGGCGGTGAGGTACACGGTGTCAGTGCCCACTACTGAGCTGTCCAGGCCGTGAGGTCTGGCGGTGAGGTACACCGTGTCAGTGCCCACTACTGAGCTGTCCAGGCCGTGAGGTCTGGCGGTGAGGTACACCGTGTCAGTGCCCACTACTGAGCTGTTCAGGCCGTGAGGTCTGGCGGTGAGGTACACCGTGTCAGTGCCCACTCAGCTGTCCAGGCCGTGAGGTCTGGCGGTGAGGTACATCGTGTCAGTGCCCACTACTGAGCTGTCCAGGCCGTGAGGTCTGGCGGTGAGGTACACCGTGTCAGTGCCCACTACTGAGCTGTCCAGGCCGTGAGGTCTGGTGGTGAGGTACACCGTGTCAGTACCCACTACTGAGCTGTCCAGGCCGTGAGGTCTGGCGGTGAGGTACACCGTGTCAGTACCCACTACTGAGCTGTCCAGGCCGTGAGGTCTGGCGGTGAGGTACACCGTGTCAGTGCCCACTACTGAGCTGTTCAGGCCGTGAGGTCTGGCGGTGAGGTACACCGTGTCAGTACCCACTACTGAGCTGTCCAGGCCGTGAGGTCTGGCGGTGAGGTACACCGTGTCAGTGCCCACTACTGAGCTGTTCAGGCCGTGAGGTCTGGCGGTGAGGTACACCGTGTCAGTACCCACTACTGAGCTGTTCAGGCCGTGAGGTCTGGCGGTGAGGTACATCGTGTCAGTGCCCACTATTGAGCTGTCCAGGCCGTGAGGTCTGGCGGTGAGGTACACCGTGTCAGTGCCCACTACTGAGCTGTTCAGGCCGTGAGGTCTGGCGGTGAGGTACACCGTGTCAGTGCCCACTACTGAGCTGTCCAGGCCGTGAGGTCTGGCGGTGAGGTACATCGTGTCAGTGCCCACTACTGAGCTGTCCAGGCCGTGAGGTCTGGCGGTGAGGTACACCGTGTCAGTGCCCACTACTGAGCTGTCCAGGCCGTGAGGTCTGCCGGTGAGGTACACCGTGTCAGTGCCCACTACTGAGCTGTTCAGGCCGTGAGGTCTGGCGGTGAGGTACACCGTGTCAGTGCCCACTCAGCTGTCCAGGCCGTGAGGTCTGGCGGTGAGGTACATCGTGTCAGTGCCCACTACTGAGCTGTCCAGGCCGTGAGGTCTGGCGGTGAGGTACACCGTGTCAGTGCCCACTACTGAGCTGTCCAGGCCGTGAGGTCTGGCGGTGAGGTACACCGTGTCAGTGCCCACTACTGAGCTGTCCAGGCCGTGAGGTCTGGCGGTGAGGTACACCGTGTCAGTACCCACTACTGAGCTGTCCAGGCCGTGAGGTCTGGCGGTGAGGTACATCGTGTCAGTGCCCACTACTGAGCTGTCCAGGCCGTGAGGTCTGGCGGTGAGGTACACCGTGTCAGTGCCCACTACTGAGCTGTCCAGGCCGTACAGGTGGCCAACACGCCGACGCAGCGAGTGGAATGCGTTTCGGTCCGTCCGTGGCGCCTCGGGCACGCGACGCTGGTTTTTACGCCACACCGGAGAGAGACAGGACGACCTCAGAAGTGTCGAGCATGAATCAAGGGGCCCCTGCCTGCTTGTGTGGCGAGTCGAACGCCAGAGAAGAATGACCTTGGCGGTGAACATTATCGGAGCCAACTGCCAAGTCATAGAGACAATCATCCATGGAGCGAAGCAGCACCATCGGTCTCCCTTACATATGGAGCTTATTTTTAAGCGAACGACATAATTCGCGCTTGTTCGAGATAGCGAGATGGCTTATCAGCCATCTGTCCAGCCTGCATGGATTCATGTCATCAGGTCGCGGTTGGTTGAGGAAGTTTTTGCAGCCGGTTGGGTTCCGAGCTGCGCCGATGATCAGGAACTGGACGGCCGCACCGCGGACTGACCTCGAAGTAGCCGGACTTGCGGACGGCGCGGTGCGAGCAGATGACCATGACGGTGAGGATGACGAGCAGCACGATGCCGGTGATGTTGGCCGAGCCGGCAAACCAGCCGATGCCCATGGACGTGTCGAACAGGTAGTCCTGGACGGTGACGCCGGATCGATGTGACATGTTCACTGCGGCAGACGGTCCTCGTCAGCTGGGGTGCCGTGACCCTCGTCTCAGCCGTGCGACACATGGCTACTGTGAGAGACAACGCCGATCAGCTCCGCTAACCGTGACCCTCATCTCAGCTGTGTGCCACATGGTTACTGTGAGAGACAACACCGATTGACTCAGCCAACCTCGCCCCAGTGTCAAGGACAGTGTGGAAAGTGGCAGGGGCTGTTCTGCATTGCATTCCCGCTACACGCCAGTGGACCGTTCTCGACAGAATGCAGTGTATTAGCTGTGTCGGTCCTCTGCTCTGGTAAGATCGCATTGCGCAGCAACACGTCATCGCAGGACTACTGACGATTGCTGTTGACGGCGCAGACGACTGGTCGTGTCATCAGAACAACCACGAGTGCCCACGAGTCTGCCCGTCCCATTGGTGTAAAGCATTGTGCCCCAGGGGACACTGTCAGGAACACTATCATTGTCTAAAATATTTTGAGTCGAGGGTCGTGCCCATTGGCTACTCCGGGGTCATCGTCACCGCCCAGCTGATTCCGGCCGCAGAAGCAATGTTAAAGCCATGTGAAAGGTCACGCGACTGCGGGGGTCAGGGTCGTGACCACGGGAGCGTGGCCTCCGCAGCTGACATGTTAGACGAGTCCCTGCAATGTGCACGCAGTTTGCTAAATGCATTGGTGTACAGCATGGTGCCCGCAGATTGTGGGGCCCATTGGTGTATAATTGTGCCTGAAATTTGTTGAACCCATTGGTGCATAGCAATGTGCCTGCAGTTTGTTGAACCCATTGATCTACAGCATTGTGCCTGCAGTTTGTTAAACCCATTGGTGTATAGCATTGTGCACGCAGTTCGCAAAATTTTCACACCTCAAACGGACTACTGAGTGTCGCAATAACATGATGATGCTAAGTACCGTTCGAAGTGGGACTAGGCACATGTGCAACTTCTCAACACGTATAGGTGGCAAAGTGGGCTTGTTTTTTTTCCTTTTTGTCAATGTCATCCAATGTATTCCACTAGAGTAGTTGTTGAACTCACAAGCTACCGCAATCATCACACAACGGGAGGGTGCAGCGTGACGTACATGATCAATTACTCACCGAAGTTGGCCATGTGGAAGAAGGTGTGTGCGCTGCTGAGGATGAACACGCTCCAGCCGGCCATTTTGTGCAGGTAGATGTGGTGCTCGAGAGGCAGCAGCTGGCCGACGCGGTGCGAGCGCAGCCAGGTGAGCATCCGTCGCAGCACCAGCATCAGCACCATGGCACAGTCAAAGTTCAGACAGAACCCTGCCGCACACAGGCGTAATGGTGAGTTCAGACAGAACCCTGACGCACCCAGGCGTAATGGTGAGTTCAGACAGAACCCTGCCGCACACAGGCGTAATGGTGAGTTCAGACAGAACCCTGCCGCACACAGGCGTAATGGTGAGTTCAGACAGAACCCTGCCGCACACAGGCGTAACAGTGAGTTCAGACAGAACCCTACCGCACACAGGCGTAACAGTGAGTTCCGACAGAATCCTGCCACACACAGGCGTAATGGTGAGTTCAGACAGAACCCTGCCGCACACAGGCGTAACAGTGAGTTCAGACAGAACCCTGCCGCACACAGGCGTAACAGTGAGTTTCGACAGAATCCTACCACACACAGGCGTAATAGTGAGTTCCGACAGAACCCTGCCACACACAGGCGTAAAAGTGAGTTCAGACAGAACCCTGCCGCACATAAAGTCATAAAGTGTTAAGGCTTAATAAGAGCCACAGGGGCCCATCTGGGTTAAGCCTATCTAGAAAAGATACTAGAAAAGCGCATGATCTCACCCAAATCAATCCATTATCTCAAGTTCTTAGGGAGCTATATATTCCAGCCTATCTAGCACCGTTCACCTGATATTGCATAACACACTTCTCAACAATTACAAACTCCTCCAATCATACCCATTGTGCTACCATAGCCAATCTCATCAGTATCACATCCCGAAGGAAGGTGCTGAATCCACTGCTAAGTACACCCTATATAAACTTGTAAAGTGTTTAGACTTAATAAGAGAGCCAAGGGCCCAACCAGTTAAGTCTGTAAATGGAAGATACCATAAGCCTGGTGAAAAGACCCACCCCAACCTTCACAACATCCTAAAGAAACCATCCACCAACATCCCACAAACCTATCAATGCCTATCTACCCTACCTATCCAGCCCTATTCCCTTGATCCCTCTTAACACATGTGGATTGAATGCCTTACCAATAATTTTCAAACTGCATCCATGCCTGCTTAGAGGGGTCTGTGCCGTTCACACTTACTTAACATAAATCTCACCCAATCTATCACAAATTAGAACTCAAAAACAACATTTTTCTGTCTAAAAACTGTGTCCACCCTACTTTTAAATACATTCAATGAGGAACTCCCCACAACATCAGCAGGCAGCCTATTCCACTGATAGTGAATTCAGAAAGAATTCTACCGTTCACAGGCGCAATAGTGACGCACACCGGACTTGGGTATGAACGGATATGGACATATTAAAAGAACCAGTCGGTGCGGTTCGGTTATTAAAAGTTCTGGAATACTTATGTGCAACGGATTGCCACTTAATCGCCACCTGAATCACTTCCTGAATCGAGAAACTACAGTGAATTACGTGCTGAGCACTGAGGAAGAACAAGACCGAAACGTCTGCCTCTTGTGCTCATCAAGACATCAAGGGAACCGGTAGAGCATAATATGCTCGGTTCCGTATGTTCAGTACTACCGGGAAGCAACTGCTTTGGGCTTGACTTGCAGGACAGCATCTACCATATATGCATCACGCATTGTCCTATTTTACCGCTCTGCAGGTCATATGAGCTGTAGGTACACAACAACAGCATGCCGCTGGGATATCTGCAGGTCGAGTACCGTTCACACTTATGTGGTGACAATCATGTACGCGATGTTTGCACTCCAGCATGCATACGTTTATGAGGTGCTCTGTCTGAGACGCCGTGACTTCTGCTTGTGAATTGTTGACTTCCTCCAGCAGACGTTTCCATCCATTCCACGCCGACGTTTTTAGTTCCCTTTTTGACCGAAACTGCAAGTTTCGTATGGGGAGCCAGAGCGATGGTTAACCTGGTTACGTTCGCTTGTGAATACCGGAGGAATTCCAGCAATGCTCCCCCAGTGGCTAATCGCGCAGCAGCACGTGCATTAACTATCATATTTATCGGCATTAGACGTGTTTTATGAAGAAGATATTGTTCTAACAGGACTGTTACACCCATATCTATCCGAATCAGATAACCTCTTAAACGTCAATAGCTTTTTAATTTGCCAAACCTGGAAAGAGTTCAAGACGAGTTTATGGATCTGCCAGTGGCTAATTGTGACTGGGTGATCCATTTTGCACAGCGTTCGCTAACGCTGTTTTCGTAGCGCATTAGGAAATGCTGTGTTTCTGTTTCCAACGGTGCGTCAGGTAATGTTTCACTTTCCTCTTGTGTTATCATGCGCAGGCTTCACGTGACTTGTGGAACGCTCCTGGCGTGACGTAAGCACAACGTAACTATGCGTCAATTGTCAAGGTGGTTTGGTCAACATTGCTCGTGCGCCTTCGGCTGGCATACGTTAGCTTCGCTGACAAGGAATAAACGTTCGGTTCAGCCCACTGGCTGAGATGTGCGGCATGTGGTGCGTGTGTGGTGGCAGGACCGGGCAGGTCTTGGTTGTTGTTTATTTCTCCGGGGCGAGGGAAGAGATGGGGATAGATGGAGGAAGTATGTATGGGGAAGAGGTGGAGATAGATGGGGGAAGAGAATTTGTGGGGAAGATATGAGGATAGATGGGAAGAAATAGAAATAAATATATGGGGAAGAAATGGGGATAGATGGAGGAAGTACGTATGGGGAAGAGGTGGAGATAGATGGGGGAAGTATGTATGGGGAAGAGGTGGAGATAGATGGGGGAAGATATGAGGATAGATGGGAAGAAATAGAAATAAATATATGGGGAAGAAATGGGGATAGATGGGGAAGAGATGGAGATGAAATGGGGATAGATGGAGAAGAGATGGGGATTGACTGAGAAGATAATTTGCGCGGAAGAGATGGGGACAGATGGGGAGGAGAATCATGGGGAAGAGATGGGGTGCACAGCCGGCGACACCGTCGACGGCTTGTTGCAACATGCATATCGCCATGGGCATACTATTTTATCTTCGGTCGCCGCTCCACCAGAGTGTTGTGACAGAAGTGACTCTAGTTCGGGCGATCACACATGACCACACGCCTCACGTATCGCTACTCTCCCCCATGTTCGCCCGGCCATGGATGTCCTCTCCGGAGCCGTCATGGTTAGGCGTTGTTGTTGCTGCCGCCCGACTGCCGCGAGAGAGAGAGAGAGAGAGAGAGAGAGAGAGATAGATATAGAGATAGAGATAGAGATAGAGAGAGAGAGAGAGAGAGAGAGAGAGAGAGAGAGAGAGAGAGAGAAAGAAAAAAAAAAAAAAAAAAAAAAAAAAAAAAAAAAATAAATAAAATATAAAAAATAATAGAGAGATAAATATATATAATATATATATATAAGAGAAGAGAGAGAGAGAGAGAGAGATAGAGAGAGAGAGAGAGAGAGAGAGAGAGAGAGAGAGAGAGATAAAAAAAGAGAGAAAGAGAGAGAGAGAGAGAGAGAGAGAGAGAGAGAGAGAGAGAGAGAGAGAGAGAGAGAGAGAGAGAGAGAGAGAGAGAGAGAGAGAGAGAGAGAGAGAGAGAGAGAGAGAGAGAGAGAGAGAGAGGGGAAACATTGTCTGTGCCTGAATCCTGCACGGCAAACGCCATTTGCCCGGGTGCGTCTGTGCCTTCGTGTGTGAGCACGTCAAAGCTCGTCAGTCTTGACGTCAGTCGCACCAAGAAGAATTGCGAACCGAATCAGCCTTCCAAGATGGAAATTCCATGCAATTGTAGGTGGCTACAGTTATCAGCTGAGAGAGATACTTGGTCCATGGCCTACTAGGCCGCCATTGTTGCAACATCCGTGCCAGCGCGTGAGAAGCGAATTGCACCGGCGCCTGCATCTCGTGAAGAAATACCCAAATTCACACAGCTGCTATCCTACACCCTCACGCATTCGCACACCTGTGGCAAGCTGTTGCAATTTGTCTCAACTCAAACAGCTACGCTCAATTGAGACCAGTCCCAAGTGTCACTCTGCCTCTTCGTGCAACATTCGCACACCTGTGGCAAGCTGTTACAACCTCAGCTACCGGGCTACAGTGAGCCTCAGTTGCCGGGCTACAGTGAGCCTCAGCTGCCGGGCTACAGTAAACCTCAGCTGGCGGGCTACAGTAAACCTCAGCTGCCGGGCTACAGTGAGCCTCGGATGCTGGGCTACAGTGAGCCTCAGCTGCCGGGCTACAGTGAGCCTCAGCTGCCGGGCTACAGTAATCCTCAGCTGCCGGGCTACAGTGAGCCTCAGCTGCCGGGCTACAGTGAGCCTCAGCTGCCGGGCTACAGTGAGCCTCAGCTGCCGGGCTACAGTGAGCCTCGGATGCTGGGCTACAGTGAGCCTCAGCTGCCGGGCTACAGTGAGCCTCAGCTGCCGGGCTACAGTGAGCCTCGGATGCTGGGCTACAGTGAGCCTCAGCTGCCGGGCTACAGTGAGCCTCAGCTGCCGGGCTACAGTGAGCCTCAGCTGCCGGGCTACAGTGAGCCTCAGCTGCCGGGCTACAGTGAGCCTCAGCTGCCGGGCTACAGTGAGCCTCAGTTGCCGGGCTACAGTGAGCCTCGAATGCTGGGCTACAGTGAACCTCGGATGCTGGGCTACAGTGAGCCTCGGATGCTGGGCTACAGTGAGCCTCGGATGCTGGGCTACAGTGAGCCTCGGATGCTGGGCTACAGTGAGCCTCAGCTGCCGGGCTACAGTGAGCCTCAGCTGCCGGGCTACAGTGAGCCTCAGCTGCCGGGCTACAGTGAGCCTTAGCTGCCGGGCTACAGTGAGCCTCAGCTGCCGGGCTACAGTGAGCCTCAGCTGCCGGGCTACAGTGAGCCTTAGCTGGCGGGCTACAGTGAGCCTCAGCTGCCGGGGTACAGTGAGCCTCGGATGCTGGGCTACAGTGAGCCTCAGCTGCCGGGGTACAGTGAGCCTCGGATGCTGGGCTACAGTGAGCCTCAGCTGCCGGGCTACAGTGAGCCTCAGCTGCCGGGCTACAGTGAGCCTCAGCTGCTGGGCTACAGTGAGCCTTAGCTGCCGGGCTACAGTGAGCCTTAGCTGGCGGGCTACAGTGAGCCTCAGCTGCCGGGCTACAGTGAGCCTCGGATGCTGGGCTACAGTGAGCCTTAGCTAGCGGGCTACAGTGAGCCTCAGCTGCCGGGCTACAGTGAGCCTCAGCTGCCGGGCTACAGTGAGCCTTAGCTGGCGGGCTACAGTGAGCCTTAGCTGCCGGGCTACAGTGAGCCTTAGCTGGCGGGCTACAGTAAACCTCAGCTGGCATGGTCGCTGAGTTGCGACACACTACATCGTCAGACTGATGCAGCTGACAGGAGCAGCTGATGCGCCTGTCACGAGTGCAGGGCGCCAGCTGGTACGGCCCACCGACAGCTGCAGCTGCCGCAGCCCGTCACGATGGCGGCGGCCGTGGTCGGCCGGGTGCGGCCGGTGGCAGCGGCGGCGACCCGGCCGGCACGGCTGGGCTGACGTCAGGTGAAGGCCAGCCGGCGGTGACGCTGTGGCGCCGGCCGGCCGGAGAGCGCACCGACCGTCGAGCCGGCTGGGAAGCGGCCGCCGCCGGCTCGCAATAGGTCACCGCACTTAGCCCGCAGGTGGCCTTGGCGGCGCCTGCTTGGCACTGCTTTGCGGAGAGCCGCAAACCCTGTCGGGTCGGTGGGCCAGATGAGCCCGATGGTGGGCCAGATGAGTCCGGTGGTGGGCCAGATGAGCCCGATGGTGGGCCAGATGAGTCCGATGGTGGGCCAGATGAGTCCGGTAGTGGGCCAGATGAGTCCGGTGGTGGGCCAGATGAGCCCGGTGGTGGCCAGATGAGTCCGATGGTGGGCCAGATGAGCCCGATGGTGGGCCAGATGAGTCCGGTGGTGGGCCAGATGAGCCCGGCGGTGGGCCATATGAGCCCAGTGGTAGGGAAGATGAGCCCGATGGTGGGCCAGATGCGTCCGGTGGTGGGCCAGATGAGTCCGATGGTGGGCCAGATGAGCCCAGTGGTGGGGCAGATGAGTCCGGTGGTGGGCCAGATGAGCCCGGTGGTGGGCCAGATGAGTCCGATGGTGGGCCAGATGAGCCCGATGGTGGGCCAGTTTGCCCGGTGGTGGGCTATATGAGTCCGATGGTGGGACAGATGAGCCCGATGGTGGGCCAGATGAGCCCGGCGGTGGGACAGATGAGCCCGGCGGTGGGACAGATGAGCCCGGCGGTGGGGCAGATGAGTCCGATGGTGGGGCGTTGTGCAGTGTAAGCAGAGTGGCAGCCGTACAGACTGCAGGTGGCGCGCGTCTGTTCTCGTTCGTCTGATTCTGTGACCCTGTGCCCTTTGTGCGTGCGATGGATACGTTACGTACGCTCGCCGACATTATGCGCACGTGCGTGCTTAAGCGCGGCCTGGATGGAGCATGCGTGGACATTATGCATGCATGAGCCCAATCAGCTACAGTGACGAGGGTTTCAGTGACGATGGTTCCAATGTCGAGGGTTCCAGTGCCAAGGGTTCCATTGCCAAGGGTTCCAGTTCCGAGGGTTCCAATGACGATGGTTGCAAGTTCGAGAGTTCCAGTGTCGGGGGTTCCAGTGTTGAGGGTTCCAGTGTTGAGGGTTCCAGTGTTGAGGGTTCAAGTGTTGAGGGTTCCAGTGTCGAGGGTTGCAGTGCCGAGGGTTGCAGTGCCGAGGGTTGCAGTGACACGGATGCTATGTGATGGGATAGTGGTCGATGCACCCTAAAGCCCGATAAATATGATCAATGACGTTTAGTGATTGAGAGTTACCCTCTAAATAAAGTTTGTTTTCCAACATTTTGTAGTATTTATATCAGACCGATTTCCTAACACGAAGTGTTCGTTTGTTTTAACCCACCATCCCCAAAACATTGCATGTGCATTGTGCGTGGTGCCCCGGTAGTGTCGACAGTGTCCAGGGTCACTCAACTGCCCCGGGAGTGTCGACGGTGTCCAGGGTCACTCAACTGCCCCGGGAGTGTCGACAGTGTCCAGGGTCGCCCAACTGCCCCGGTAGTGTCGACGGTGTCCAGGGTCACTCAACTGCCCCGGGAGTGTCGACGGTGTCCAGGGTCACTCAACTGCCCCGGGAGTGTCGACAGTGTCCAGGGTCACTCAACTGCCCCGATAGTGTCGACAGTGTCCAGGGTCACTCAACTGCCCCGGGAGTGTCGACGGTGTCCAGGGTCACTCAACTGCCCCGGTAGTGTCGACGGTGTCCAGGGTCACTCAACTGCCCCGGGAGTGTCGACGGTGTCCAGGGTCACTCAACTGCCCCGGTAGTGTCGACGGTGTCCAGGGTCACAGTGTCCAGGGTCGCCCAACTGCCCCGATAGTGTCGACGGTGTCCAGGGTCACTCAACTGCCCCGGGAGTGTCGACAGTGTCCAGGGTCGCCCAACTGCCCCGGTAGTGTCGACGGTGTCCAGGGTCACTCAACTGCCCCGGGAGTGTCGACGGTGTCCAGGGTCACTCAACTGCCCCGGGAGTGTCGACAGTGTCCAGGGTCGCCCAACTGCCCCGGTAGTGTCGACAGTGTCCAGGGTCGCCCAACTGCCCCGGGAGTGTCGACGGTGTCCAGGGTCACTCAACTGCCCCGGTAGTGTCGACGGTGTCCAGGGTCGCTCAACTGCCCCGGGAGTGTCGACAGTGTCCAGGGTCACCCAACTGCCCCGGGAGTGTCGACGGTGTCCAGGGTCACTCAACTGCCCCGGGAGTGTCGACAGTGTCCAGGGTCACTCAACTGCCCCGGGAGTGTCGACAGTGTCCAGGGTCGCCCAACTGCCCCGGTAGTGTCGACGGTGTCCAGGGTCGCCAACTGCCCCGGTAGTGTCGACAGTGTCCGGGCCACCAACGCCCCGGCAGTGTCGTCCAGGGCCAACTCCCGTTCGACGGTGTCCGGCACTATGCAGGAGTGTCGACGGTGTCAGGGTCGCTTAACGCCCAGCGATGCTGTCACCCACTAATTCAACATACCGGGTTGCGCCAGACCTTACATGGGTGCTTCTTTGTTTTTATTTATGCATGCTCATAGAAGAGATTGATTCACATGTTTCCATGGGTTGCTCTAACGGAAGCAGGGTGCGTACTGAGCAGAGGTCGCTTGCACGGATTACAAGCGCAAAATTCCATAGATAATGCCTATTTAACGGTACCATTTTCGCTGAATCTAAACTCGACCGTGAACACTATGGTAGCACCAGTACCACGTGCCTGCCATCGGTCCCATTGTCTGGTTGTTCTGTTCTAAATGGTACGGTTTTCTATCGTCTAGAGCAAGAAAATATGTCCAATTTTCCTGTGATTTTTTTTCACCCCTAAAAAAATCCTTGATATTTCGGAACATAACAATACTAACCATAGTTTTTTAATTAGGTGACCAATGAGCGGTTCCTGACTGGTGTGATGTAACAGGATGGACCGCACACGACCCGAGCCCAGGCCAAGCGGCGCAAGCAACACGCGGGTGATTCGTAGGCATGGTCTGGTTCTAGTCATGCTTGACATTATTTAAAGATAAATTTCATTGTAACAGGGTGACATGGGCGTTGCATAACCAGTGCAGTTGATGCGCCCAAAAACCTATATAATTGCCTAACCAATTGAGCCGAGTGATGGATACCGGCATCGCTAACAAACTGGGTGGGGTTTCGTGCCAAAGTGCACGAATACGGATAAGATCACGTCAGGAACACATTATATTTGCATTCCCTACGATCGCCAGGTACGGAAACAGGGGTGTGGGTGCGTGTTCCAGGGGTGCGGATTCCATAAATTATCGGAGGGGGAGGTTATAGTGTCAGTCGAGATGGTCGTCTTGTTTAACGGGAGGGCAGTGGTATACCCAAGGGAGGAGGGTAGGGATAAGATGGAGACAGCTTCCTCTGAGCGGGAGGGGGGGGGGGGCTTAATATTGCTCAGGAGTCACTTCGAGGCCATTGGTTTTATTCCTTTTGCGAGACTCGTCTGGACCAAGACAATCTGACAGGGCATTTTGCCTTTCAGGGGTACTGGAAATTCGTGGGAGGAGCCTTGTTAGCTCTCGAAAGGATCCGAGAAACTCGAGGAGGGAGACGCTGAAAACACAGGGGAGGAAACCCTAAAAATTCAGGGGAGGGAACCGTGGAAGCTCGGGGGTCCACAATCAGGGGGCCCTAACATTCAGGGAATCCGGCCATCTAGGGGGCGTGACAGCACGTACGGCTCTAGAATCTTGGAGGGTCCTGATAAGTTAGGGATTCCTACCTACTCAGGGGGGCCTAGAACCTCAGGGGCCCTGGAACCTCATGGGATCCTGTCAACTCAACGGAAGGAGCACTAGAGTATCAGGATTCCCGGGATCCTGACAACTCAGTAGGCCAGTTGACCTCAACAGGGAGACTTAGCACCGCAAGTGGAACCTGGCCTTCCCGAACAGGGGGTAGCAATGCGAGAGAGCGCCTGCTAACTGATGTATTGACGTTTTCCCCGTACACTCTTATAGCAAGCAGAGGAGAGCACATAACTACATTATCCAGCTAGTGAGCTTCTGTGTGTTCATTCCAGGCAGCACTGTCTGTTTTGCGATTCCGCCCAACTGCTGGCGAAGTCGGAAACTTCCGAGAGTTTAAAACTCCCAATGACATCACATGAATACATATTTTGTCTTTGGTAGTTCGTGAGCAAACACGAGGTGGCAGACAGCCGGTCTTCAACAAGCTGTCAAATCCTGACAGGCTTCATTGGGAAAATAAGTTGAGGGGGTACTGCGCGGTTGTCTATGTCACTAATTCTTGGGGCTGTTTGGAAATTCACCTCTTGCCAGAGTCAGAATCATCTTCAGAATGAGAGCCTCCACTCTACAGCGTCCCAGAGCATATCCCAAAGTGGCGTGCTACATATATGCACCTCATCTGTTGATGGGAAAGATTTGAGAGGGGAGACAGCATCTTGTAGCTTTCTGATAGACATACTGCCGCGCCCAAGCTGGTATGACTAAGCTCATGATATAAGTTTGGCTGGCTCGACCTTGGTAGGACTGAGACAGTTCTGGGTGCTCACTGTCAGGCTTCCATCGCAGTATTGTGCAAAAGGCGGCAGTGTCGCGATTTGTCTGGCCCGGTGAGCAAAGGACTATTGCAATAACACGAAGCAACGCTTTTCATTGAAGGACAAACATGCCATCAGACGAAATAATTTTCTCAGGACACATCAAATTCGTGAGTCCAATGTCACAGACGCTCGCCGACGGACAGAATATCCGGTGACACGGGAAGCACCCCGCCCGCCCACACACACATGCACCCTCGGCCAATATCACTGGGTAGAAGCTGGCCGGCTAAGAATTAACTCAATGTCAGAGCCGACAGCGACTGTCCGCACCTGGAGCGGACGCATCACGAGACTGGCGTGGGCTGGCGACGACTCGCTGCCACGAGTCGCTCTCACCTGTGCCGCGGGCCATCTGCTCCAGAAGGGCGCGGTCGGCGTACTGCCAGACGCGCACGCCGAACAGCACCACGTTGACGGCGACGTACAGGCCGGCGAACGACAGGAAGCTGGCCGCGTTGCGCAGGTAGCCGGTGCGCAGGAAGCGGGGCCTGCGGGGCCTGCGGGGCCGCACCGGCAGCCGGCACCGGTACCGCGTGCACTTCGGTCTGTTGGCGACGGGTCGTGTCAGGTCGAGAGAGTCTCGCCGGGTCGTGTCAGGTCGAGAGAGTCTCGCCGGGTCGTGTCAGGTCGAGAGAGTCTCGCCGGGTCGTGTCAGGTCGAGAGAGTCTCGCCGGGTCGTGTCAGGTCGAGAGAGTCTCACCGGCACAGGTCATGGCGGGTCGGCTTAGTGCGCGGTGCACATTGCTAGGTCGAGTTCCATGGATCAGGTCAGGTCAATGTACAGCGAGCTCGGATTGGGTTAGGTCAGAATCCAGATTTAAGATCTAAGATTCGGTGCAGCCACGAGCTACGCGAGGTAATGTTATGGAAGTGACAAGTAGCAACACAGTGGAGAAGAGAAGCGGCGCTTCCATCCCCAAGCTTGAATAATTTTACCACTGGCACTATGGTGATGGATGGAAAGAACAACTATGACTTCAAAATGGTTTAGTTGCCCCTTCCCTCCCCCTCTCCAGCTGTGCGATCATTTCAGCATCGGTTCATTTTGTCAGTGTGCAGAGAGCAGAGTGCCAAGCCATGCCAGTCTAGGGTGTTCCGAGCGTTTTGAAGTGTTCTGGGAACATTGCGAGGACGTGCGGTGCTTAGCTGGCTTCGTGGCTAAATCAGCCCCGCAGTGAGGTCCTCGCTGTGGGATCCCACGATTGGCTTCTTCATTAAGTTAGGCTATCGACAGCGGTAGTGGAGGATCTAAATTCAATGGAGCGTGAGCGACGCAGTCAAAATCGTTTCTTTACAGTCAATGCCACAGCTTTAACGTCAATTTTGTCATAAAAGGGATGGCTCAGAGCCCAACTGATCGCATAGTTCCGCCTGTGGTTGCTGATGCTCTTCGTTTTCCGAGATCGTGAGCCTGATTAGAGTCCATGATGAATGTTGCATGCTCTTGTCTATTAAGCTTGCTTCCAAACTCGAAATGAAGATTTAGTTCAAGCGGTGTGGAGGCCGTAAGGAGGTCCAACTGATCCCAAAGCTAACAAGGCCATTGTTTTCTATTTCGGTGCCAGTAAGTAGCCACACACAGTAGCCAGAAGGTGTACACTGCGAGTGTGTGATGAGGTGCACACTGCGAGTGTGTGATGAGGTGCACGCTGCGAGTGTGTGATGAGGTGCACGCTGCGAGTGTGTGATGAGGCGCACGCTGCTGTGTGTGTGATGAGGCACAAGCTGCCGTTTGTGTGATGAGGCGCACGCTGCTGTGTGTGTGATGAGGCGCACGCTGCTGCTGTGTGTGTGTGTGTGTGTATGTGTTGAGGCGCACGCTGTGGTTTGTGTGATGAGGTGCACGCTGCGGTTTGTGTGATGAGGTGCACGCTGCGGTTTGTGTGATGAGGCGCACGCTGCTGTGTGTGTGATGAGGCGCACGCTGCTGCTGTGTGTGTGTGTGTGTGTGTTGAGGCGCACGCTGTGGTTTGTGTGATGAGGTGCACGCTGCGGTTTGTGTGATGAGGTGCACGCTGCGGTTTGTGTGATGAGGCGCACGCTGCGAGTGTGTGATGAGGCGCACGCTGCTGTGTGTGTGATGAGGCGCACGCTGCTGCTGTGTGTGTGTGTGTGTGTGTTGAGGCGCACGCTGTGGTTTGTGTGATGAGGTGCACGCTGCGGTTTGTGTGATGAGGTGCACACTGCGAGTGTGTGATGAGGCGCACGCTGCTGTGTGTGTGATGAGGCGCACGCTGCGGTTTGTGTGATGAGGCGCACGCTGCTGTGTGTGTGATGAGGTGCACGCTGCGGTTTGTGTGATGAGGTGCACGCTGCGAGTGTGTGATGAGGTGCACGCTGCGAGTGTGTGATGAGGCGCACGCTGCTGTGTGTGTGATGAGGCGCACGCTGCTGTGTGTGTGATGAGGCGCACGCTGCGGTTTGTGTGATGAGGCGCACGCTGCTGTGTGTGTGATGAGGTGCACGCTGCTGTGTGTGTGTGTGTGATGAGGCGCACGCTGCTGTGTGTGTGATGAGGCGCACGCTGCGAGTGTGTGATGAGGCGCAAGCTGCGAGTGTGTGATGAGGCGCACGCTGCGGTTTGTGTGATGAGGCACACGCTGCGGTTTGTGTGACCGTGGTCGGTGGGAGGCACGGAAGCGACCGTTGTTGTGCAGCTGGAACAGTGGTGGCGGCAACACCGCTGACCAGCCACAGTCGGACCCTGAACCTGTCACACTTGAAACAGGACACGACCGGTCGCTGGCCAACGCATGCGATTTGTGATTCGCTTGGCAGCCGACCTTGGCTTGCAGCGACATTGAAGAAGAACGGCCGACAAAACAATACAAAGACGACCCAGAGAGAAGCCATTAAGTGTTAGCTTCAACACAATGACAAATGTGTTTCTGCATATGTTCGGTAAGTCACCACAAACTTGTGTGAAGCCGCAAGACAAGCACGAGTCTGCACGGCAGTGTACAATAGACGACGTCAATTCTCCAGAGCGACCTACATAAGGCGAGTTGGCAGTGACGGCACTAATAGAGCGTGTGGCGTGCTATACCGACCTGAACGCGGTCGTAAAATTGTATATCTCCGAGGACCTGAACGACTTTTGCACTCCAATAGACCGATTTTGAATGCTAACTATTTAATTGCAGATAATTAACCATAGGCAATAATGACGCTACTGACGAGGAAAAATATACAATTACAATATTGCGTCCGGAGGCGCAGCTTAGAGAGCCTACCCCACTTAGCAACCAACAATACACTAGATTGAAAATTGATATTCACCATTCAAACCCTAAGTTTTCCGCACGCTTCGTGCGCCGAAAATTTGTTACGTTGCATTGCTTCGTCGGCCTCCCCTTAGGAAAATCCTGGCTGCGCCACCGATTGCATCTTAAATGACGAACAAGGCAGCAAATCGAGAGCATTACTCAAGCAAATGGATCTTCCACTGTTACCCGATTAAGCCTGATCATTTAGAGGTCATGTCAATACACCCGAGAAGACAGACGACAGACCTGATGCACATTTACACGCACACGAATATCAATCTGCCGATTAACGGAATAGAGGCGATCGGTTTCAGTCCAGTATGGAGTCAACGCTTTTGAGACAAGACATCTTGAGGGATAGAAGTGTGGATGTGTACCAGCTCTGGTACCGATTCACTTCATTGTTTCCTATTCACCCCTGTTTTTCACTCTGGTGCAAACCAAAGGGGAATAGGTCACAATGAATTTGTAGTAGCAATAAAGCTAGTGCATGATATATTTCAGTTAGTGCATGATAAAGTTAGTCCATGAGTATGTGGATGCGATGCTAGCAGGCGAAACTCATTACCCGTTTGCATGATAGTATCAGCGCCCTGATATATTCTTAGCCATTTACCCACGCAGCATGGAATAATTTTCTACTCCTCAGTGCGGCAGAATGTTCTACCCCTCACAGTGCGGCAGACTTTTCTACCCCTCACAGTGCGGCAGAATGTTCTACCCCTCACAGTGCGGCAGAATGTTCTACCCCTCACAGTGCTGCAGAATGTTCTACCCCTCACAGCGCAGTGCGGTGGGGGTGATTTGAATCTTGAATTTCTTTGAAACTAATTTAGCTCTGAGCTAAACAAAGAGATGCTGTGAGCGGCATGTTATAGCTCCACCACTGAGTTTTCGGAGTTGCATGGAACACTTTGGCATCCACCTCTTGGTTGATCACCGAGATCAGGTCAATTTCGTCAATGTTGGGGGTGCGATGAGTCAGCGGATCGTCACCGTAGTTCTCAGAGCCAGGTCGTGACACAAGTGTTAGTTCGCACTTCATTATCAGTCATGTGCAGAATGAAGACTCGGCTATCGCCATGACAAATGCAGGGGTCAACGATCGGTTCATGATCAAGCACCAGAAAATATCTGGTGAACTACTGAGGCTGACGATCTTCGAAACAGATTGTCCTCGGGGAATGGTAGCGTCACATCGATGCAAAGCCAAACATTCATTATCTTTCTTGAGCTAAACAAAATAGAACTAATTTGCTGTACGAAAACCAGAAACTACGAACATCAAATAAAATGGTGTGACCGTTCCCACACAAACGAAATCAACGCGCAAAATTACCCATGCTAAGCTCTGATTTAACCATTTTCACTCCGAAATAGTTTACATTTTCTTCCATCCCCCAGTTCTAGGTTCTAGCTTCCAGAGCGCTGCGATACATACGCACTCGGGGTCTTTCAGGTCACATCTCAAGGATCTGATCTAATAATCACTTGAAGCTTATGACAACATTTGACGACTTGATCTGAAATTATATATATTCCCGTTAAAAATATCATTTGGCAGCAAAGCCATGGACCAAAGAAAAACATTTTCCCATTCTAAAGCTCCGCTTCACATGGTTAACCGACCTGAGGTCACGTTTAGTGCTTGCTCTTTCTCTGATGATTTGAAGATACACTCAGTAAATGTTGCATCTTGAACTTTTGCTTTTTGAACTTCATTAAGCTGACAAAAAGTTAACAAATAAAAAACCTCAGCTCATAATTTGCATCTTGAGCGATTCACAACCTATCCAATAAAACTGTGGGGATCAAATTGGTCCCGGCCCTGCCACGGTTATGCACATGCATGCTGAAGGTATGTGGGACAGGTTCACATGCATACTGAAGGTATGTGGGACAGGTTCTTGCTGGCGAGGGCCGGCCTGGTGGCTGTGCAAGATTGGTTCTATTCAGCGAATCGTATTATGGCATTGCCATTCACTACAGTGAGGTAGTAGATTTAACCTCGTCATATATTGTATTCGTATTGTTTCTAAAGTTAAATGATGTGTTCATGGTGAAATGTGTGTGTGAAATGTCATGCGTTCATATGGTGACTTCATTTTCCATTAGGTGCTGCCGAAGTTTTTTTCCGAGTATGCGAAGCTTGCACTATTATGATTCGCGCACTTGACAGCGACATTTGAGTAGGGTGTCGAAAATGTGTACATAGAAATAAACGGCCCACCTTATCGGAAACCACATCATCAAATGAGTAATGGCCGAGAGGAAGTGTAACCTGTGTATCAGCGGCAAGTTGTCAGGCTGAGCGAGCCCGGCGTAGACTCGTCATCTACTCTGATGTCTACCAGTTAGTAGCTGATAGCCTACAAACTGGTCAACCTGCATTGCAATGCATTTTCATTAATATATCACATCTCTAAAAGGTACAATTTTCGGGGTAAGTTGGGTTGCGAATACGATGATTTTGTCCTAAGGAAATTTAATCCGAATGTTAGTTTGGGTGGCTCTACGAGACGGGGTCCTATGCTAGGCAGAGGTGAATGTGTCGACCCTGACGCCCACCGCCCGATCTGACAATTTCGGTTCATCAGTAGAAACCTAGCAGAGTTTAACGTGCCGCCAATGCACCGACACGACCGTCCCGTTACCGCGTCCTTGACCCGCCGGGCCACTCGCCAGCTGACAGTCCCAGCCGAGGGCTACACGTCGGCACATGTAGCCACTCGCCAGCTGACAGTCCCAGCCGAGGGCTATACGCCGGCACATGTAGCTACTCGCCAGCTGACCGTCCCAGCCGAGGGCTACACGTCGGCACATGTAGCCACTCGCCAGCTGACCGTCCCAGCCGAGGGCTACACGCCGGCACATGTAGCCACTCGCCAGCTGACCGTCCCAGCCGAGGGCTATACGCCGGCACATGTAGCTACTCACCAGCTGACCGTCCCAGCCGAGGGCTACACGCCGGCACATGTAGCTACTCACCAGCTGACCGTCCCAGCCGAGGACTACACGCCGACACATGTAGCTACTCGCCAGCTGACCGTCCCAGCCGAGGGCTACACGCCGGCACATGTAGCTACTCACCAGCTGACCGTCCCAGCCGAGGGCTACACGCCGGCACATGTAGCTACTCGCCAGCTGACCGTCCCAGCCGAGGACTACACGCCGACACATGTAGCTACTCGAGCCCGACAGGACAGGCCAATGCAGGTCGGCGCTCCAATCAGCTGACCGACGGGGGCGGCAGAAGGCTTTTACTTCGCGTTTTCTCCGCCGCACGTGATGTAAAATCTGCTGACGGGAATTTCAGGCGAGCAACAATGGAGCTAACGGTACATGCGCACGTGCTGTTGGACAAGGAACGTACGACCAATGACACCGTCGTGATTCCGGCCAGAGGGTGCAATAGTATATTGGCCCAGTTGTGATCAAATATTTATGAATCGAAGATAATGTGATATAATCATGATCCTACCACCAAGGACAAATGCGTGTTGATCCAGCAACGCAAGGGTAACCATGAAAACCTGGTCATTGTCAGCAAAGCAACATAAATATAATATGAAGGTGCATTTAATAGGTATTCCAAAATATTGTAAACTTATATTCTAAATTTGAAGTAGAAAGGCGTAGGATTATAATCATGCCAATCAATTATGGCATTACAACATTCCACTGCTAAATCTCATCGATAGTTGCGGCAGGGAGACTGTGGCGCTACAGCGAGCCACAGTTACATTCCATCGATAGTTGTGGCAGGGAGACTGTGGTGCTACAACGAGCCACAGTTACATTCCATCGATAGTTGTGGCAGGGAGACTGTGGCGCTACAACGTGCCACAGTTACATTCCATCGATAGTTGCGGCAGGGAGACTGTGGCGCTACAACGTGCCACAGTTAAATTCCATCGATAGTTGCGGCAGGGAGACTGTGGCGCTACAACGTGCCACAGTTACATTCCATCGATAGTTGTGGCAGGGAGACTGTGGTGCTACAACGTGCCACAGTTACATTCCATCGATAGTTGTGGCAGGGAGACTGTGGTGCTACAGCGAGCCACAGTTACATTCCATCGATAGTTGTGGCAAGGAGACTGTGGTGCTACAACGTGCCACAGTTAAATTCCATCGATAGTTGCGGCAGGGAGACTGTGGCGCTACAACGTGCCACAGTTACATTCCATCGATAGTTGTGGCAGGGAGACTGTGGTGCTACAACGTGCCACAGTTACATTCCATCGATAGTTGTGGCAGGGAGACTGTGGTGCTACAGCGAGCCACAGTTACATTCCATCGATAGTTGTGGCAGGGAGACTGTGGCGCTACAACGTGCCACAGTTACATTCCATCGATAGTTGCGGCAGGGAGACTGTGGTGCTACAACGTGCCACAGTTACATTCCATCGATAGCTGTGGCAGGGAGACTGTGGCGCTACAACGAGCCACCGTTAAAATTCAGCGAAGACACTAAAACCTGAAATATGAACATTCACAGGCTTTCAATACTTTTCATTGAAATACTTTCTGCTTTTGAACGAGATTGCAAATACAATTTTGGATTGCGTATGTTAATGACATGTGCAGTTGAATATTTATTTACAGCGTTTGTTTCGTGTCGTTCTACCGTGTCGCCTTGTCCAAAGGCGACACGGAGAAGAACTGCCCGTCGTGAGCTTCCCATATCGTTCTCCATTTTCGTTGAGGGTTGCCGCTATTCGCTGGTAAAATGCCATCAACAACTTTAAAACAAATTATGTCCCTTCATGACTGTTTGGCCCCACGGGAGCAAAAAGATGTCAGAGTCACAAACCCTGGAAAAGTACCTCCATGCGGATCACACGGTGAAAGGAGACCAATCCAATCACAGTGAAATCTTGCGCCTGTGTTTGAGTTTTCCGTCAACAGATAGCAGCGGTGTACGGACATTGGCACAGTTGCTAAGCGTGGTCTGGTGGTTTCTTCTGGCTCCACGAACATGTGTGGCATTCTAGTTTCTACAGACTGTCACTTGGTTGATTCGTTTTTGCTGCGGGGAGTACTGGTAGTACAAAACTAGCAAGCATCGGTCTGAAAGTGTATAGTAGAGGTGTCGTGGAGGACATGTTGAGCATGAACTTGTTCTATGCGGTCTACCGACTTGCCTTTTGACCCATTTCACTTCATTAACCCTGTCACATTATACCTTGAATGATGAGTTGGCGTTTTTTTCGCACACCGGGTTCACCGGACCCCATTCAACCAAGTGTCGCTGATTAATGTGCTCAATGAAAGCTTCAATAAGTCAATTGAGCACAATTTCCGGATGATCTGGCATCGAACACCGTAACCGATGTGGAATCGATGCCTACGCGAAGAGAAGTCCACCGGCGATATTTCTGACGCAAATATGATGCTCTGATGATAGCGCTCAGTAACATCCATACTGAAGCTGCCCGGCAACCGCCGACTGAGCTCATCAGATGGTTATCACCAGAGCGTGCATTGTCAGGGTGAATGACATTTGATGAGCTACGACGATGACAGGCGAGTGGTGACTTTTCCAAGGAGGAACGAATGTCTACAATAAATAGTTTGCGTCGAATGTTATCACCCTGAGGGATACGTGTCTTCGCTGTTTTCTGACGGTCGTCGCCAGCTGAGACTGATGGTAAGCTAGTGCCTTTGACATTGCCATCAGTCCTCCGTGAAATATTTATGGCATTTCTCTACATCTTCAATGCAATAGGAATTAATCATTCGTGGATGGGTCTGTGATTCAATGACCTTGAAATCAGTTCGGCTCTGCGTAATTGTTGAGCTGGGTGACATAATCAGCTGTGCTCCGTTTACGCGTCATACGAGCGTCATCACTTGCTAACTTTAGAATGTTGAAGATGACGGGCTATTGGAGTCTTCGATTTCTCGTGGTTCCCAAGATTCATGGAGAGCACAGTTGCTCTCCATGGTGAAATGGTGGGGAAGTTCCACTGCTTTGTTACGCAGCAGGAGATATCCGCATGCAGGTCTCCCCTGCTGTCAGCTCATGGCGGTGATCCCAGCAGCAACAGGGAACAACTTACTGCTAAGAACGCAACAACTTGTCACACCCACCAACTGCAACAATCAATTCGCGACAACAGCCAACGCAGCGCCAGTCCCAACACTGAAGCCAGCCGCAGCCGGTCGGTCGACATTCGCAGCGTACCGGCGCCCCCGGGCACGGTGATCTGCCGTGAACATCACGGCAGTCTGCTGATGAGCTACGCCAACCGTCCGACGGACGTGACCGCCAGCGGTGACCACCAGCGGTGACCACCAGAGGTGCGAGCTGTGGCAGTATCCCTGATGAGCCTCGCCAACCGTCCGACGGGCATGACCGCCAGCGGTGACCACCAGAGGTGCCAGCTGTGGCAGTATCCCTGATGCCAGCTACGCCAACCGTCCGACGGGCATGACCGCCAGCGGTGACCACCAGAGGTGCCAGCTGTGGCGGTATCCCTGATGCCAGCTACGCTGACCTTCCGGTGGCAGTGACCACCAGAGGTGCCAGCTGTGGCGGTATCCCTGATGCCAGCTACGCCAACCGTCCGACGGGCGTGACCGCCAGCGGTGACCACCAGAGGTGCCAGCTGTGGCAGTATCCCTGATGCCAGCTACGCTGACCTTCCGGTGGCAGTGACCACCAGAGGTGCCAGCTGTGGCAGTATCCCTGATGCCAGCTACGCTGACCTTCCGGTGGCAGTGACCACCAGAGGTGCCAGCTGTGGCAGTATCCCTGATGCCAGCTACGCTGACCTTCCGGTGGCAGTGACCACCAGAGGTGCCAGCTGTAGCAGCATCCCTGATGCCAGTTACGCTGACCTTCCAGTGGCAGTGACCACCAGAGGTTCCAGCTGTGGCAGTATCCCTGATGCCAGTTACGCTGACCTTCCGGTTGCAGTGACCACCAGAGGTGCCAGCTGTGGCAGTATCCCTGATGCCAGTTACGCTGACCTTCCGGTGGCAGTGACCACCAGAGGTGCCAGCTGTAGCAGTATCCCTGATGCCAGTTACGCTGACCTTCCGATGGCAGTGACCACCAGAGGTGCCAGCTGTGGCAGTATCCCTGATGCCAGTTACGCTGACCTTCCGGTGGCAGTGACCACCAGAGGTGCCAGCTGTGGCAGTATCCCTGATGCCAGTTACGCTGACCTTCCGATGGCAGTGACCACCAGAGGTGCCAGCTGTGGCAGTATCCCTGATGCCAGCTACGCTGACCTTCCGGTGGCAGTGACCACCAGAGGTGCCAGCTGTGGCAGTATCCCTGATGCCAGCTACGCTGACCTTCCGGTGGCAGTGACCACCAGAGGTGCCAGCTGTAGCAGTATCCCTGATGCCAGTTACGCTGACCTTCCGGTGGCAGTGACCACCAGAGGTGCCAGCTGTGGCAGTATCCCTGATGCCAGCTACGCTGACCTTCCGGTTGCAGTGACCACCAGAGGTGCCAGCTGTAGCAGCATCCCTGATGCCAGTTACTCTGATTTTCTGATGATTGTGACGGCCAGGGGTGCTATCTGTGGCAGTCGTAGGAGGGCAGCTCGGTGTTTGCTCGGAGAGGTTTGAAGCAAGGGTCCACATGCCACCAACAACAGTCCATATTCGGCTTTGGCTGAAGAGACTTTGGCTGGTTGCTCTGATTGGTGACTTTGGCTGATTGGTCTGGTTGGTGGCTTTGGCTGGCGCGTCTGATTAGTTACTTTGGCTGGTTGCTCTGTGTGTTGGCTCTGGTTGGTGGCTGTCGTTTCTTGCCTTGGTTGGTGGATCTGGTTGACGGCTTCAAGTGTCAAGTGAAGTAGCAGCGAAATATGCATTCCAAACACACTAGTAAAGCACACCATCCAGTCGCGCTGCAGCGCGATATTCCACCCATACACGCTCCCAGCCAACAACCAGCCAAACAAAGAACCGTCCACCGGAAACTGGCTCAGCTAAGTACACCGTCCGAACACACTCAGCTGAGCACACCGTCCGAACATATTCAGCTGAGCACACCGTCCGAACACACTCAGCTAAACACACCCTCCAAACACACTCAACTAAACGCACCCTCCAAACACACTCAGCTAAACGCACCCTCCAAACACACTCAGCTAAACACACCGTCCGAACACACTCAGCTAAACGCACCGTCCGAACAATACTGCCCCGGTAGCACAGTTGGTTAGAACGTTGGCCTGCACTGGTCTTCACTGTCCTGGCAACGCAGGGTTCGAGTCGCTTCACGCGCTCGCATTTAGCCCCCGGCTAGGAGGGTCGGTTGGCAGCTGGCCCGATAAGGCCGGGGACGAGCTACCGGGCGGCCGTGTCGGTTCATTGACGGCACGTTAAGCTTTCGATCTAAATTCTGACGTTGAGCTGGAATTCATGTATCGGGTGGTGAGGCCAGGGTTCACGCAACAAGCTCTGCTTAGCAATAGAACCCTGGTTCATAAAGGCACCCGAGCAAGAATTCGGATTAAATTTATATTAAAAACACACTCAGCTAAATACACCGTCGGAACACACTCGGCTGAGCACGCCGCGACTCCCGTCGCTAAGATGCACCACTACAACAGCACCAGCGCCTCCAACTCGGCGGGCAACAGCGGTGGCGTACTGCACCGCACCGCAATGGTAGTCGCTCTGGCGCCGTGTTGATACCACCGGCCGCTGCAGCCGAAACATGCGGTGCCAGGGGTGGGGGTGGGGTGGTGAGTGCCTGTGCAGCGGCTCGTGTCAAGTGCATGCCGCCAGAACGACTCCAAACAGTGACGTGGGCAGGCTCGGAGCACGCCGTCTGCCGAGCACCACGCACCTCTGTCGTAGTCTGTCTCGAGTGGGCACAGAGCGGAGTGGAAGATCCGGGGGGGGTCAGGAACCCCCTGGGATCGGGATCGGCTAGTCCAGGTGGTCAGAGGGTTCAGCAAACTGGTGAAGTATGCTATGTTTTGTGAAATATGTAGTAGCCTCGAACACTAGAGTCTTCAAAGTCTTCCGAAAATGTCAGATGATGACTCTGTGGTTTCTAGGTGGTGCTTTTCCATACATCCCCGAAGGCACTAATGCTATCTATCTTACAGCTAGGTAGTTCTCAGCCACTGTTAGGTTAACGTTTAATGTTCACCCATGGCTTTGAATGGTGTTCATACACAGCAAATAAAAACCAAAAGCATAAATTACACATTTAGGTAGAATTGCAAATTTACTTAAAACTTAGAGTCACCTGACTTCGCACCGTATCTGTGCATCACCCCGAATTTCTCAGGTGGTACTCTTCTTGCACGGTACTACAAATTGCTCATGGTTATCCCTTCAATCTTCATACGGATATATTAATTTGGCAAGAATGGAACCTTTTCAGACGTGACACGTTGTATACGATCAACTAGTTTATCGGCGTTCATCTAACTCGATTGCAAATAACAACACATCAATTTCATTTCGGGCATTCATGCTCATGGCCTTGCCTTGCGTAGGTTAGTGGCCGGTTACTGGGTGTACTGCTCCCCAACTGGCGTCTCAATTTGCACTTGCCAGGAAGGGAAAGAAACGTGGATGCTGGGCCTTCACAGGCGCTCGTCGTGGCGCATTGCGTC
Source organism: Ashinkailepas kermadecensis (assembly GCA_034440615.1). Classification (NCBI taxonomy): domain Eukaryota; kingdom Metazoa; phylum Arthropoda; class Thecostraca; family Neolepadidae; genus Ashinkailepas; species Ashinkailepas kermadecensis. Next base: position 303,008 of record JAOTOM010004534.1, on the reverse strand, counting down.
GAATCTGGCAAACTTCGCGAACTTAATTTGAAGGTTAAAACATGACTTGAAGTCCGGGAAATATTACCTAAATAGACGGAATCTGATGACCTTTCTTGGAAGGGAGATAGAAAAGAAAGTGGTCAAACTTCCCAAACCCTGGCCCTTACCAGCGCTGGACCTGAAACTCCCCTAGAATCTGAAGAAATCACCACTCTTGGCACAGAGGATGGCGTGTGCCGACCCGACACCAGGCCCGGCCGGCCGACTTTTCGCACCGCACCCACCATCAACCGGGCCCGTCCTGAGACGGCGGAGTAGGACAGGACTGTGGACCGGCCCGTCCTGAGACGGCGGAGTGGGACAGGACTGGGGGCCGACCCGTCCTGAGACGGCGGAGCGGGGCAGGACTGTGGGTCGGCCCGTCCTGAGACGGCGGAGCGGGGCGGGACTGTGGGTCGGCTCGTCCGGAGATGGCGGAGCGGGACAGGGCTGTGGGCTGGCCTGTCCTGAGACGGCGGAGCGGGACAGGACTGTGGGTCGGCTCGTCCGGAGATGGCGGAGCGGGACAGGACTGTGGGTCGGCCCGTCCGGAGATGGCGGAGCGGGACAGGGCTGTGGGCCGGCCCGTCCGGAGATGGCGGAGCGGGACAGGACTGTGGGTCGGCCCGTCCGGAGATGGCGGAGCGGGACAGGACTGTGGGTCGGCCCGTCCGGAGATGGCGGAGCGGGGCGGGACTGTGGGCCGGCCGTCCTGAGACGGCGGAGCGGGACAGGGCTGTGGGCCGGCATGCACTGACGCATTCCCATACAACTGCTTGCATATCTTTGGTGTGCAGGAGACGAGATGAGTTCAGGCCGGGGGTCTAGGCAAGCCTGAAAAACGACCTCCTGACCCGCTACGGGGTCCGGACAAGCTTCGTCAGGCTGGCACACACGCCATGGCGGATCCCGATATAGTAGCCGCATGTTGAAGCATATTTTCCGGGCAACAACATTGTCCAGTTCATTTGAAATTTCGCTCTTTTCTCCAAGGTTCGAGCCTCCACCAAATCGGAGGAAAATGTGCGCAACGAGACATCGGATATAAATGTGTACAACGAGACAACTTTATCCGGCACAATCAATGCTCAGCTGGGTTTCAAGGCAGCATAGGTGTGATGTGGAACGATTTTCGAACAGCCCACTTTTCAGTCCTTTTGTTTTCCGCCTTATTTAACAGCCAGCCAATGAATCGGGATGCAGCGAGGTCGAAGAAAAGAAGCTGGCGTCATGTAACATTTAGAAGGGCAACAGGGTCGCAAGCCTTTCCTAAAAAGTAGCAATAATCCTCGTGCATCACATTGAGTACGATGAGCTTAAGATAGTGCTTCAGTCTGACCGATTTTAGACTTGCATGCCAGTGTGCATGCACGCGCTTCTAACATGTGCTGACTCATCCGCCCATCTGGCCCGTTTGACCCATCTGACCCGTCTGCTACACGTGCACGCATAGGCAGCAGGGATGCTGCTGTGCCCCCAATTGCTGGGCAAACACGGTCACAGTGCACGCATGCGTACAGGAAGCCAGTGTGAGTGCCCTCCCGCAGCACACCCACACCCCAACCTCGTGGAGATATATACAATCGCCCAAAAGGAAATAAACAGCCCAGGACGACTCCTGTGCTCAGCGTCGGAATTCGGGATATTGGCGGTCCCTGCGACCATGCCGAAGGTGGAGACCTGTCTCACGTGGGTCGCTAAGCCAGGCACTAATCCTGCCGCCGATCGGATCACGGGTCCGCCGTCCCAGTCACCAGCAGGGTCACCGGGCCGTCATCTCGGTCAGCGATCGTTCATTAGCCAAAACGACCACCGGGGGTCGGGCTACCCAGCTTGGCTGACAATGGCGCCGTGCCCGCCAACAGTGCCGGAAGTTCTCCACTCCACCCCACCCCATCGGACCCCACCGCCTCACGCTGTGTCGCCAACACTCCGATGCACCGAACGCGATTACGGTCGACCGACGCGCCGCCGCCGCGCCGGCGCGCCGTCGGGACAGCCGACTTTCGCCACTTTTAGCCGGGCGGCGGCCGCCCCCGTCCAGACCCGACGCCGAGCACTGATCGGCCTGACGACGGCTGCACATGTGGCAGCCGTGACGGATGTGACAGCTGTGAAGGGTGTGACGGATGGGTTGCGTTCACGTCACCGGACCAGCATGCCGAGCGGTGTTGAGAGGGCGGCCGGAAATTGCCGGCGGATGACGTCAGACGGCGCGTTTCGTCAGCTGGTGGTGAGACGTGCGGCGGCGGGTCTCAGGTCGCCAGATGCACCAGATCAACGGAGTCGTTTATCCTGCTGCACCGTACCGCGCCTGGTGTGATGTGTGTGACGTGGTGTGGTGCATGGCGTGGTATGGTGTGGTCTGGTGTGTGATGTGATGTGTGTGACGTGGTGTGGTGTGATGTGGCGCGGTGTGCGTGTTGTGCCGTAGTGTGATGTGGTGTGGTATGGTGTGATGTGGTGTTGTGATGCCACACAACGATGTGTAATTTGACGGTTCCGATTGGGGACTGTTGCAACACTACCAATCAGCCTCACACCAGGCGAGCAGGTGACGAATGGGAGGGACCACAGGTTAGACGCTAGACTACAGACAGATGACGGACGGAAGAGACTACAGGTCAGACGCTGGACCACAGGCAGATGACGAACGGAAGAGACTACAGGTTAGACGCTAGACTACAGGCAGATGACGGACGGAAAAGACTACAGGTCAGACGCTGGACCATGGGCAGATGACGGACGGAAGAAAATAAAGGCAACGCTGGACCATGGGCAGATGACGGACGGAAGAGACTACAGGTCAGACGCTGGACCATGGGCAGATGACGGACGGAAGAGACTACAGGTCAGACGCTGGACCATGGGCAGATGACGGACGGAAGAGACTACAGGTCAGACGCTGGACCATGGGCAGATGACGGACGGAAGAGACTACAGGTCAGACGCTGGACCATGGGCAGATGACGGACGGAAGAGACTACAGGTTAGACGCTGGACCATGGGCAGATGACGAACGAAAGGGACCATAGGTTAGACGCTGGACCACAGGCAGATGACCAACGGAAGAGACCACAAGTCAGATGCTGGACACGGCTACTTTGAATGCATGCCTAGATATAGCTGATAACCCGAGGTATAGGAGCTTCCCAGCCAAATTAGCTACCTTTGAAGCCTTTTTGGCACCCGCTGCAACGCATTCAGCGTAAAGTCATTGAACTCAGAGTCGTGAGGCGCTTTCGTATTCCCAGGTTGATCACTTCGAAGGGTCATGGATACCCTACGGAAGAGAATAACATCCTGGGAAGAAGATAAATAGCGTCCATGATCGTGAAAGATAGGCGCCGAAGCTTTAGTGGGACGGGCAATTTTTGGAAGTTCCTTAACTGTTGTAAGTTAGTTTTCTGAAATGTTGTACTTTCGTCATTGTACGTAACTTAGAGATCCGCGATCCAACAAGCCGGAGAAAGAATTGTTCAGTCTATCGAGGCGCATGGCCTCCAGTTACAAAAAGGTACCGTCCAATAATCTCCACATACAGCTTTGGTACATACGTGATTGAAATCACCCTGGTACCGCATCAACGGGATTGACAAGAACTACTGTATGTTCACAGACGATGCTGAAGCCTTGGGCATTCACAATACCACAACTCACAAGTGGTATTATCTGGTGTCGTGTCTGGTGTCTGGAATGCCTTAAGGCATGTTGTGCAAATGTTTGCCCCTCCCCAGTGTTTCCCAAGCAGTGACGAAGCTAGGAAATGCTGCTTAATTGTTGCAACTGGTGTAGGTCATGGCCGGCTGCATCGTGGGCGCGGCCCGCGACACAGCCCGCCACGGCGTTGCTACACCTCTTCGGACATCCTTGTGCGCGGCAAGCCAACTTAGGAGCTATTTAGATAGTCATGAATTTTGAACTGTTAGGATATTTGTGCATGGTAATTAACGACGTGTCTGCGCCATGCCAAGCTGAGGTGTGCTGATGTTTTGGCTCAGCGTGGTGACTATCATCTTCAAGGGACCATTGTTGCCTGAACAGGCGCGTCACCTGCAGTGTCGGTGGCAGTCACAAGGCTGCTCAGACAGATGTCGTGATTTGATGTATTGGGCGATATTAAGTTCGAAAAGTTAAGCTCTTGGCAAATTCAAACTGAACAAAGCTAGAACTAATTCATGCTCGTTATGCTTACACAAATATACAACCTCTCCCCCAAATCGCACTGCTGCTCCTTAGTATCGATTTCGCAGATGTCTTCCAGACTTCACATGGAACTCTGTTAAGTTGCTCCCCCAATTGTTTGGAGTCTTGTAGGTAACACATGCCCCCCCCCCCCCCTAACAATAGATCTTATGAGAGGTGGTCCTTTGCAGCATGGTAGGCAGATTCCACTGTACCACGAGACATTTCAATAACGATTGGTACCAACCGGCTACGATGTACTGCCGAAATGTCGCCGTGTTCGCGACTGACGCGCGGCTAGCTTTTTGCGCTGTGATGGTGAAAACGCGGCCGTCGTTCGATGTTGCAACCGCGAATGTGTGGATCGCGTTTTTATTGTCCGCTTCGTGACAATGTCGGTGTTAAATCGGGAAACCCTCTGAAGGTTGCCACGTTTTTCGATACGTTCGTAATCGTGTGGCAACGACGGCTCCATCCGGGACGCACCATCATGCGAAACGTCGAGCGTGTGACGAATCCACGTACAGCCACCCGAACAACGGTGCGGCAGCTTTTCTCCCGTCTTTGCGACTGAAAACCGGTCGAAAAAGATCGTCCAGCAACCGCTTAATGCTTAACCTTTCGGTTCTCAGCAACGCTCAATACAGCCTACGTTTTAGTTCCGTCAGTGATGTTTACAGGCTCACACTGGTATTAGTGCTATGTATATCAAGTAGTTTTTGCTATTCTGCACGCATTACCTACACTGCTTAATGATATGTTCAGTTAATCCTCACATCGGTACCTGCCTCTCGCACGTCCTATGATTGCTTACGCACATTATTTGAAGAAGATCCAGCCAGGCCAGCATAATTGGAGTTATCTTCGATTATCTCAGTTTCATCAGACAGTTTCATCACACACACCTTTCCACCTCGCTACAGCCGGGCGTAGGCGACGCTCGGTCCGCTTCAATGCGCGTTTACCCCGGGCGAAGCGCGCCAGCGAGTGTGCCGCATCACACACGCGCCACAAAAGAAACTCACCTTTCGTGGGCCACTTTCGTTTTCTCCATAGTGTCGGTGCGGCGCTTCGCTGGCAGGCTGGGCGGCCGGGCCACTGGTCCGGCCTCACAGCATGGCCGGTGTGGCGACCGTCGGCCGGCGCGCCTGGTCCCGCCTCGACTCTGACGGCGCGCTGGGCGGCCCTGTCCTGTCCGCCGGCCACCGCACCACTCTGGCGCCCATCTGGACGCGGCGCCGCGCCGCCTCCCGCCGGTGACGTCAGCGCCGCCAGCCGCCGTGACGTCACCGCCGGCAGCCGGCGTGACGTCACACTTTCGCTCTCGGCGCCGCCAAGGCCGTCGGTCCCGCGGCCGCTGTAGGTCAGCGCGCGTCGTCGTGTCGCCGCCGTTCATCGAACCCTGCCAAGTGCCCGAGGCGCCGACGTTAGCGATCCGGCACTGTGCTGGTGGACGGCCTGACGGGCGCGGAAATTCTCTCAAAATTTTCCGCGAACAAATTAATGTTCATGTCATTTATTCAGTCCACGCCCGAAGGTCTCATTTTAAGCCTCAGCAACATTGGTCGAGGGAAGAGGCCGATGACCAGGAATGTTGGACAACACGACCGTTGCGGCCGATACAGCCTCAGCAGGCCCGGTCATAGACGAGTCTCATTCAACTGGTGCATCCTGACAGTCGCATTCTGACAGTCTGCACCTGCTGCCGGCGGCCACATCCTGACAGCCTGCACCTGCTTCCGGCGGCCACATCCTGACAGGCTGCACCTGCTGCCGGTGGCCACATCCTGACAGCCTGCACCTGCTGCCGGTGGCCACATCCTGACAGTCTGCACCTGATGCCGGCGGCCACATCCTGACAGTCTGCACCTGATGCTGGTGGCCACATCCTGACAGTCTGCACCTGCTGCCGGTGGCCACATCCTGACAGCCTGCACCTGCTGCCGGTGGCCACATCCTGACAGTCTGCACCTGATGCTGGTGGCCGTACCCTGACAGCCTGCACCTGCTGCCGGTGGCCACATTCTGACAGTCTGCACCTGCTGCCGGCGGCCACATCCTGACAGTCTGCACCTGCTGCCGGCGGCCACATCCTGACAGCCTGCACCTGCTGCCGGTGGCCACATCCTGACAGCCTGCACCTGCTGCCGGCGGCCACATCCTGACAGTCTGCACCTGCTGCCGGTGGCCACATCCTGACAGTCTGCACCTGATGCTGGTGGCCACATCCTGACAGCCTGCACCTGCTGCCGGCGGCCACATCCTGACAGTCTGCACCTGCTGCCGGCGGCCACATCCTGACAGTCTGCACCTGCTGCCGGTGGCCGTATCCTGACAAGCTGCACTGGTAGAAAAATTAGAGACCGGCATCGGAAGGCAGGGCTGGTAGTGGTGCTGTACATACTCCTCCTGGCGTCGCTTCATCTATCCGAAGTGACGAGATCATCCGGATACGTTCTCCTTCTACTGTCCTTCCCATCACCCTCTGTGTCGGATTATCGTCGCCATTAGGTGTCGGCCTCTTTAGTTGTGTATGCTGGAGGCTAAGGATATTGTTTTATTAGTGGGTAAGATCTTTGCTTTCGTCAGGAACATTGAGCTAATTCGGTTGTTTATTCAACACAACCTTATTTACAGGATAGGCCAATCCACTGCTACATGTATTGCGGTATGTTGAATGTATTGCGGTATACTGGATGTATTGCGGTATGTTGTATGTATTGCGGTATGTTGCATGTATTGCGGTATGTTGCATGCATTACGGTATGTTGCATGTATTACGGTACGTTACATGTATTGCGGTATGTTCCATGTATTACGGTACGTTGTATGTATTACGGTACTGTGCATGTATTACGGTATGTTGCATGTATTACGGTGCGATGCATGCATTACGGTACGGTGCATGTATTATTGTATTACGGTATGTTCCATGTATTACGGTATGTTGTATGTATTACGGTACGGTGCATGCATTACGGTATGCTGCATGTATTACAGTACGTTGTATGTATTACGGTACGGTGCATGTATTACAGTATGTTGCATGTATTACGGTACGTTGCATGCATTACGGTACGGTGCATGTATTACGGTACGTTGCATGTATTGCGGCATGTTGCATGTATTACGGTACGGTACATGTATTACGGTACGTTGCATGTATTACGGTACGGTGCATGTATTACGGCACGGTACATGTATTACGGTATGTTGCATGTATTACGGTACGTTGTATGTATTACGGTACGGTGCATGTATTACTGTACGTTGCATGTATTACGGTATGTTGCATGTATTACGGTACGGTGCATGTATTACGATACGGTGCATGTATTCCGGTATGTTGCATGTATTGCGGTATGTTGCGTGTATTGCGGTATGTTGCGTGTATTGCGGTATACTGTATGTATTGCGGTTTACTGCATGTATTACGGTACGTTGCATGTATTACGGTACGTTGCATGTATTGCGGTACGTTGCATGTATTACGGTACGTTGCATGTATTGCGGTATGTTGCATGTATTACGGTACGGTGCATGTGTTGTGTTTTCGCCACCAGCTTCCCAAGCTACTGCGCCAAGTTTCTCTCAATTCACATAATTACATAGCTACCAGAGCTCATATCAGGTGAGTAATTCAAGCACATAAAAAGAGCGACATTTTACATCCGTCCCCGGTGCGCCCAACAGAGCAGGTGCCCCTGGGTCAACTTTTGCTTGGCTCACTGACCTTTCCTTTTAGGATGTGTTCAGTGGCAATGCAGCAAAATGGTTCGAGCAAATTGGAGCGAGGAAATGCTGCAAAATTAGTTCGGCGTGAAATTTATGGGCACGGTTTGTTACAATGTGAACTTATTTCGAAGTTCGGATCACAAAACCAGCACGAGCAGAGTTTTAGTGCGAGCAGATAGCGCAGAGCACCACTTACATTTACTTTAGCACCACCTAGGATTATTCCAGCACAACTTAGATTTGGAGGACCGCAACAGCTAGATTCATATACAATTGGAAAACCTCATTGACAAGAAAAAAAACTAGAAAACATCATTAGCCAGAAAATCGGAAAAGTACTTGAGAAAGCAGCAGTGGTAGTAACAAAAAGTGGTAAGACTTTCGTGTGCTGACACGCACACCTACACAATTACACACACACACACACACACACACACACACACACACACACCAAACACAAACACACACACACGTCAACATGCGTCGTGTTTCTTGCTCAGCTGCAACGGTGCGGAATGGAAGCTCGATAATTGGCACCGTGGCGACTGGCACAACTTCCGGGAGGTGCCGTCACGGTTTCCTGTCTCGACATTCCTCATTGATCAGGGCGTCTCTGGCGCACGCCGGCCTTGCGCTCTGGCATCGGTCGATGTGTGCCTGCATACGTAATGCCACTGGGCGGTACATACTGCGCCGATCAGCACCGCCAGCATCTGATGTGTGCCTGCATACGTAATGCCACTGGGCGGTACATACTGCGCCGATCAGCACCGCCAGCGTCTGATGTGGGTCTGCATACGTAATGCCACTGGGCGGTACATACTGCGCCGATCAGCACCGCCAGCGTCTGATGTGGGTCTGCATACGTAATGCCACTGGGCGGTACATACTGCGCCGATCAGCACCGCCAGCGTCTGATGTGGGTCTGCATACGTAATGCCACTGGGCGGTACATACTGCGCCGATCAGCACCGCCAGCGTCTGATGTGGGTCTGCATACGTTATGCCACTGGGCGGTACATACTGCGCCGATCAGCACCGCCAGCGTATGAGCGTTGCCAACACCGAGTGCCGCGGTCCCCGCAATCTGAACCCATGACAGATGCCGAGGCACACTGCTATTAGATTATGAGGGTTGCCACTGCAAGAGGCCGGGGTCCAATATCATAAGAAAGATAAGATAACATTCCGATGCTTACTGCCATCAAAATATGACAGTTAATACCGCAAGGGCTGAGGCTCAGTATCCTCAGAAGCTGAAGACGATCACTGTCGCAGACCTGAACCTAATGCAATCAGAATTTGAGGGCCACCACGACAAATCTTCAGGGTTACTATTCTCAAAATGATCAGGCGCATTGGAGTTGCTACACCTCCCTCATAAAAGGCCAAATTAATAATTAGCACAAAATTCCAAGTCATGATGATTGCATAGCCCTTGAAATCACGAGACGTCGCAATGAAGCACTCATGCGGGACAATATTGTTGGCGGCCGTAACATTTTCTTCTCGGCCGAGAGCCACGGAGCTCAAATGGCAAACATGCACGGTGATCGCGCAAAACGTGCAGGTCGGAAAAGTAAGATTCTGGATGTTTTGACCCTATGAATACTAGTCAAGTTGAATATTTCAGGGAGTTTAGCGTCCAAATAACGACAGTCTGAATACCATTGATTTTTTAAACTTTACTTTTTAGACCAGTAGTAAAACAGATTTCGATTACTGAACAAAGAAAAAATACTTGAAGTTCGAAGAAGCCCTTTGATTCCAACGCATTCACTACCTATTGCTGTGTTATTTCGGTGCCCTCTACTTTGTGCTGTGTTCACTTGTAGTTCCTGTATTAACTTAGGCTTTTGTCGGTGTTCTTGCCATTAATCTACTGATGCTTGTCACTATTCAGATCCTTGTATTAACAGCTCTTGCTTGATGGAAATAATTTTAAAAAACAATCTGGACGGACAACTTGATGAAATGACCTCGATTCCTCAGATAATTTGCGAATTAATAGTCATGCTTTAGAAGATTCGCACATACCTACAGCATGTGGTATGTATTGTATCTTCTTTCGCATATCTACACTTGGCTCCGTGTGGTACGCTATGCGACTTGAGCAATGTGGCCCGAACTTTGTACCGTGGCGTACCGTGTTGCGTTGTGCCACGACGTTTCGTTCTATGCTGCGCCGTGACGCCACGTGGCGTGACAATATGGCGCGTGTGACGCTGCATGACGGCGCGTGACGTCACGACGTGCTGACGTGGCGCGACGACGTGACGTACCGTTTCGTGTGCAACGGACACTTGAACGCGACTTTGACGAGATACATAAACATGGTCAAGAATGGGCAATCGCCTTCAACACTTTGAAACCAATTCAATCAACGTTTTCACACAAACGCCAGTAAAGTCCGCCAAAAAAAAATATTTGGAGGCGACAACATACAAATCCATGACGCGCGTACCCATCTTTGACTCGCCTTGTCCCAAGGTCTCCATTTTCACGTGCATTTAAACATAACTTGCAAAAAAGTTTACCGAGCAATCGGTCTACTGTACCCTATTGCATAATATATACACAAACCGATTCTTGATCAGATATACACCACATTCATCAGGCTCCACTTTCGCTACTGTGATGTTATTTACGATGGACAAATTACAATCCAACACACGGCACGAATAGAGACTCTACAAGCCAGAGCAGAACGACTAGTAACCGCGACACTCTTTAGATCATCTACTGACAAAATTCGACTCGACTTAGGATGGACCTCACTTTATACCAGACGACGCATAGACAAGCTGATGCTTTATCATACATTATGCGACTCAGAACAGAACACACGATACTATATCAGTACTATTATACCTCAAGCCCGTGTGAACGAGATAGGTAGGGAACTTCGTAACGCCAACCATCACACAGTAACTGCAAACCATGCATCGTCCTTTGAAAAATCGTTCTTCCCAGCTACTGAGCGTCTCTGGAACAGCCTAAGCGAAAGCAAACGCTGTCTCCCGACATCTCCTTAAAGTGATTATGCAAGTGATTGCGCAACAGTTCGGTGTGCCCAGTCCACCAACATTCTACTCTTTTGGATCAAAGAAAAGAATATCCCTCCACACCAGACTTAGGGTTGATATGTCTCATCTAAACTACCATCTATTTCGAATTAAAAAACGTGCATCTCCTGAATGTTCTTGTGGCTGCCAAAACGAAAATGTTCGTCACCTAATTCTAGATTTTCCAAATGACATTGGCCCCCCGAAATAAACTATTCAGCAACATTTAACAACACCTCTGCCAGAATTGTCCAGGATTCCAGCCACTACCCAAACTTCGGCTCCTGCTGCATGGGGACGGATTGGACGACAACGACGGTCGGGTGGTGGCTTGCCATTTTCGTAAATTTCGATTCGAAATCTATAGATTTGACCTGAGCCATTGATAATCAGTTAAGAATAGCCTAAAGTCGCACTAAATTGGGGACGCGACCTATGCTGGATTGGGCAATGGCTCCACAGATGATCTGTGGCGTCGGCGGTTAGGGATACACGAGAAAATATCCCATTAAGAAATGTGTATCTGTGTTTATATTTTACTCCAGTGTCATTCCACACCTTCAGATATGTGCCATGATTTAAACACCTAGTGCTTTTACACCACGCGGAAAATTATCAATAGAATCGCAATACTGGTTACAGCACGCGTCATGATGATGATGATGATGATGATGAATGGCAGCATGGCGTGGCATGGGGTACCATGTCGTGTTATGACGCGACGTGAAGAGACGCTCTGATGACGTAGCGCTATAACGTGACCTGAAGACGTAGGGCTGTGACGTGACGTGATGATGTGATAGCTTGACGTACCAATATGGCGTGATGACATGACACCGTGACGTGACGTCATGACGTGATAGTGTGACCAGACGACACTGTGGCATGACGTGATTACTTAACGTGATGTCATGACACCGTGCCGTTATTACGTGACGTGATGCCGTGACACTGTGGCGTGACGTGATGCTGAGAAGCTATGACGTGACGTGACGGGATGATATGACACCGTGACGTGACGTGACGGGATTATATGACACCATGACGTGACGTGATGTGGCAACATGCCACCGTGACGCTACGTGACGTGGCGCCGACTACGTGACACGTCGTCGGCGTCACGGTCCGGCCGGTGCTGTCGCGCCCCGGCCGCTAGCCAGACGGAATGCAAGGATGACCTTTGTGTGGCGCACCACACGAGCACGCGGCGGGCCGCCACCATCCGTCACCGCTGTTGTGCTCGGCGACCTGGGTCGCGCGGCAAGGTCGACCGGCCGCGACTGCTCGCTGCGACAGCGGCGCTATCGAAAATTGTCGTGCCCGGCGCCGCCGACATCCCCATTAGCTCACCGTGTGCCAAGAGCCGACCGCAGAGTGCCGCGGCGCCGCCGCCCGCAGTCGGCCCGCGCTGGTACGCGGTGTGATTGGGAGGACAGGACAGACACCGCTGACAGGGCACAGGGACATTTGGCCTCGCCGCCGCCGAACGGTCAACTGGAGATCTCCTCCTCAACAGATCGGCACGTGCTCTGTGCCGGCCGAGTATCTCCTCCTCAACAGATCGGCACGGCTCTGTGCAGGCTGAGTATCTCCTCCTCAACAGATCAGCACGGGCTCTGTGCAGGCCGAGTATCTCCTCCTCAACAGATCGGCACGGGTTCTGTGCTGTCCGAGTATGTCCTCCTCAACAGATCGGCACGGCTCTGTGTAGGCCGAGTATCTCCTCCTCAACAGATCGGCACGGGCTCTGTGCTGTCCGAGTATCTCCTCCTCAACAGAGCAGGGCTCTGTGCCGGCCGAGTATCTCCTCCTCAGCAGATCGACGCTGTGCTGTCTGAGCACGCCGAAAGCATGGGAGTGCCACATGCTGAATGCATGTTGAGGTCGCCAGCTGGAAGGGTGGATGTCATTTGCATTCGAGACTTAGTGCTGCGTTGCAGCGGTAACTCACGGCGCGCCTTTCAGATCTGACTTCGCTGGAGGAGCTAAAAAAAACATTATTCAAGGTGAACTTAATGTCGACATCAGAGATGGCGTAGTTGCATCTCACCACACATAGCCAGTCAGCAGATAATCGAGAAATTAACTGATGTACCATTTTGCAATGCAGTAATTACCATGGGATGCGCTGTTTATGCAGGTTAGTATATATATATATATATATTACTATACTTCAGCTGTTTCCCTAGACCTTTAGCCAGGATGCTTTAGCCCGGAACGTCCGCTTTTGAAGCATGTTAGTAAATCCAGCTTACCCGTCCATTGAGGATTATCCCTCATCCACCCGACCATTGGTGGATTATCCCTCCTCCATCCGGCCATTGATGGATCCAATGGAAGTTATCTGTTTGTTTATTGGGTGGTTCACAACGCACTTCATGCACATTTGCGGCTAATGGCGCCGCCCAAACTGTTCGCCGGTGGGCCGAGGGATTGGGAAATGTCCTGAGCGGTGCGAGTGTTGAACCAGGGACCTTTAGTACCCAGAGCTCAACACCTTACCCACCCGGCCACCCCCGCCCCAATGGAAGTTATCTGTCGCACGTGACATTTGGTTGGGTTTGACTATATTTAATATAGCACTGGCTGAAGCGCGACCACCCATGGTTAGTAGATTAGTCGTCCACTGCCGAGTATGGTGAACACAAGTCATCACAGTGTGAAGTACTGCCAACACGAGCACACATACGACAAATCGGTGTAGATGGCCTGCACGTGACATATGCAGTGCATGACACAATTCCATGGTATCAAGCCGGTTAAAGACAATCGCCTGGACTTGGGTAAACAGCACAAATGGATGTAACTGATGAGTCTGAGCAAATGAAGCGCAAGTCAAACACAGAACTTTTGCTGATGTGTTTGAGCGTCATGTGTGTGAAATAACCTTGAACATTTGTGCTCAAAGCGGATCGTTGAACATGTTGACAGTGTGACGAAGTTGTAGGGAATAAAACCGGTAGAGCAGCCTGCAAAACAGGCTTCACGCGCTGCCTGATTTTACAAAATGTCTCTGCGATCGCGGTCGATCGCAGAGGAACAAGGAGTACACATAAAAAAGCAAATGGCCTGAATCGACATTGTTTTTGGAGATGTTTTAATGAATGGTAAATCAAGTTGATTTTATCAAGATCCTACTTCAGGAACCTTAATCCTCGCGGTGCCGGCTAGCAAATTCACCTTCGCCGGACGGGGAAAGAGGTTCTTAAAAGCCACCATACTGACTACCGAACTACGTAAGCTGGGATAAAATGCTAAGCATTGCAAGAAAGCTCTGATCACGGAGAGCCTGCAACACATCCTAAAGTGAGAGTTACGCCGATAATGAGGTCACCAGAGGTGAAGTAGCGACAATGTATGAACGTTGACATAAATATCTGACAATGTTTTTTCCGTCAGTTTGTTTTCTTCCCGCATTTTCGCAAGCATTTGTGGTAACAGATGAATCACTTTGTGTTGATCACATTAGCAAAGGATCAGGACAGGTGGGTCAGGTCGGATCAGAACCAGACTTTAAAACCAGGTTCCCAGCTATGCATGCCAGAGATACAGGAAATGGTCATTGTCACGCCAATGGAGTCTCATATGGCAGTTTTCTTCTTCATTGGTGGTCATGCTGAAATATATAAATGTCATTATAGCTACACCCAGCCACGTGACCTTTGCCTTGGTGAATGGCTTGGAAAATATGAATTTATATGTCTTGGATTATTTTCAGAGAATTTGTCCAGAAAACTGCGTACATTTGTTTCATATATGAAAATCTTACTATCAGGTCAGATCACGCCACATGGTCAGGTCATGTAAGTTCAAGCCTAAATACAAAGCAAGTACATAGCTCTTGAGTGTAAAAATTGTGTTTCTAAGGAGAACTGTTTTAGTGCTGAAACATCCTTGTAAACAATCCAGCTTTTGACCTCATAGCCTGACATTAGGTCATGCTGGGACAATATACAACTTGATAATAGGCACGTTTCAACTTTATTTTACGTGTACATTGTTCGGAAAATAATTTCATGGAAACCTACAGCAAGCCAAATAAGATCAGACCACAACAGGTCAGGTCACCTCAGGTTCGCCACCTAGTGTCATGTTGCACGACCTAAGTGACATTGAAACTGAATTCGGAAATGACTTGACGAGAAAGAGCAGCATTATTTATAAGATGACACTGCATACAAAGCACCTACATGATATTTGACCTGACCTTATGTCATTTTACTTTGGGATGTTTGAAGGCAGGATGCTTACGGCTGCTGGTGATCTTGTATCATTTTCGGAACCACAAATTACGCTAAATTCAACTATCCCACTCATCACGCCAAAAATTAAAATAAATTAGCGAGACCTCAGGTCAGTAACATTGACCTTAATTGCATTTCGAGACAGCAGAGTTGTTCGCCTTGATGAAAGAACAACATGCCTTGCGTTCGGTAGTGATGTTCTTCAGCTGCTCCAAATGGCGGTAATTTGAATATTTTGGAACCTTATTCTTCTAGATCTGTCTCAGGTCAATGACATTTGGTCACCTTGACATAATATTTGCACGAGATATGCAAAAAACGATCCATAAGATGACACTGAAAGTGCGTGTTTCTGCATCTTCCCATTCGGCCGCTATCACGGAAAACCTGGGGGAGCTATCCAGAGAGCCCCCTCCTCCTTCCTCCGATCTTGAGAGGGCTTAGATTCTACAGAATGCGATTGAATGAAGAAGAGCGCATTGACGCATAATATATCAAAGCTACATGAGGAACGTGTGCTGTACGCGATCGACCGGGTTAGTGTTGGAGGGGACAGCCCAGTTTGAATGACGTTGTGAAGTGTGCAGCGTAGAATATTAACCCGACTTTAGATAGGTATGCAGCTGTCAAGTCATCGCGACCAAGCCCGCTTCCAGTCCGGAAAGACCTGATGCGCACGCCAATTGCGTCCTGTTTGCCCAACTGATGCGCCTTTGGTAGGTGCGACGAAGACATCATTTTTGTGTTCAGCGTTGCGTCAAAGCCGCGAATTTCGCGTGTTGTTTGCAGCTTTGTGCTATTTGTTGTGTGCGTTATTTGGACGGGCGTGAGTCATTGTGAGCGCCTTGGAAAGAAGTGCCAATCCCCAGCTAACCGACTATGCTGTTAGGCGGTCCAGATTTCCTTCACCAATGTTAGCTGAAAAGCAATTTTTACAAGCACATACTACTTAGAGAAGACAGCTAAATTGAATTACTGTGGCAAGTAGAAATAGGCTGTCGCGTACACACACGCACAAACAAACACCCACACGTGTGTGTGTGTGCGTGGGTACATAGGTGTGCATGTGTTTGCATCACACATAAATATTTTATTATGTTATTTTGCATAATCTTATATTATGTATATTCCATAGAGATATTGCACAAGCTATATTACATCAAAGTACATTATTACATATATGTTGAAGAGCTAGTATTGTGTCGCATTTCCCACCTTAAATGTTATCTCTGGCTGACTTCCGCAACTCCTAGCTCAAGTACTGAAACTGAAGCCCTGTGTTTTCACTGCTCGTACGGAATAGCTCAACTGCGCTTCACCGTCAGTAGTAAGTGGTTTGTTATGACAAGAAGTTGGTAAAAGTCGGTATATACACGTATTCACGCTCAGTGCAGTATCACATGTCACTACGTTTCTGCTGAAGAATGATTGTTTAGTTGAACTGTACTTGGAATTG
The DNA here is from genome assembly GCA_034440615.1 of Ashinkailepas kermadecensis. Classification (NCBI taxonomy): domain Eukaryota; kingdom Metazoa; phylum Arthropoda; class Thecostraca; family Neolepadidae; genus Ashinkailepas; species Ashinkailepas kermadecensis. The sequence goes on along the minus strand of JAOTOM010004534.1, from coordinate 286,302 downwards.
GAAAGACATAACTTATAGCAGATGCCTCCATTGTGGTATGTGGGAAAATATCTACAGTTGAGCATTTTCTAAGGTCACTGTTCTTATCCTCACAATTGGAACCTTTTCCCCCAAACATATTTAGATTATACTAAGAATACTAAGATCACTTGTACACTCAGCAGGGTGTCTCAAATAGCTGAAATAATAATCGGTCCAACATGAATACTAGGAACAATGTCGCTAACCATGCATACATCCGAATCATGGCACCAGATGCATATCCACGCCTCCATCTAACGACATTGAAGTCATCGTTGGCATTAAATGGAGCAATAGCTGGTGTGGGTCAGTATTGCGCAGTCTTGAGAGGAGCGACATCCCACACGGTGACGACCCGAGGGTGGCATGGTGCTCGAGACTGTCCGGACCAGAGCCCGAGGTCGGTGGCCGAGAGTGACCTGCACCCCGAGGCGACCTGAGGTGACCTGCACGCCGAGACGTCGCGTGCCGCCGTCACACCTGGCCGAGCCAGTTGGCGGGCGCCCTTGACATTTGGGAAACAATCGGAGATAGCGAAGCTCAACATTCGGAGCAGGCGTCGAGAAGTTGTCTATGGCGAGTCATGCAGGGTGAAAGGCCAAGTCTAGGCCAAGTCAAGATCCTTTCTTAATCGGAATCCGACGGCCAAAGCTGGTAAATCCAACTGTTCTGCCGCTGTTGCATGTGTTGCTCATATCTCGCCACACCCCACGACCCTATCCCGGTATACCCCACGACCGCACCCCACCACACCCCACGACCTCATCCCTCCACACCCCACGACCGTACCCCACCACACCCCACGACCGCACCCCACCACACCCCACGACCGTACCCCACCACATCCCACGACCTCATCCCGCCACACCCCACGACCGTACCCCACCACACCCCACGACCGTACCCCACCACACCCCACGACCGTACCCCACCACACCCCACGACCGTACCCCACCACACCCCACGACCGTACCCCACCACACCCCACGACCTCATCCCTCCACACCCCACGACCGTACCCCACCACACCCCACGACCGCACCCCACCACACCCCACGACCGTACCCCACCACACCCCACGACCTCATCCCGCCACACCCCACGACCGTACCCCACCACACCCCACGACCGTACCCCACCACACCCCACGACCGTACCCCACCACACCCCACGACCGTACCCCACCACACCCCACGACCTCATCCCGCCACACCCCACGACCGTACCCCACCACACCCCACGACCGTACCCCACCACACCCCACGACCTCATCCCGCCACACCCCACGACCGCACCCCACCACACCCCACGACCGTACCCCCACCACACCCCACGACCTCATCCCGCCACACCCCACGACCTCATCCCGCCACACCCCACGACCGTACCCCACCACACCCCACGACCTCATCCCGCCACACCCCACGACCGTACCCCACCACACCCCACGACCATCTCGCACAGATATAAGGATAAAAGACTGCTCGCTGGTCTGCCCCGTTGACCTTGGTTCCTCTCCCACACTCCGGTATCCGTGAAGCTCATTTCCTTGCCGTGCCCTCACTGCGGCTAGCAAGACCTCTGCGTAGCCACCTCTGGCCATTGGGCAAGTTGTCTCTTTGGAATGCTTCAAGGTACTTCCCCCAGTGTTCGCACGAGTCGGATATTATTTCAGATTTTCACACTGTAACCCACAGGCCGTGCGCTCTTTTTTAGACGGCAGCTTCATCTTTGGGCTTCTGCAATATTTCCGAACACTGGACTCGTGGAAGCAGAATGGAAGTTATCGATCAGCTTTAACATCGCTAGGATAAAACAAACAAGACGAGTTATCGCAATTTGAAGTGCTTCGACAGATGCAGACGTGAAGTTGATGTTTCCGTCGAGGATTTCGTTTGCATGCCACCGCGAAGGAAACAAATTCGGCTGGATGAACTCGAGCGTCCCGTTTCCGACCGTGTGATTTTCTCTTCATGTTCGCCTTTCCGGGTAAGTTTTTGTGCGCATAAAAAAATGGCGCTCCGCGCCACTTCTTTTGCCGGATGTTAGCGGAGGATGCTCTACGGTGGATATCCGTTCGCTCCAGTGGGCTCAGCAAGAACACCATTTTATGCACATATCAATGGAATGCTATATCAGGCTTTACTTGACCACTGCATACATTCGTGCGTATGAGCGCAATTCCAACTCCGGTATTTCAGGTTACATAGTTGGAACTTCTCCTATCCATAGTACGGCAAACGAACAGCTATGCCCAAGTGAACGGATGACATGGCATCGCTGCATAACATAACATGCTTATCTATCACCTGTGTGGAAATACGCATAGGGATTACATTGACACTGTACTAAAGTACGAATGATGATTTTGCACTTCCGAAACACGACCACTTGTTCCATTTTTCTTCTTTTTGTTTGGTTGCCGATTGCTTTTCACCAAACAGCAAACAGCAACGCAGCATGGATGAGTGACGCCACCGCCCGACAAACATTCGGTCTGATCACCCTTGGCAGGGTTTGTGCTATGCTTGCCGATATAGCGAGGCAAAGACAAGTTCACCACCACATCTCGTGGACGTCTGCCATGAGATGTGTCATGGTGAAGAGAAACCCCAGCGGTGGTGGCGCCCATGGCCATTGCACACCTCACTTGTTGTCGACAACGCCTGATCGGTGCCCGACTGCGTCGAATTTAACCACACAATGCGGTCCGATAGTGGAGAAGAAATATATATATATATATATATATTACTAAGCGGTGCTGTGAAAGGAATTTTGCTTTTGAGTTCTAAAAACACTCTTCACGAGACCGAAGGTTGAGTGCAAAGTATTTTTTAGAACACGAGAACAAAATTCATTTTCCAGCACAAGCTCAGTAAGGCATTTCTTATGCTATCAAAGCAGCAAAGCGTGTTAAATGGTCCATTCTAGTATGCAGAATAATGGTGTTAAAAAAATGATATTTTACACTCTTGCTCGGTATCGTCTGCAGCAAGGCGTTGCAATTATATTATAAACATAATTACATTTCGTTCTCGCGCCTTATGTTAATGAACATGTTCGACATCACCATGCTGAGAACCTTAGGGCTCATTCTGAAACTTTCTTTCAAGCCTAGGTTTTTCGCTTCAAGTGCTAATTGAGCCAATGCTCTATCTTGCGTTGCCTTCCTCTGCTTTGGCTTGCTGGAATTACTTTGTCAGCGAGATTTTCCAGATGTTGAGAATGGTCGTCATGATTATCATCATCAACCAAGTCTCCAATATTATCAGTAGCAAAATCAAATCTAGGTATCTGCAGTTCATCCACTGCAGTTAAGCAAGCGACAATAGGAGAAATACCTTCCTAAACTTGTGCTGGAGAAGTCAATTTGGTGTCTCGTTCTAAAAAAAAATTACGTTGCACTCGACCTTCGTTTTGGTACAAAGTGTTCTTCAGAACCCGACAGTAAGATTCCTCTGTCATCACCGTTTAGTAATAAATATTATTTTGATGGTAATAAAAGAAGTAATAAAATACTTTTGGTAGTAAGAACAACAAATAATTTTTGTCTTACTAGCATTTGTCATTATGCAATGACTTCCCTGGTGATATGCATGTTAACAAAGTTACCTTTGGATATATCCTTATACTGCCAATGTTTTCATGTTTCGAGTTATATAAGCAAATATAATTTCCAGATATCATCCTAATTTCTACAGAAATATAATGAGTCATGGGCATGCATACTTGTTGAGATAAGGTTCAGGAAAGTCTTTTATTACAGGTATCGGCATTACCTTTTCTTCCATCTTCCGATGCGTTTCATGCCCACTGATACTATATCTCCATCTGTGAACTGCAGTCATGTGGTTGTGTGCTGTGGCGTTTCATAACTTTAGCTTAGAATACCGTGTAAGCTGGTAATATATTTTCCATCAACAAAAAACGGCCATAGTGCGCACAGCCCATTGTTCACACTTTATTCTATGAACGGATCGCAAGTCAACAGTTCCATTTGGCTCGTTTCACCTTTGGGCGGGACTGGTGTGCGCCACGCGTGCGTCATGGACATGTCGGTACCTACATGGGTAAGAATGAAGCTGCACGTGGGATGGGTGGGTTGACTGGTGTGCGCCACGCGTGCGTCATGGACATGTCGGTACCTACATAGGTAAGAATTAAGCTGCACGTGGGATGGGTGGGTTGACTGGTGTGCGCCACGCGTGCGTCATGGACATGTCGGTACCTACATGGGTAAGAATGAAGCTGCACGTGGGATGGGTGGGTTGACTGGTGTGCGCCACGCGTGCGTCATGGACATGTCGGTACCTACATGGGTAAGAATGAAGCTGCACGTGGGATGGGTGGGTTGACTGGTGTGCGCCACGCGTGCGTCATGGACATGTCGGTACCTACATGGGTAAGAATGAAGCTGCACGTGGGATGGGTGGGTTGACTGGTGTGCGCCACGCGTGCGTCATGGACATGTCGGTACCTACATAGGTAAGAATGAAGCTGCACGTGGGATGGGTGGGTTGATAAATGTGATTATGGGCAGCATATCCGCAAGCCCATTGATAACAATGTGATTGCAGTCATCTGGTTTGTCGTCCATATGCCATGAAGCCGAAATAACCAATGAACTGACTCATTGGATTGCATGAAAACTTGACGATAACTGAAACTTGAGAGAACAGTGGAATGAATCCGGCTCAAGCAGCATATGTATCCGTGTGACATTCAGGATGGGTGAAAGTATGACTATGACAATGTGGTTATTGATGTAATTGGCTGCACATATGTTTTTCAGAACGCTTTCCTCGAAACATCGTCGGTTAATTCAATAATTGTATTATGCAAGGTTATGGCTGGAAAAAAATAAAGAAATACGGTCATGTTGTTAAATTTTCATTTATGTGGCAACAGGTAGAGAGCGAATCCGTCATCCAATCCACATCCGTTTCTTTTCACCATACTCTATCACATCCACTCCGATAACCTGCACCAAGCGGATATCCGTAATGATATCCAATCCGTATATGCTCTATTTACCAACCGGTCCGCTGCTCTAAGTCGCGCTTGCCAATGTGCTTCCATTGATGTGCTCTCCATTGACATTGACACTGACACTGACACTGACATCGACACTGACAAAATGTGAGGTTGTCAGCAGCTCTTGTAGGTGGCCAGGTGCATTTTAAATCTACTGATAGGAACGCCGGCTGGCGTCGCTACGTTTTCTGTTTTCAACACGTCACTACGACACCATTCTGAACTGAGTGACAGAATGCAGAGCGAGCTGGTTGTTATTTCATTAATGCAAATTATGCGTAGCTTCGCTCATAGAATCTGTTACGAAACTCTGGACCTCGCTTCCTTGCGCTCCCTTTTCAGGGTCGCCAGGTAGGAATTACGAGAATTCGACACGGGACCACCAAAATGCTGGTGTCCTTGGCCATTAAGTCGATGACAAATGTTTATTACAACGCCAAGCGATTATCATGATCTTTAAATCTGCATATATGAATGGAAGAAACGGCCAGTTCACATTCAAGTTGGCATAGAGTATGTCGGCACTCAGTGCGTGCACAAATTAAGCCCAGATAATTGACAGCCTGTTTTATGGCACCTAGTATTCCTGTCAAGGTCAGTCACTCTAAATCATCGCACTTTAGAAGGCGTAAGACTCGAGGTTTTACCTAGTGTTTCAGCAATCTACGCGGCATAACTTTCACTAATTCAGCCCTAAGCATTCAGATATTCGAATGAAATGTAATTTGTGCCAAGCTCACTGAAGTATAGATCTGTGTTTATGCCTCTGCTCGACTTGATCAGGGGCCTAAGCAGATTCCAGTTTTCGAATCCAGTACAAAGAAATCGGCTAAAAGTGTTCCAATGCACCATTCAGTACTGATGACTTTCAACGACCCAAATCTACTCTGAGCATATAGTCGAACTATTAGCGTAGCTAGGACCCATGACAGAGTGCCTCGATCAAGACAAGCTCCAACAGTCAAGTCATAAAGTCATAAAGTCATAAAGAGTTTAGACTTAATAAGAGCCACAAGGGCCCATCCAGTTCAGTCTGTAAATGGAAGATACCATAAGCCCAGTAAAAAGACCCACCCCAACCATCACCACATACTAAAGAAACCATCCACCAACATCCCACACACCTATCAATGTCGATCTACCCTAGCTATCCAGCCCTATTCCCCTGATCCCCCTCAACACTTGTGGACTGAATGCCCTACCAACAACTTTCAAACCGGATCCATGCCTGCTTAAAGGTGTCTGTGCCGTGCACACCCACCTAGCACAAATCTCACCCCAATCCACCACAAATCAGAACTCAAAAACAAGATTTTCCTGTCTAAAAAAGGGGTGCGAAGGGGTCTTGAAGGGTGTGGCTATCATAATCCACGTCACCGTTGTAAAGGACTGTAGCCTCCAAAAAAAAGGTTGCGCCATTTTCCATACTTGATGCAAACTTCGCACCGCACCCGACTACAAGAGATGGGACGCCTTCTCACTACGTATAAACGACCAACACATTGTTTATCAGAGTTCTGACAACGTGCTTCGTCAATAAAATCATCCGAGAGGTCGGAGTTCACTGCGCCGCAGATTCGATTCCGCCGCGAGGGCAGAGAAGGTCATGTCGACCTCTCGGTCACACACGCTCACCACCACTGACTCCGTGACTACCGTCGCGGCCGACTCGCAGTGGCAGGGGACCGGTCCGGAGGAAACACCGCCGGCGGCGAAGGGTACACAGCCGCCGTTGGGCCGGACCGGCTCGGCGCCGACTTCCGCGGCGCGGCTTAGCGGCGCGAGCTGAGCTAAAAGGGTCAAGGCCGGCCCGCACGGCGGTCGGACCGACTTGGCAGCCCGCTCGGCGGCTGCCGGCCCGCGCCCGGTTTCCGTGTCCATGGGCCGGCCGGCCGGGACATCACACTTTATGGCCGCCCGGGACGCAGCCGTGACGGCGGCGGCGGCCCAATCTGATCACGTGGCGGCTGCCGTCGGCCGCAGCCGGGGGCCGGCCGATGGCCCGCCGGCGCCGCCGCGCGGCACCTCGGCTCCGCTGAGGCTGAGGTTAGCCAACTCGCGTCGTCTGGCCCGCCGGCACCGCCGCGCGGCAGCTCGGCTCCGCTGAGGCTGAGGTTAGCCAGCTCGCGTTGTCTGGCCCGCCGTCGCCGCCCTGCGGTAGCTCGGCTCCGCTGAGGCTGAGGTTAGCCAGCTCGCGTCGTCTGACCCGCCGTCGCTGCCCTGCGGTAGCTCGGCTCCGCTGAGGCTGAGGTTAGCCAGCTCGCGTCGTCTGGCCCGCCGTCGCTGCCCTGCAGTAGCTCGGCTCCGCTGAGGTTGAGGTTAGCCAACTCGCGTTGTCTGACCCGCCGTCGCTGCCCTGCGGTAGCTCCGCTCCGCTGAGGCTGAGGTTAGCCAGCTCGCGTCGTCTGGCCCGCCGTCGCTGCCCTGCAGTAGCTCGGCTCCGCTGAGGCTGAGGTTAGCCAACTCGCGTTGTCTGGCCCGCCGTCGCTGCCCTGTGGTAGCTCCGCTCCGCTGAGGCTGAGGTTAGCCAGCTCGCGTCGTCTGGCCCGCCGTCGCTGCCCTGCAGTAGCTCGGCTCCGCTGAGGCTGAGGTTAGCCAACTCGCGTTGTCTGGCCCGCCGTCGCTGCCCTGCGGTAGCTCGGCTCCGCTGAGGCTGAGGTCAGCCGGCTCGCGTCGGTGTCCACTGTCTAGTGGTCGGTGCCGCTGACCTGCCCGCCGGTCCGACAGGAAGACCGAGCTATTCCGCACAAGCTCTCCCGCGTTGGTCCGTCTCACACTTCAGCACTGAGCATCACATGACCCGGGAGGATAATCACAACCGCTATTTCAGTATTTGCCGAATGCCAATGCCAATGTCAAGCCGGGCTGCTGTAGCTGTGGATCCTGCTTTATTGAAGTTCTTTGTGAAATTGGTACGCATTTAGAGTCTTTGCTTGAAATGATGAACTTATGTTTGATTCAGGGCTTATACGGACATAGGACATCAATTTCGAAATAAATCAGCTCTGGATTTGTTGAACTGAGCTCCAAGGTTTACCCGCAGTGAAGCATATGCAACAAAGCAGCAAGCATAAGTAAAAGAGTGTATGAGAAAACTCTGTTGTTGAGGAACTTCGACATAATAGGGATGAAATACCAAAATAGAAGTACAAGTCTAAATAAATCAGGAAGGAGTTTCATGACATATTTTGAGGAAAATGTAATGCTTCAAATGATAGATGACCCTGCAATGGAAGATTAAATGTTAGATTAAGTGCTTACAAATGAGGAAAAATTGGTACAAGATTTAAACATAGGATATACAGTCAGTAATAGTGATCATAACGCTATACACTTTTCCTTTTATGTTGGAAGTGTATGAAGCAATGAGTCATTCATTCAAATTTTTACTAAAAGGAATTATAGCTATATTCCTGCTGTTGTGTGGTAGTTATATTCCCGCTGTTGTGTGGTAATTATACTCCTGCTGTTGTGTGGTAGCTATATTACTGCTGTTGTGTGGCAGTTATATTCTTGCTGTTGTGTGGTCGCTATATTCCTGCTGTAGTGTGGTAGTTATATTCCACCTGTTGGGTGGTAGTTATATTCCTACTGTTGTGTGATAGTTATATTCCCGCTGTAGTGTGGTAGTTGTATTCCTGCTGTTGTGTGGTAGCTATATTCCTCTTGTTGTGTGGTAGCTATATTCCTCCTGTTGTGTGGTAGCTATATTCCTGCTGTAGTGTGGTAGTTATATTCCTCCTGTTGTGTGGTAGTTATATTCCTACTGTTGTGTGGTAGTTATATTCCTGCTGTAGTGTGGTAGTTGTATTCCTGCTGTTATGTGGTAGCTATATTCCTCTTGTTGTGTGGTTGTTATATTCCTCCTGTTGTGTGGTAGTTGTATTCCTGTTGTCGTGTGGTCGTTGTGTTCCTGCTGTAGTGTGGTAGTTGTATTCCTCTTGTTGTGTGGTAGTTTGTGGTGGCATCTGGCACGTCGGCCAACTGTTCCTATATATTATTGGCTGCAAGTGCGCCGTATGCGTCCTCATTTCGGTTTATGTGTGCACAGGGGCGGATACAGAATGGGGGGCACTGGGGAATGTTCCCGCTCTATCGAAAGACAGCGCCAATCTACCGGCCAAGGCCGGCTCGGCCCCTTCAGGAAGGCTCGGGTGCACCCCGCCCTCCTAACATTGCATTGTGTGCACACCCATCGCTCAACGATCTTTCAGCCCAAAACGCCATTTTCAGAAGAAAAGGCGACCCTTCAGTATGCTTCGTACATACCTCCTCCACCAACGAACATGTATCCGCCGAAGGTGTCCCTTCGAGGAAATATGCCCCCTCCCCTCCGATGAGAATTCCTGGATTCACCCCTCTGAATGTCGAAGGCATCCTGTTTTTATTTTTTACTTTTAGACCGACGTGGTGGGCTCGTGATCTGGTAGTCTGAGACGTCGCGGCCGCCGCATCATCCAAGATCGACGTAGTGGGCTCGTGATCTGGTAGTCTGAGACGTCGCGGCCGCCGCATCATCCAAGATCGAGGTAGTGGGCTCGTGATCTGGTAGTCTCAGACGTCGCGGCCGCCGCATCATCCAAGCGACCATCGGCGCCACCCGCTCAGAAGTTGTACGTGCCATGGGTGGAGTTCTAGCGTTAAAAGGTGGTCCTTGAACACTACTTAGGCTTGACTAAGTTTACCCTGGGCTTGGCAAGTGCATCCATAGGCCCTGGCGATCGGTGGAGAAGCGCCACTTGAAATACTTGAAAGACTGGAAGTCGGTGAACGACTGGAGTTGGGAGGCTCCACTAGTGATGGTCGCCAAGCCCAAGTGTTTCTAAACTTGTGCATCTGCTCACTCCGCATTGTTACAATAAGCACTGACCGATAATAATACAGGCTGAAGTATATCTACATTTTCAATCCATTCATATTTCGCCATAGCACCTGAACGCTCCACAGACTTCACCTCGTACCTGCTGCTTCAAAGAACGGAAAGCCGACGTGTTTACCTCACAGTGATCATAAATATTCCCAGGGATAGTGTGGCTCATCACTGAAATGTGGCTGCTGTCAGGGTTTAAAACCTGTGCCAACGGAATCGAATGGGTTGTTCGAAATAAGGCACCAATGCAAGTGACCGTACACGGTGACCCTTCATTGTCAGCATGAACAATATTAGCTGAAGGCAAGACGCCTGTATCCGTTATCATATTTTCAGAATCAATCGAATCGACGTATCTGAAAAGAATGATTACGAGTATAACGGAAAAAAATCACGATATCTTACTCACATAAGTTCCAAGAAAAGTTCCAAATTCCAAGACATCGTTTTAAGCTATGTATATTTGAAGCTGTAAATATTTAATGTTAAATCACAAGCTACGTCATAAAGTCATAAAGTCATAAAGTATTAAGGCTTAATAAGAGCCACAGGGGCCCATCTGGGTTAAGCCTATCTAGAAAAGGTACTAGAATGTACATACTCCCACCCCAATCAATCCCTTATCCCAAGTTCCGAGGAAGCTATATATCCCAGCCCATCTAACACCACTCACTTGCTACCGCCTAACACCCTCAATAATCACAAGCTCCTCCCATCACACCCATCGTGCCACCCTAGACAACCTCATCAGCATCACATCCCGAAGGAAGGTGCCGAATCCACTGCTAGGCACATCCCACAGAAATTCATAAAGCGTTCAGACTTAATAAGAGACTCATGTGCTATTGCATAATACACTCAACAATTACAAACTCCTCCCATCATACACATTGTGCTACCATAGACAATCTCATCAGTATCACATCCCGAAGGAAGGTGCTGAATCCACTGCTAGGTACACCCTATATAAAGTTATAAAGCATTTAGACTTAATAAGAGACTCACTTGCTATTCCATAACACAGTCAACAATTACAAACTCCTCCCAACTCCCACTCCTCCCTGTCGATCAACCTTCCCTGGAATACAGAAAAACAATCCCCCTATTCTTATAATGATTGTCTATGCCGTTTTTAAAGATGTTCAGTGTGTTGCTACTGACAATGGTTCCTGGCAGCTGGTTCCAGTGTTCTACTACCCTGTTGGTGAAGAAAGACTGTCTTAACCTTGTCCTGCTGTGATTAACTTTAATTTTGAATTGATGACCTCTAATTGCATCATTTCTGTTAAATTCAAACATTTCCCTGAGATATCCCTGTTCCTGACCATGAACAAATTTAAAAACCTCGATGAGATCTCCTCTCAGCCTTCTATATCTAAGTGAAAACATGTTCAATTTCTTCAGTCTTTCCTCATATTCCAGGTTGCCTATACCATTAACCATTTTTGTTGCCCTCTTTTGTACTCTCTCTAAAAGCCAACAATCTTTCTCATAACTAGGGGACCAAGCTTGGACACAGTATTCCAAATGTGGCCTGACATATGCACAGTAAAGCTTCCTGATGACCTCCTCACTTTTGTATGACACATTCCTCTGTATTGCCCCAAGCATTCTTAGTGCCTTCTTCCTGGCTTCTTTGGTCTGTTCTGATGCCCCCAATTTTGTGTTCAAAATAACACCTAAGTCCTTCTCCTGCTCAGTCACAGATAGTACTTGGCCACCCATCAAGTATGGAGCCTTCATATGCTGCCTACCTACATGCATGACTTTGCACTTATCAAAATTAAACTTCATTTGCCATTTTTCGGACCACTTCACTAGCTCGTCTAAGTCTTTCTGCAGCAAAACCTGCTCATTTTGCCCTGTTATTGCCCTAAAGATCTTCAAATCATCCGCAAATTTCAAAACCTTACTGCTTAGGCCACATTCAATGCTATTCACATATATAATGAACAATAGTGGCCCCAGTACCGACCCCTGGGGGACTCCACTAAGAACATTTTGCCATGATGACTTTGTACCATTTAGCATCACTCTCTGCTGTCTATCTGAAAGCCACAACTCTATCCATTTTAGGATGCTACCTGCAATACCATGGACCTGAAGCTGCATCATTAACCGTTTATGGGGTACCTTGTCAAAGGCCTTACTAAAGTCAAGATATGCTACATCAACCTGATTTCCCTGATCAAATTGTTCTGTAGCAAAATTCAAAAAGTCCAAGAGATTTGTGAGGCACGATCGCCCTTTTCTAAACCCATGTTGAGTATCTTGAATCAATTTGTTTCCTTCCAGAAAACTAACTATTCTATCCTTGATAATTGATTCGAGTACCTTGCAGACTAGGGATGTGAGGCTTACTGGCCTATAGTTTTCAACTTTCCCTCTTTCTCCTTTCTTGAAAATAGGAACTACATTTGCCCTTTTCCAATCTGTTGGAATTTCATTTTGCGAAACTGATCTACAAAATATTATACTAAGTGGAATTGCCACTTCCTTTTCAGCTTCCCGCAATACCCTAGCATAAATTCCATCGGGTCCTGCTGCCTTGTTTGTCTTTATTTTTCTGATATAATTGAAAACAATATCACTATCAATGAAATCAACATCGTGTATCTGATCACCTGTCACTGAACTGTGGTTCACGGTTGGCAGATTAGTCACATCCTCCACTGTAAACACTGATTTAAACTGCTTGCTCAGCTCCTCAACCATCTCGCTATCCTCACTCAATATAGTCCCATTTACATCCAGTGGACCAATTGTGCTTGAAACTTTACTTAGCTTGTAGAAACTAAAGAACTTTTTACTGTCCCCATTACAGTTCCTAGCCAAATCCAATTCTTTTGCTCGCTTTGCTGCTCTGATTTTCTGCTTCACAGCATCTCTAGATTTTTGATACGACCTTAGATTTACGATATTTGAAGCCTCCTTAAATACTCTAAATGCTCCTTTCTTAGCCTTAATTGCTTTCATCACATCTGGTGTAAGCCATGCTGGCTTTCCTACCCTTCTTTTGCGCCTTTGCTTTTGGGGGACATGTCTAATCTGAATTTCCCTCAAGTAGGATTTGAACTTTTCCCACATTTCACAGGCATTTAAATCAAAGAATTCTTCTTCCCATTTTATGGCACTTAAAGCCTCTCTCATGCAGGCAAAGTCTGCCCTGTTAAAATTTGGAATCTTTGCCAAATTATCCTTGATTGTCCCTGATACCTGTGCCTTGAATCTCACTATGTTATGGTCACTTCTTCCCAGAGTTTCTCCTACAGTCAAGTCTTGAACTAAATCACTTAAATCTGAGAAGACAAGGTCCAAGAATGAGCCCTGCCTGGTTGGTTCCATTACAAACTGGTGTAAGAACAAGTCCTCTTCAAGGCATTTCCTAAACAGTTTACATGATGGGGAGCCAACACCAACATTTTCATATCCTTTTAGATTAAAGTCACCAAGAATAAGGCATTTCCTCTGAAAGTTTCTACTGATTTCCTCACAAATCACCTTATCAAGCTCCAGTTGCTGAGAATGTGGCAAGGTTCCTGATCGATACAAAGCTCCTATCCTCAGTTTATTGTTGTTGCCTTTTCCCACAGCAACATCAAGCCAAATGGACTCCACAGACACATTTTTCACCCCATCTACTACTTTTTGAGAACTGTATAAGCTATTCACATAGAGCATTACACCACCCCCTTTCACTGCTGGACCCCTATTGCATGAAAACATATTGTATCCCTGGATCTCATAGTCCTGCAAGTTATCCCCAAAATATCCCTCACTGACCCATGCCTCAGTAATGCAAACAAAATCTGGTTTCTCCTCAGCAACATAACACTTGAACTCATCAAATTTGGATCGAATGCTCTGAGCATTAAGCATCATACACTTAACAAAAGTTCCATGACCATCTTTGGCTTTTTTATGTTGAGTAGCTCTATCATCTCTGGATGAGCCACCACTCTGCCCCCTTGATCTACTGCTACCCCTATTTGCTGACTGTGAGGTTCTATTGCCTATGCTGTCACTATTGACATATCCCTGAGATGGCAATGCCAATTCTTCCCTCCCCACCCCATTATCTAGTTTCCCTGAAGGACATGTTCGTATACTTTGCCTAACACTTGCACCCCCTCCTCAGAGAAGTGCAAGCCATCCCTCTGATAGAGGTCAGATGAGCCATAAAACCTGCACCACTTGTCAACAAAAGTCAAACCTAACTCATTGCAAAGCCTACCTACCCTGGCATTGGCTGCCAGTGCCCTAGAGCTCTACTCAGGGGAGACTCCAGCCCTAGGCAGAATAGCTGTCACAATAACTCTGCTATTGCTTTGCTTCAGGGTGGCCAGAAGGGCCCTGTAGTCCTGCATCAGCTCCTCACTCCTAGCAGGACCTATGTTGTTCACTCCTACCTGCACTATAACTGTACTGAACTGGTTTTCGCTGGTGGCCTGTGCGACCACTTGGACCAGGTCTCTAACTTTGGCGCCAGGCCTGGTGATGCACCTCCTACCTTTCCGACCTTTACAGAATACCCTATCCAAATGCCGCACACGAGAGTCTCCTACGACTAGCACTTTCTCCTTGCTGCTATCACTATCACTATCACTATCCTGGGGGCAGTCCTCCAATGCCTGGAACCTGTTGGATGTTGTTACTACTCCTGCCTGTTGAGCTGCTTCGCTAGGTTTTTTCCCACTCCTACCACCTACCACCTGCCACTCACTGCCCCCTTGCTTAGGCTCACGCCTCCAAATCCTCCACCCCTTGACTTTAAACCACTGCCCCTCCTGTGAGCTACTAGAAGTATTCTGTTCACTAGGAACACTTATGTCTTCAGATCTCCCTGCCACCTCCACAGCAGGGGAAGCTACAGTTACCTGGTGGCCTGTGACCACCTGGGCATAGGATGCCCCTGCTACAGACTGCCCCTTACGTTCTGGCCTGCCCTTTGAAGCAAGGGAAGCTTTGAGCTTGGAAAGCTCTGCCTTAAGGGCCCTAACCTCATCCTCTAGTGCCTGCATCCTGGTGTTAACCATCCTAAAGGCTGCAGCTTATTCTAGATTGAAATTGAAAAATACCTTGCTCCAAAATTATTTACCAAATAACAGAGCAGATCAAAATAACCGACAAAGCTTAGATATATGCTAGTTCCTAACTATGCAGCACTTACAAGGTAATCACTGTGCAGAAAGTTGACAGTGGTTTTAAAGAAAGAAGAAATCACTCGCTGAATAACTGCCAAAAATTATATAAGTAGCTGAAAGCACTGACACACTAGACAAAGACAGACAGAATGGACAAAATGGCGCTGGGCAGCGTCTCTAGATATAAATATTATAATCAGCTTGCCAAAAAAGAAACTTATGAGATAAAGCTATGCAAATATATGCACAGAAGTAATTGCTAAATACCAATCCACAGTTAAGCCTGGTATACTGGTAACGACTTATCTAGAAAAGCAGGAGCTCCACAGCGATGTGTTTCCACCTTGACAACTGGCGGCAAACGTACAATTGATGGTTCTTTCTGCTTGTTCTGCTTCGGTCTTATGGGCGAGAAACAAAATATTCACCAAGGTCGGCGGGTTCTATTCACTTATTCCTGAATAAATATTTGCATGCACACATGAACGTATCTTTGCAACGGGAAATTCGATCTCGGAATGACAAAGAGCAAATTATTTTAAAAGAGTATAATTCTTGGTGCAGTGCATACCAGATCACCGTGATTGAGCCGTTCACTGAACAGTGTGCCACCATCAGTAGTCAATGTACAAATCGTTCTGTCTCTCTCAGCTCCAAATTACACAGCATAGATATCAGGCTGGCTTGCGCATGGTGGTACGTGGAGGCAAGTCTTCACTTCCCCGGCTGACAGAAGTTACCCGAGCCTGGTATGGGAAGCGTTCTGAGTACATGTGCCTGCCCTTTCCTCAATAAGGTTTTTCTCTTGGGCGTAGGCTATTGGACTGCCAAAGTGTTTTCCACCAGCTGTACATTCCTTGTAGCTCGTAGTGTTTGTTCCTTACCGTATGCTCTGGTTAGTACAGCTCTCTATAACCGGTCCGCTCCGGCAGCTGTGTCGTCCGCAGGGCTCAGCCACCGGTCCGCTCCGGCAGCTGTGTCGTCCGCAGGGCTCGGCCACCGGTCCGCTCCGGCAGCTGTGTCGTCCGCATGGCTCGGTCCGCTCCGGCAGCTGTGTCGTCCGCAGGGCTCAGCCACCGGTCCGCTCCGGCAGCTGTGTCGTCCGCAGGGCTCAGCCACCGGTCCGCTCCGGCAGCTGTGTCGCCCGCATGGCTCGGTCCGCTCCGGCAGCTGTGCCGTCCGCAGTGCGGATCCGTCCCCGCGGCGGACAACCGGACCGGCGGCCCGGCGGACCGGTGGGCAGCGGGCCGGCGAACGGGTGCGTGCGTCACCGCACCGGCGGCGCGGTCACGCACAGCGCCGTCCACGCCCGATGCACGCGTAAATCACGACACTAATGGGAGCACCGCCTGCGTGCCGCCGCGCAGCTAATGACGCGTGTGAACTGGGGCCGCCGCTATCACGGCGCCATTACCGAGGCGGCGCCGCGCCGGCCGCCGCTCGGCTCCGCGCGGTTGACCCGCTCTCCGACACCTGCCCACGCATAGACAAACACGACGTATGGGGGCGGCGCGTGCGCGTGACCGCACGCACCTCTGGCGAGCCGATCTCCGATCGAACAACCGCCTTTGAAGGCGCTGGTTGCAACGAACTTGAAATACAAATATATGGAGTGAGTTAGTTACTTGGGCTTTGTGGGGCATCGACCATGTTGATCATGTAGCAATATGTGGAGTGAGAGTCTAGGGGCGGGAGGAGGAGAACACATATAAGACACAAGATATGTATGCTGCGTTGAAGTCATCTATGTGCAGATCGTCGGTGGAGTGACCGCTGATCAGCTGACTGCGCCCGACGCAGTGGTGACCCGAACCACCGCACGGTGATACATGCTTGTGATGCAGCGCAGTTTCCGGAGACTGCAGCGCCCGACAAGATAGGTAACTCATACACTACGGCGAACGTCACTGCTGACCGCGAGTTCTGACCGCAAACATTTGCTCCAACGGCACATTCTCAGAGATATACCCCACACAATTTGTCTGATTTTCAGTGTTCATCGCCCCCGATATTGGAGTGGAAGGTGTGTGTTAAGGTCATTGGAGCTTCCCTTTCCATTCAATTCATCGCTCGGATGGAATACGACTTGCCTCACCACACGTTGAAATATACCGACATAGGTTTATGTTTATAAAAATTATTGAGAGGGCAGAATACATGAAGGCAATGGGTGGGTCTAAATGGATTAGGGGGCATACCACAAAGGGTCCCATGTTAAAAAAAAAATATTGCGGGACAAGGCCAGCACTGGAGGAGGGCAAGAGCCCTCCCGAAGGCATACAAAGCTACATCCCTATATTCCGATGCAAATACCAGGGCACATGAGACCATTATATTGTCTCTGACACGTTTATTGAAATGTCATGCTATCTAGAGTAGCCCAATGCTATTATGGAAAATAATGTGCTATGCTCTGGAGATATTTGTCAGAACCCGCTCATCTGCAGGCTATATGCGGACGCAATCAAAGTGAATTCACCTCAATGAAAGGCTTATTTGTATAAATATGAATTAATACAAGTAGAAGTGTAAACGAAGAGTCAAATTATGGGATCGATCACGAATATCCTACGAAATGAACTTAGGCGCTCGAAAAAAAACATCAAACCCCCTGAAGCCAGCTGGTAATACATTCTTCCAAGCATTTACTCCAGTACTGCTTGGGCCATGTATGAGCCATTTCCTCTGTGCTTAACTTGGCCAGCAAATATTTGTGTAGTCACCATCCGTGTCACGGTCCTGGTGCTAACCGGATGCCGCTGTTGATGGCCTAAGCAATATACAAGTATGTTGCAATTTCGGCACATTAGGCAACCAGCCGGCGAAAAACTGAACGCCTCTGGTGATTATGGTACATATCAACGCAACTGCTTGTGATGATCTGGACAACACGGATGGACAACAACCTGGACACAACTGGTGATAATGACCTTGACACCATCGCTGGTGATGACGTGGACACCACTAGCAATGATGACCTGGTCACCACGGCTCTCGTTAACACGGCTGATGAGTGCCTGAAAACCACACTGACAATCACCTGGACACCATTGGTGCTGATGACATGACCACTACAGCTCATGTGGACCTGAACACCACGGTTGACTGAGCGCGACGACTGGGGTGGACTCGTTCTGGTGTCACCGCAGCACCACAATAACGCCAGGCAGTCACTAACCACGGCAACAGTCAATGAGTAACAAGCCACGGCAGCTGTCACGACGACTGGGATGGTCTCGTCAAGCACCACAAAAATAACGCCAGGCAGTCACAAGTCACAACAGCAGTCACAGGCACTAGTCACGGCAGTAGTCAAGGTGTCACGCACCAATGTTGATTTCTGAAAATGATTGGGGTGGAAAAATACATGAAGGCAATGGGCAGGCTCAAATTGATTGGGGGATACACTCCATCAGGTCTCATGTTTAAATTTGAAATCATTGGGGAGGGGGCAAAGTCAACATTGAGGGGGCACTTTCCCCCTCAAAAGCATATAAAATAACACCCCTGGTCACTGGCCACAGCAGTGGTCACTGAGTCACACCACGGAAGCAGTCGTGGAGTAGCTAGTCACGGCAGCAGTCACGGCAGCAGTCACAGAGTAACTAGTCACGGCAACAGTCACGGAGCCGTGAAGGCATCATTAAGCTACGAGCTATGTCACTCCCGACCATTAATTGGCAAAAACCGTTGCCTAGCTACCTGCTGAAAGAGACAGCGAGAGGGACAAGGAGACTGGGGAAGGCCGATATAGAGATGGTCGTAGAGAGGGATATATCGAGATCGAGATCGAGCTCGAGATTGAGATTGAGATAGAGGTAGAGATAGAGATAGAGATAGAGATGGAGATGGAGATGGAGATGGAGATGGAGATGGAGATGGAGATGGAGATAGAGATAGAGATAGAGATGGAGATAGAGATAGAGATAGAGATAGATATATATATAATATATATATATATATATATATATATATATATATTTATATATATATATATACATATATTTATATATATCTATATATTTATATATATATATATATATATATATATATATATATATATATATATATATATATGTGTGTGTGTGTGTGTGTGTGTGTGTGTGTATGTGTGTGTGTGTGTGTGCATAAAGAGAGAGAGAGAGAGAGAGAGAGAGAGAGAGAGAGAGAGAGAGAGAGAGAGAGAGAGAGAGAGAGAGAGAGAAAGAAGAGAGAATGGAGAGCCGCGCACGTGGTGGCCGTCACATGGCATCAGAGTGTTGATCTAACTACTTCCATCACGTGATCTACCACCATCAGAGTATGAATAAACACCTTCCTTTTTTGTACGAATTAACATGACGTGTACTGGCGATGCGGGGAAGGAACGCACAGAAACTGCCAATAACAGCCCGAAACCATATTCCCGTCGAGACTTTCCTGTCCGCCCGTCCCCACCGCCGTCTCCGTGGAGGAGCACACGAGTGGAACGTACCGGCATCGGGTGGTATGCAAGCGAGACAACTACCGTAAACAAGTGGTGTAGTACTGCTGTTAGTCTCATTAGTAAACCTAGCGTTGCCCAGGCCGGGCGGAAGTTATGCGTGGCCTGAGTGTCCAGCGCATAGTGACACCGTGGCCTGAGTGTCCAGCGCATAGTGACACCGTGGCCTGAGTGTCCAGCGCATAGTGACACCGTGGCCTGAGTGTCCAGCGCATAGTGACACCGTGGCCTGAGTGTCCAGCGCATAGTGACACCGTGGCCTGAGTGTCCAGCGCATAGTGACACCGCACGGGTGGAAACGTCCAAGAAGTTCCTGGCATTACAAACTGACCTACACCTGTTGTACACAGACTGATCTACAGCTGCTGTACACAGACTGACTTCCAGCTGCTGTACACAGACTGACTTCCAGCTGTTGTACACAGACTGACTTCCAGCTGCGGTACACAAACTGATTTACAGCTGCTGCACACAAACTGATTTACAGCTGCTGCACACAGACCAACCAGCAGCTTCTGTGCACGTGCACCTACAGACGGAGATACACCTGCACACACAGACTGACATACAGCTGCACACACTAACTGACATACAGCTGCACACACTAACTGACATACAGCTGCACACAGACTGACATACAGCTGCACACATACTGACATACAGCTGCACACACAGACTGGCATACAGCTGCACACACAGACTGGCATACAACTGCACACAGACTGACATACAGCTGCACACACAGACTGGCATACAGCTGCTGCACACAGATTGACCTACAGTTGCATAGTGTACACGGACTGACATGCAGTTGCTGTACACCAGCAGATAAACATCCACAGGTGGTTAACCTACGGTCAGTTGTATCATATTGCCTACAGAACAGATATGTGTGATTTCCGAATTGGCATGGGTGTACTACCCAGAAGAGCCCGGACATCAGTGTGTCAAGAGTGCAGCGATTAGCCGTAATGTAGATGCTGAACGGTCTTTTGCTAATAAGAGCAATCGTCACGATAGTTGTTTTTTCAGATGAACAAGCCTAAAAGATGAGTGTGGAAGGAAGACGGAGTTCAAATGCAACACATACCTGTCATACCCGAAGAACACGGCATGAAGTGGGAGCTGGGCTGGACAATCGGTGAGGTAGTTGTGTGGTTTGCCGACCAAGGACATGTTATTGGTGGGTTAATGTGATAGAAGTTGAACAGATACACCAACGGCCAGCTGAGTAGCTGAACACGCATCGACAATGTATTGAGTACGCTGCACATGTAGAAATCACATTGTCACTGCAGAGTATTTCTTCACTAGTAGCATGGCAAGGAAAAAAATTCACACCGCGTCACATTTTCTACTGTCAGGTAGTGAGTCATGCCACAACGGAGAGTTCAAGCGTGAAGTTCTTGCCGCTCCTTTCCACGGCAACACGGTTTCGCCCCAGCAATAGGACCCACTCAGGCGGTAGGACGACGGTCTGGCGGGACGGCCCTGTCCGAACGGAAGGAGCCTGTCGAATTGACAGGGACGGCCCTGTCGGTGGACCCTGTGGCTGTCGCGCGTCGCCCTGCCAGATGGACCCTGTGGCTGTCGTGCGTCGCCCGGCCGGGTGGACCCTGTAGCCGTCGCGCAGTTGACCGGCCGGGCCCGCGCAGTTGCCCTGCCGGGTGGACCCTGTGGCTGTCGCGCAGTTGCCTAACCAGGTGGACCCTGTGGCTATCGCGCAGTTGCCCGGCGGAGTTCGCGCAATTGTCCGGACGGTGGACCCCATGTCTGTCGCGCAGATGCTCGGGGCCGAGCGACGTGGCCGTCTACCAGCCAGCTGCGATTTCACCTATTTGGCCTGGCCGCCAGCAGGCTTGTCATGGCGGTTTCACTGGCTGTGAGCGTGGGTGTGCCGTCAGACACGCCAGTGGTGCCACTGAAGCAGCGCTGCATGCCTGACGACCATTACACACGCCAGGTTCGTGTGCACAACCGACTCTGGCCGCACGACTGCCCGAGCAACAATGGAGCCTATCTAGTCGATCTATTAGCCATGCGGTAGCGCTGGATTCTCACTTTTCAGATGTCACCAAACACAGGTGTCTGTGCTTCGAGTAACTTCAATTGAAGCATATAATAACCTGATGAAACGGAACCGAATTGTCACCAAGCGAAGGGAACGAAGAAGTGAGTCTTGAATAAAATTTAGTAGAGAGTAGCTAAGAGAAAACAGACGCTAATCCAAAAAGGAATCTTTCCGCAGCATGGAGGCTTTACCTCGAAGTATCCATAGATAATTAACTAGCACAAATCCGGCCACTTTGGCCAGTCATTGCGCTTAGTAAGTCCATTTTCCACGCCGCAGGAACATTGGCTGATGGCTTTCAACAATAAACTGTTACTAAGGAGAACAAAACTGGCATTCACATTCGTACCACAAATATGTTGCAGCCATACCAGGACTTAGCACAGCCGACAGGTACTGGATACAATGGTACCGGAACAGCATATAGGCGTGCCATGACCGGACACAGTCGGACCAAGAGCAGACACAGCCACACGAGGAGCGGACACAGTCGGACCAAGAGCAGACACAGCCACACCAGGAGCGAACACAGTCGGACTAAGAGCAGACACAGTCACACCAGGAGCGGACACAGTCGGACCAAGAGCAGACAGAGCCACACCAGGAGCGGACCCAGTCGGACCAAGAGCAGACACAGCCACACCAGGAGCGGACACAGTCGGACCAAGAGCAAACACAACCACACCAGGGGCGGACACAATCGGACCAAGAGCAGACACAGTCACACCAGGAGCGGACACAGTCGGACTAAGAGCAGACACAGCCACACCAGGAGCGGACACAGTCGGACCAAGAGCAGACACAGTCACACCAGGAGCGGACACAGTCGGACTAAGAGCAGACAGAGTCCCACCAGGAGCGGACACAGTCGGACTAAGAGCAGACACAGCCACACCAGGAGCGGACACAGTCGGACTAAGAGCAGACACAGCCACACCAGGAGCGGACACATCCAAACCAAGAGCAGACCCAGCCACACCAGGAGCGGACACAGTCGGACCAAGATCAGACACAGCACCACGACACAGGGAGCGGACACAGTCGGACCAAGAGAGCAGACACAGCCACACCAGGAGCGGACACAGTCGGACCAAGAGCAGACACAGCCACACCATGACCGGACACAGTCGGACTAAGAGCAGACACAGCCACACCAGGAGCGGACACAGCCAGACCAAGAGCAGACACAGCCACACCAGGAGCGGACACAGTCGGACCAAGAGCAGACACAGCCACACCAGGAGCGGACACAGTCGGACCAAGAGCAGACACAGCCACACCAGGAGCGGACACAGTCTGACCAAGAGCAGACACAGCCACACCAGGAGCGAACACAGTCGGACTAAGAGCAGACACAGTCACACCAGGAGCGGAGACAGTCGGACCAAGAGCAGACACAGTCACACCAGGAGCGGACACAGTCGGACCAAGAGCAGACACAGCCACACCAGGAGCGGACGTGGCGGTCACGCCACGGTCAGAGCCGGTGCAGATGTCCGGGGTGCCGATCCGGAACTGCCGCGTGCGGCTCATCCACGCGATCTGCGCGGCGGCCACGACCCCGCTCCACTCACCACTTCCGCTCCACAGCCGGCACAGCTGACTGTACCGGCTCCCGTGGCCACTCCCCGCCCCAGCATCATCCGCTCCACTCACCACTTCCGCTCCACAGCTGACTGTGCCGGCTCCCGTGCCCACTCCCCGCTCCAGCATCATCAGGATGATCGCCAGTTGGACAGCAGCTTGGGTGGTCGACACTGACACGTGTGGATTCCCACACAGGTCCACTGACCAAGGTGGTTGCGATGGCTTCAGATCCAGAGGTGATGGTAGCCGACATTCGGAGGAATTACGAGCGAGTCTAGAACTACGAGCGAGGGAAAAGCTCGAGCGAGTCTACTCGCGCATATACAGTGGAAGCGTTCATTTGAGCGGACCCGATAGATTGCCACGCCGTTGAAACCTGTAATAACTTTGCTTGCTTTCTTGTTGCAGCGTTTCTAGTTCCAATTTCGTCACTCAGACTCAGCATTGTGGTTTTAATTTTGTTTTGCAAATTTATACAAAAATTCTTCATAACTTTTTAAGTTTAAGTCTTATTCTTAAGTCTTCTCTTAATTATTAATTTATTCTTCATAATCTCTTAATCATTAGTCAAAGGAAAAGGCTCGCGGCCACATTTCCGCTCGCGGGGAAGCTTCAACAGCGTTTGACATTGTAATACAGTGAGTACCTCCAACTCTGATTTTCGTACTTACGGGCTAGATCTGTCGCTTTAATTTTGATATTTACCAGCTTGCATCACAATGCTTCCCGTGAAGTAATTGCACTCTTTGGTTTTTTTTAAGTGATCGCAACAAGCTTTCCACAGGCGGAAAACTTACCATACATCTCGCAACGCAGCCGGCAACTGCCATCCGCCCAGGTAGCAAAGACTTGGGATGGTGACATGCGTTCCGGGGTCTCGCGTTCAGGTTCAGGGGAGCTTGGCATTTTTAAATTCTACCTATTAGTGCCTTTAAGTCCAATTCGGTGAAAGCATCCCAATCGAATTCACCAGCTATGCATACATGCTTGTAGGCGCGTTTTCGGCGCCCATACTCATATTAGACAGACCAATGCAATATAACCTTAGTGCATGCCAAATAAAGCATCATCATGGATAGAGAGCAAAATTGGAGAACCTCTACTCGCCTCATCTAATCCATGGAGCTCAGACCCAGCGCGTCTACTCTCTTTTCTCATTATCCCTGCCAAGTGTTTGCATCACACTCCACTCCAGACTTCTCATAATCGTCCAACAACTGCTGCGTCCGATTTAGGTGCGGTCCGGTGGAGAAGTTCTACTTCGAACTATGTTCAATTCAATATTAGTCATTACTGATAATTAGCATTGGTCGACAGGCTAATAGGGCAGTTGCGTAGCAAGCTTTTTAAAAAATCGGCCTCGCTGGTTGGTTGGTTATTGGTGTTTTAGGGCGCACAGACCATAACGTTCGCATGGCGTCCATTGGCGCCATCACGCGTCACGAAGTCACACGTTGCATGTTGACCGCGCGGTCAGCCTCATGTGCGGCAATACACCCCGCACCATTCCATATAGTGGAGGTGAAGGGTCGGGCAGGGGGGACAAGCTAAGCGATCACTGGTGGTGATATCGTGGGTCTCACGTCTCAGATTTGTTCAAGCAACGGCGGCCGGCGGACACTTCAAGCCAAAGCGTGTGTGGAGACGGGTAGCAGGTGGCACGTTGTTTGGCAGGATACCGACATGTTGGTTTGATATTTCTGAACGACGCCGCAGATGACAAAGAACAGGTTCATTACGAGAAGCCTTGACCGGTGACTACGACCATAGGGATCCAGTTCCCGACAACCCAAGGATATGCTAGGAATTATCTGGTTCGGTATTTGAGATCCGGAAGTTCCCTCTCGCGTGCCAGTCAATGAATTCCAGGAAACGAAGCTTCTTGACGGCACCGACACACCTTAGCGGGCCCTTCTCATCAGAGAAGTCACGACCATGTGATGCACACACTCGGGAGATACACTCTAAATATATATTTGTTCCTCACGTCTGAGTCTATTCCCAAGTCTAATCAATCCATCCTAAGAGTGCGACACCGGACACATGAGTATACCAAGGTGACGTGACATAGACCACCCCACTGTTTCCGTGCCATTAAGGACACGACTGCTGATGAGTTACTAACATGCGTATTTTAGTTATATTTAATTTTTAGCGCATATTACACATCGCAAACACACGCTATGTACGCACGCGCATGCACGTATATATAAATATATATATATATATATATATATATATATATATATATATATATATATATATATATATATATATATCATGGGCGTTACTTTGTATTGTTGTGGGATGGCTCAAGTCACTCTAACTTTCTTTTGAGCCGCTCGAATAAGGATTTAGACATCCCAATGATTCTGAAGAAGAAAATATGAACCATTAGAGCAACAGTGGTCATTGCAAGCATGCCCAGAAATGATTAACAGTCATTATTTTCTTGCTTACATGTCACTGTACAGTGTACATATATCTGGATCCTCTGAGTTATTAATTTTTGACCTGTTGTGGTTTGCTATATTTACTGGGCTGGTTCCTCCGCTAAAATTTCCACGGCGTTTGTCAATGACAGTTGCACCAAATCCAAAAAGAATTGTTGAACTGTCTCTGACGGCCAGACATGAACAACTAACACACACCTGATCATACCATTACGTTATGCATATAATTAGCGACTCTGCGAAACGATGTTGACGATCATGCTTGAATGCGTTCTATTTTGTTAACAACATAGCTGAACTACAATAAGGGAAGCCTACCATTGTTTGGTATTCTGAGTCAGAAAATCCTGTTCATCCCCAGTGGTCAAGTTAAGCTATATTCGTAAATGGAGTATGCACCTCCTCAATCAATTTGAGCCCACCCATTGCCTTCATGTAGGTATTGTGCCCCAAACAATTGTCAAAATTCATTGCTCCTGCCCCCACTTACGCAAATTGCAAAAAAAAAAGTAATCGGATTTCGACCACTATGTTTCAAAGGTATCCATTTCTTAACTTAAAATGACTAGTGACCAATGTTGTGTCGTCGTCCGGCTGTTCCAGAGGCGAGTGTCCCGCGCCGAGGTGCATTGCTGGAGAAGTCTCCAAGCACACCGAAGCCCCTCTCATGGTTCAGCATAGTCACATACACGGGAGCGTAGCGGCCAATCACAAACTAGTGGCAGGCCCACCAACTTGTGACTCACAATTGGTTGCCATCCACCGGGTGGCAACCAACCATGTGCCAGGGTCGGGCCTGGTCACCGGGCGACAGTTGGCGCCCGCGGCGATGGACCACGCTCCGGTCACGCGGTCGCGGGTGGCTGTGCCGCCAGGCCAGCCGGGCGGCGGTCAGCGCCCGCGGCGATGGACCACGCTCCGGTCACCGGTCGGCGGGTCGGCTGTGCCGCCAGGCCAGCCGGGCGGCGGTCAGCGCCCGCGGCGATGGACCACGCTCCGGTCACGCGGCCTCCGGTCACCGGTCGGCGGGTCGGCTGTGCCGCCAGGCCAGCCGGGCGGCGGTCAGCGCCCGCGGCGATGGACCACGCTCCGGTCACGCGGCCTCCGGTCACCGGTCGGCGGGTCGGCTGTGCCGCCAGGCCAGCCGGGCGGCGGTCAGCGCCCGCGGCGGTGGACCACGCTCCGGTCACCGGTCGGCGGGTCGGCTGTGCCGCCAGGTCGGCCGGGCACGCTCACAGCAACCAACTGAATTTTCCTGTGGAGGGGGCTCAATCTGTCACCATCCATTCTTAGTCACCGTATTCTATCCCCTCTCCGCCGTTCAGTTTTTTCTGGTATCCTTTGGTAATTCGGTTAACAGCGCTGAAAATACCCCTGGACAAATAATTTAGATATGTAAAATTTTTCCCATTTCACACATTTCAGATTATAACGCTCGATCGCCACCACGCGAACGTTCGTACACATGTACACTCCTCGCCTTACGCATTCGGTGCATTCACCACATTACGTGCGATTCTGCGGTTTCTGTAAGGCCTACGTTTTGCTAATTGCTCCCACTATGTTGTGCCATATTTGGCGTCTTGGAATGATTCGCATGGGGATTTGCTGGTAAAATTCGATGCGTTCAATTCGACGATTATACATCCTCTTCCGACATTTTCCCGTGATAAAAAAGTTCGAACACCTCACCGAGCTTTGATACACATCTGCTTAAATATGCTCCCAGATTTGCTACCGAACCGAGGTGCTGGTTCGGTGTGGTTTGCTTTTTTTAAACTCGTGGCGTTATTCTTCATCTTCTGATATGCTGTAGGGCCCCAGCTCACTTTGCTAGGGGCCCAGGATGTTCTCGAGTCCGCGGCGCATTTTAGGGCTTTGTTGTTTTTGTTGTGGACCCAGGTTGTTTTTCCGGACCGGCGCCTTTTCAATCGCCCCGATGTGCTTACTTAGTGCCCGGCGGGCTTTTGGCTATTTTTAGGATAATGTCGCATTTTGTGGGATCCAGCCTGTTTTTGGGGCATTGATGCTATCTTTGCGACCCCAGTGTATTTTGAGGGCCTCTGAGTGTTTTGAAAGCTCCCGATGTGCTTACTTAGAACACCAGCAGATATTTTAAGGCCCTGCCGCTATTTACGAGACTCTGTGCGCTTTGGTGGGCTCCCGGTGCGTTTTCCGCTTCTCGTTGTACTTTTAGTGATCCGCTGTTTACTTGGGACCCCCGACACAATGTTTGGAAAGCCACCACAATTTTGGAGGCTCCGGCGAGAGTTCTCTAGGTACCGGCGTGATTTTTCGGGACCAGGCGCTTGGTTCCGTGGACCCGACGCGAGCTTTCCGGGCTCAACTTGATTTTTCGGGACGTCTTCTGAATTTTCCGAAGCCGGGATCACGGCGTGATTTTTTGGTGTCCTACGCAATTTTTGGAGACCTCTGCCGTGATTATTGTGGTTCGAGATCGATTGTCTGGGTCCGGACATTTATTTTCCAGTATCACTGCTATCTTTGGGACGCCCAGCGTTATTTTTCTTCGGGTACTGTGATTTTGGGGGCCACGCTGCATTTATTTGGGTCCCGAGACATTTGTCTAGGCCTTTTGGGATTTGTTGTGACCTCTCCGTATTTATTAGGCCCCCTACGCCATTTGTTTTGGGGTCCCGACGGGAATTTTGGGGCTCGAACCCAATTGGGGGGGAGATTATCAGGCTCCAAAGCGAGTTTTTAGGGGACCGCTGTGCTTAGCTGGGGGCTTTTCCGAAATTTGCCCCCAGGCGGATTTTTGGGGTTCTAGCGCGATTTTTAGGGGCACCGGCGCGATTGTCGGTCCCTGGTGCCAGATGTCGGGTCTCCGCTGTATTTATTTGGTGCTCTCAACACATTTTTGGGGGGGGGTTCGACGTGAACATCTTGGCGGCCCTCGCACGATATTTGGTGCCCTGGCGCGATTTATCGTGGCCCATTATATTTAGCTGCGGCCTCAACGCGAATTTGTGGTGGCCAGTACGGAAATTTTGGACCCAGCGCGAGTCTCGGAGGTCCGACGCGAGTTCTCGGTACCTCGCTGCATTTGGGGCCCCAGACGCGAATTTGGGGCCTCCAGTAGTTTTCTTCGATCAAGTTTGTCCACCACGATCAGGTCACGCTTCACCTTGTTCTCCGGGTAGACCCGCTCAACCGATCGATTATTTAGGCTCTCCTTGTTCTTGGCATAATCATCCTCCCCTGAACAGAAGCAATTAATTAGCATTCCCAGACTTTGGGGTACCGCTATTTTCATACGCAAGGGTGATCAGAATCATAGTGAAGGTGTAGATTTATAATCGGTCAGATCCATCACAAATCCGCGGTAATAACTGGCAGTGGGTGGTGTTGTTTTATATACTTTTGAGGAAGCAAGTGTCCCCTCAATGTTGGCTTTGCCCCCTCAATAATTTCAAATTTTAACATGGAGCCCCACGGAGTGTGCCCACAATCAATTTCGGTCTGCTCATTGCCGTCATATATTTTGCCCCTCCCCTCAATTATTTTAAAACATCAACACCCGTGATGGCAGTCCTACCTGGCTGCACCCAAACATCAAGGAACTCTGTTCTATTAGTGATTTACCCAGATGCACCTGAATTTTTGGATGTATACAGCTGGCCCTTTTATGATTTTATGAAATCCCACCACTCTCCAAGTGAAGCCAAACAACAAAAATACAATCAAATATCAGAAATAAACTAAGTTACAAAGTCCTATTCAGCGGCGCTTCGTCCCATTGTTCCATGCAGATGGAAGCATAGTCCTTAAGACACATGAAGTCAATAGCATTGCCAGCCAGCTTCGGATACTGGTAATTTGACAAGACTTCCTGAACGGAACACGAGTGGTCCCGCACCCACCCAATCTCGATCTATCCCCCGTGATTTTTATATATTCCTCAAGATGAAGGTCAAGCTGAATGGGGGATAGTTTGACAATACCGAGGAAATCCAGTAGTAATTACAGAAGGTACCAAACAGCATCTAAAAAAACGGAGTTATGGAGGTGCTTCTAGCAGTGTGAAAAGCGCTCGGATCGCAGTGTCCTCACATGGTTACTTCGAGGGTGACAGCAGCGGCAAAATATGTGATGATTTTCGCCTAAGATTTTGGAGAAATGATCTCTTCACACAAAATATTTTAATTTAATTTCCCCTCCACGCAAACCACTACTATTCCTAGCTATTCCGCCAAATAATTATTCGTGGCGCTACCAGATTCCTATCAAGAGAAAAGCGTCTACTGACATTCTAGCCACGACTAAGGAACTTCGAATTGGAGTACGCCATGTGTTTTCCGTGCGTAATTCCGGTATGTCTTCCTTTTCCCTTCGGGGAAAACGTTGGCCCAATCAAGTGGGCTCGAGATCAATGGTCCAGAGTACACCCAATATGACCGCTCAGAAGATTATATATATATAGATAGATAGATATATATATATATATATATATGCATGAATCACTTAATCTCTCCCTGAATTTCGCAAACCCCACGACCTCACCAGCTATCGGCACGATTTCTTTCCTGCCACAGCTTGTCACAATAATCAGTGTATATTGAAATGCCTGGAATGGCCAGCGGACACCGTCTCACCACCGGCTACAATCACACACAATCACCATCACTCGGCGATGTCGCCAACCGGCGGCACGGCACTGCACACTCGAGTTGGTCACGCTTCACGATCTGATCAGCATGCATTACTTCATTGGCTGACAAGTGCCGTCACCTCATCGGCTGGCCAGTGTGTCACCCCATCGGCTGACCAGTACATAACCTCATCGGCTGGCCAGTGTGTCACCCCATCGGCTGACCAGTACATCACCTCATCGGCTGGCCAGTGTGTCACCCCATCGGCTGATCAGTACATCACCTCATCGGCTGGCCAGTGTGTCACCCCATCGGCTGACCAGTACATCACCTCATCGGCTGGCCAGTGTGTCACCCCATCGGCTGACCAGTACATCACCTCATCTGCTAGCCAGTACATCACCTCACCGGCTGGCCTGATGTACCATCCGATCAATTACATACCAGCGTCAGGCTGTCACGATCAGAAAACTCGGCATGGCCGGAAAGGGTAAGGTCATTGCAAAGCTCTTTGAACCTCGTTCACAAAAACAATGATTGCCCCTTGTCAATTGACCCCTAAGTACATGAAACAGCATCATAGCCAACAATCAGCACCAGACCATAATACGACAAAAGTGGGAACTTACGGAATAATTGTCAGCTTCAGAAACGATAGTTGGCGATGAGCAAGCTGTGTGATTGAGGCATATAAGTATAAGAAACCCACACAAAAGTGTGACAGGAACCAACGGCAATGACGCATCTCTAGTGTCTCATCAGCCATTATAATTCGGCATTATGACATTGAGGTCGAATACATTAATAAAGTATCAATAAAGGAAAAATCAAAATGTAAAGTACAGGTTTGTCTGCCCGAGGTTGTCTAACCCTAGGAGAGCCACACGCCTTCGGGTCCCAGTTGGGCCGTCCGGCCTCGGCTCACCAGTGACTGTTTTACCTGGATCAGTTCCAGACCGACCCACCCCGGCGATTGTCGGGACTGCTCTACTCGTGACCCATCATGGGGATGCTAGAACTCCCGGTGCCGACAGCCCTCAACCTCTTTCTCCGCTTCAAAATCAACTGGGCCTTACGCGGACTCCGCCACCAATTTCCAATCACGACGGCTATGTGTGACGCGCACCGGGCTGGACACAACACGCGACATTCACTCTGCGAAGGCACTAACATTGGCACCACGAATCGATACTTCAGTCGGCGGAGACACAGTCAGGCTGCTACAATTTAGCACAAACCGCAACATTTACCCGGATAAATTGCATTGGCAAATTGCCACCGACGCCCGTGGACGGACCACTTCCGCGCGATGCCCCAGCACGAGCTGTTCCCGGACGGGCCGCGAGGACCTGCACGCGAGGACGTTTTCCGTACCCCAGCACGGACTGCTTCCGCGGCGCACCCGAACACGAACCGCTTCTGTTCCGATAACGGACCATTTGCGCGCAGCACCCGGGGACGTGCAGTTTCCGTGCGACACCGGAGCGCGAATCGCTTCCATGGCGAACGGGGAAGGACGGATTGCTTCCATGGCGGTACGGGAGAACGGACCGCTTCCATGCCAGTGCGGGAGAACGGACAGTCTGGGCGCGGCGCCGAAGCACGAACTACTTCTGTATCAGACAGCGGACAGCGCCCTGGTCATTCTGTTCCTAAGCTAAGCAACGGGGGCGGGCGGCGATGCAGCGTCCGGTCGTGGCCGATACCAGGGCGTCTCCTTCCAGACGAACCACAGGTTGGTACCCCACAGGAACACGTTGAGGAAGCCGAAAATCTGTCGAAAGAACAGGCGGTTGGGAGGGCTACAATTATCGCAACAGGTCCCCGACATGCACCAGGCTTAAGTCCCAGTTGTACACTTCTGGTCCAAGTGACACCCCTTTCGGTCAGCTTTAAGACGTAAGTGTCTCCATCGGCAATCAAGAGTTGCTCATTGTTCTATCGGCATCAACATCAGCCACTCTGCCCGACCTACCAACTACGTCACTGCGTTGTACGGCGAAACAAAACAAAACATCATGAGGACGGCACGGCCTACCAACACTACACTGCGTTGTACAGCAAAACACAAACCAACAACAGCAGGACGACAGCAGGCCCTACCAACACAACACTGCGTTGCACGGCCAAGCACAAACCAACAACAGCAGGACGCTCACCAGCGACACGTTGAGTTTGGCGAAGCCGCCGCTGTAGTCTTGGTGCAGGTAGTCGCACGTGACATCCTGCATGTCCCGGCACGCGGTGCGCAGGAACGTGCGCGGGTCACAGCCGGTGTTCAGTGTGGCGGCGCCGTCCGACCAGGCCGACGCTGCCACCAGCCAGAGCGCGCAGAACGTCGCGTGCAGGGCGAAGTCCTGACGGAGCCCAGCCACGTGACACGCGAGCCGCACGACACCGCCTGACGCCCAGGTCTCACATCGTGACGCACACCCACGGACCCCTTAACTCTCATCACCAGAATGATGCAACGAGTGAAAATTGACAGCGTGTTGGCTTTGCACGTTACTCTACCAAAGTACCGACAATATTCGGATACTCACGACTTCGGAGTGATACAAACTCACAAATAGCGAACACAGACAGGAGTCAACGTGAATGGCGTTGACATGTGGTGTCATGACGTTGTCACGTTGTCATGACAACGGCCGATACAATTGCAATCCCAGCACACACCAAGTGGGTGATCGTATCCCTGGTGATATAGAGGGCGACACATGCCACAGTGGGAGCCACGCCCACAGCCCAGTAACTGACGCGTACACACGCCCTGTCTGATGACAGCCATGACACGCCTCCTGGGATCGCGGTAAAAAAGCAACAATGGATGGCAATCATGACACAAAAAGCGAAATGAAATGGTTGCACGTTTGCGAAAATGATCACCAGGTGGCACTGCAATTGCTCAAGCTGAATGGTTGATTAGTGGCACAAGATGCACTGCAGTTCGTGGGCTCAATATCATCTATGAATGGCGTGCTATCACACATCTATCGGACCACCACGTTCTCTGCATGCTGAGATCTTGGATGCTCGTACAAATAGCGAGGCTTCGTATGCCACACAAATAGTTTCGACGTATATCACAAAATGCTTCTTAATGTTGGGTGTCAAAGTGGTCAGGCTTATTTGGCGTCAGTTTGTCATTAACGAGTTTCCGGTGAATGGTCCTTTGTCACTAAAGGTGCACATGTGATGGGAGTAGACAATTAAACTCAAATTTGACTCTCAGCAGTTGAGAATTCAAATTGTCGCTTTCCACTCCAAAATCCCGACGTTTTGGGACACCGAAGTAACATATATATGGATGCCAGGATACGCAAATTCATGTTTCAGATCCGACGATTTAAAAATGCCGTCGTGTGTACAGCAAAGATATGGGTTCCGAAAGAAATAAGCACTTCCTTAAGGCTTGGCCCCTAGATAGTTCAGTCCCGTGATCACATATGCACACTGTGTTTTCTTATATGAATAGATCGAGATGTTCTGTTCTACAATATATTTCACCACGGATTTTTCAGATAAGTAAAAAAAACATTAAGGCGAAACTACAAATACATGCACATTTGCGACCAAATCTGTACTATGCAGGCCAATATGTTTCAATTACAATCGTGCGCATTTGGTATGGAATGTTGCATACCTCCACACATGCTTCCAACTTCGAATCCACGTGAGATAAAAATATCCAAGAGCTAAGAAATTTCCCTAAGGAAACAAAATGAAGTCACTTTGGTTCATGACAAACTCTTCACAGCCAACAGAAGCAAAGGATAACATACATGTGTGAAGTACAGCACAGGTGCAAAGCACACATAAACACGAGAACTCTGACAGCCAAGTACTACAGGCATGGTGCAGGGAAGGGCCGCCTGCTCACTTAAGTCGCCGGTCTCAACATGCTCGTAGGCAATGCCACTTATCTCCTCAGAGCTTCTATTCGATCGTGAAAAGTGTCTTCTGTCCACAAGAGGCTAAGGAATATGCGAAACCTGTAAGTAGTAGGGTTAAAACGCTACCAGCAACAGTTCTTATTACTAACGCCACATTTGGCTATACCAATGGACTACAGGCTCCCTATCCCTAGCATGGACCTAATGGCATCCCTATCAGAGATCAAACGTTTCCTTTTGGTGTGTGTGGGGGGGGGGAGGGTGCACTGGAGTACCCATGACTTCACGGCTCAGGGAACATACTGAAGGTTCGGGTGGGGGTGCACTGGGGTACCCAGGACTTCACGGTTCAGGGAACACAATGGAGGTCCTGGGGGCAGAGCAGAGCAGAATTTCCACACGAACGTTCGCTGTTCCTCGCCACCTAAAACGGAAAGCTTCCCGGACATAAGCTGCCATATTTTGTTTTGCTTGGATGAGACCTACCCTGCAGCACCACCGTGGCAATGCTTGTATGAGTTGATAGTGGTCCAGGCCTGGGTGAGTGGGTGGATACCTGCCCTGTAGTACCATCATGGTGATGCTTGTGTGAGTAGGCAGCAGCTCTGGCCTCGGTCTACAAGCCCAATGGTTGAGGGTGGAAAATATTTTCGATAAGGGGTTCAAGTCTCCACCCCATCTCTCCATTCGTTTATATGAAAGGAGTTCATCGTAGCGGTTCTCCGACCGGTGTCAGATTTTGCCTATCGTCACTGGCACCACAACGCATATTTTCCGGTGCACAGGCTATCACTTTCCACAGTGAGATATTTACTACACTCTATCAGACACATATGTTTACCAGGGCGCAGTGAAACAAATCGAATGTCACACGAGGAGGTGGAATTAGTCACTGATATTGGTGCACTCACGATGCTAGGCAGGAGACGGTTGGAGGTGTAGAGTTCGTCTAGTAGGACATATCCGACCAGAATAGCCAACGAGAACAGCATGGAGATGACGCCCACGGCGACAAAGAACTTGGCCGCCGAGGCCGTGTCTGTCTGGAAGTGGAAGGTCGCATCGCGGGGCGGCGACTGGCAGAGCTGCACCTTCAGCACTGTGGAGTCCAGTCTGCCAGGTACAGTCACAGCCTGTTCAGTGCCAGACTGCCAGGCACACGACCAGCGTGTCGAGCACACCGCATACAAACACCGTCTGTCTGCTCGATCTGCGGCATGTCAAATGGATATACGTTCGAAGCCTGTTCGGTCTGTCCGATGTCAGACGTTGTCAGAGCGCTACTAGAGTTTGTCCAGCATGCTAGACAGAGAGATGGTCAGTACATTCAGCAAGCCAGACCGAAAGATGGTCAGCGTATACAGCATGCCAGACAGAGAGACGGTCAAAGTGGTCAAACGGTCAAACGGCCTTTGTGATACAAAAATAAAGAAGCACAAGAGCACTTCATAAACTTCCATAGCGAGCAGGCTTGCACCTGTGTGTCTGTTCCGTTGATTTGACCTGACAAAGTCGGTCTATTCATACTTGCCTCATCAACTGACGTGCAGAAAACAAATTCACATGTGCGATTCAACCCAAGTCCTTTGCCGACGTGGCGTCCAATCCGACGCCTACAGCAAGGTGGCCGGATACGGAGGCAGCAAGGGTAGTCCATCTCTAGTTCTCACTTCTCCCACGTCACTAAACAATATTATATATTTAATATACTTTATGCTGCCTCCTTATCCGGCTGCCATGCTGTAGGTACCGGATGCTGTAGGCAGTCTCTAGCCTTCGCTTCTCCCTCGTCCCTAATAAATTGTATATATTTAATATACTTTATGCTGGAGCCAACAGTGAAAGCATAGTGATAACAGGATTGCTAGTGGCGCCCGTAGGACCGTCACGTTCAGCGACCAGGGAGGCGACGACGCGTACGCGGTCATCGGCCGGAACAAGTGAGCGACCAGGGACACGACAAAGCGTTCATCGGCTGGCGTGCGTCCGCCCCCCCCCACTCACGCGAAAGGGTAGTTCACGTTGTTCCTGACAAGGACCGGGCCGGTACCGCAGCCCTCGACCGATGCGTGGAACGTGAAGTACGTGCTGAAACCGACTGTCGTGCTGAACGCCAGCACAGCGAAAACCTGCAACACATGCCACACAACCATCTGGACGAATCCATTCAAACTACCCGTTCACATAGGTCGCAGCATCACTGCACATGCCCCATCAGAGTGGATATTTTGTGTTCACATACACAGCAAAGACAAGGTCAAGGTAAAAAGCGTTTAACGATAATCCAATGATCAACCTCCAGTCATCTCTGATGGAATGTAAAATCATTACACAAAAAAATTTGAAAAACAATCCAGAAACATAACATGAAAAACTCAAATACTTTGGGCTTGGCATTCCTTCAAAGATGACTGGATGTTGGTCTTCGGTCATCTTTCAAGGACCAATTTGAAGTAAAGTAACTATTTTTCTCGGGACAGCATAAAATGACTACATGGTAATTGTTACTTACAGCTTCAAACATCAATAATAGTCATATAATGTTCTTGCAATTAGATGTCTAAATAAACTGCAAGGCTCAACAAAAGACAGCCTAAAAGTAGCAAACATCACCATACATCCAGAAGCTAGCATAATCACTTACAAACTGGAGTGCTTTGATAAAGCCACGAGGGCTCCTTCAAGACTGCAACATGCACTTGCAACATGTCTGGTTAGCTGTTCAAAGAACCTGGAATACATGACTGGTAAGACGCCTCATTGGACACAGGAAGAGCGATGACATTACCACCTACCTACTCATTTAAAGTCAGTTGGTGTTGAAACACATATGCAAAGAAGTACAGCATATGCAGGTTACAGAAGAAGAAAAATATTGCTGGCCTTGTATTATCCGTGAAGATGCCACTGTAGCATGTATGTTTGGTCAAATGATAATTAAACCCAACAAATCATTATATCTAAGCAATATAGCTGGATCATGCAAGCAAAATAAAAATCACACTTGCCCCTTGATCAGATTTTCATTCTTGGAATTCCAAATATGGAAATCATAGTTTCACCACGTCCTAACTTCAAAAATACTCCATAAGCAAATAATGTTATTTCAACTGCATTGCACCATCTGTTACCTTTGGATTTGCTGATGCACATTTAATTGGCAAGTCTTGTTCACATGCACATGTTCATGTTCTCTTTATTCGTTATAATACACATCGACTGCTTTGGGTCATATAGAGTTGCCAATCTCTCACGCTGATTGGCCGCAGGTTAACACGCGCTCTGGAGGGCCTCTGAGAATTACGCGCACTGGAGGGGGGCGATTCCGCCCCAAGATCTCGGCTCTAGTAAAGCTGGAGGAACGAAATTCGCAGGGTGGATGGGCAGGGTAGTGAACTCTATTGTGTGCAATTTTCGTGACCTTAGGTCAATATCTTCAAGGTCAAATGAGGTCAGATTGGCAAAATTTTCCGGTTTTGCGTGGCTTGGCTTGTCATCGTTATGGATCGCTGTGATTGTGTTTAAATGCTCAAAAATGGGCATCAATGATGTTTTGGACATTACTAATGATGCAATGCAGATGATAGACCCAACATTTGACCTCAGGTCACCTACATAGCAGCACTTTATCAGGTCAGTTACCTGTTCCAGTTACCGGAACCGGCCGCCCGCCCGACTGCTCCGTCGGGCAGCTCGGAGCAATCGGCTTCGTGAAGAAGGGAGTGAAGTACATGAATAAAGTATGGAAACGCAATGACAAACAGTACAAATGACAACCAGTAGTGCATTTATGGCAACATTCCAGTTGATCAAGTTTGGTTCCATTAACCTGTCGTGAACTTGACCACTTGACCTAGTGACCTAACATGACCTTAAACTATACAGCATATCAATATGCATCAAACAAGTCCCTAGTGTTGCCTAGAACACTTCCCTTTTGTCAGTATACTGGGAGCGCACTGCGCCGATTTCTGTGGTCTGGCGCTATAACATTTTTACTTTAGCGGCCCCTAACTTGAAAATTTTCGGGCGATTTCCATTTTCTTGCTTTAAACGACGCGCCGTTCATTTTTAAGCAGGTACACCGAAAATCGCGTATATCGACCGGTAAAATCTGCAGTTATTTGCGAAAACCGGAGGGGTGGCGGATTTCGCCCCCTCCGTGCGCGTGTTAAGAGTAGTGACGGGCAGGACTCGAATCCACGTTTCAGTTGGGAGACAGGTATTAGCACGTACAGGTGGCATGTATAGCACATTCCCCGTACTTACAGGGGCATTGCACTCGTGGAGTGGTGCGAAAGGGGAGGCTGGGGATCCTACCCCTGGAGTGGATAAGCGCGCACCTTAGGCTTCACAGACCGTTTGGGAGAAAAAGTGCACCATAGCACAGTGGAAAAACAAACTAAGAGGTATCTGTGGCCATTCACCCCAAATTTGATGTTCTTGGAACTTGACTGGACACATTGTCTTCTGCATTTTCTGGGCATACATATTCTCATAACTTGTGCTAAAAAGGCACAGAAAATAGAACTGAGCACACATTGAGGTAAAAGTACACAAAGTATAGTTATGTATAGATGTGCATCAAGTATATAGTTCTGAGCATATGATGTGAGGATTTCTATTATATTCAGTGTGCAAAAGTAGAGTGGTAGTGTCGTGGAGGTGTCATGTCAATGTGAGAACAGCCAACCAGGACTTCACATGTAATATTCACCTTGTGAAATTTCCTCTGGTGCCTTTCCCAAGGGCAACCCAATGTCAAAAACTCATTTGCTTGGCACTTTGGTATGCTTTTTTCAATGCCAATGGATAAGTCAATGCAAACAATGATTTACAAAATACATGCTTTCAACAATTCACATCACTAAAAGTTAAGGACATGCACAATAGGCAAAAAAAACACTACAGGAAAAAATCCCTTCATACAAGCCACAAATTTTAACAATATGACTGCTATGCACAAAAAAAGGAATCAAAACCTTAATATATTGGAACAAAATAATCTGATGTACCACAGACCAAGGTAGCCAGTTCACTTGTTCACCCACATTAGATGCGCCTTACAATTATGCTACAAAAAGAAATAATGCTAACACCAGAACAGGACCATGTAACAATTTATTTGAAAAAATTAATATTATAATTTAGTTGTAGAGTTGTAGGAAAGAATTGTAAGGAAACTTTACAGAATCAGAGTAAGTGCTAAGCACGAGCTTGTTGCACTGACACTGAACCCACCTCCTGACCAGGAAATACCAGTTCTACAGCACAATTTTCACAGAGTTTAATGTACCCATATAGCAGGCAGGGCTGCCTGATGCCTGCACTTCCAACCTTGCCTGGCTGGTTGCCAACTGGCCATCCGAGCCAGAGGCATTAATAGCGAGTGGGTGAAGTGATTCAAACCTGTTGTACCAAGATGGGGAAACTTTTGCAGGCCAGTGCTCTGTCCATTGAGCTAACCAGGCAGTTCATTTTCCAAGATCAATGAAAATTAATGATGCTATTTGTACATTTGCCAACAACCAAACATTTTCTGCAGCTAGAAAGCTCCAAGTTGCAGTAAATGACCACTATATATGCAGTAAATGATCACAGTAGGACCATGGTCCACAAAACTAGCCCAGCAAGAATTTTAACTAAATTGCAAATATTAAAATAAAATAATTATTTAAAAAAAAACAAGAAAAACAGATTTTCATCATCACCATGGAAGTGAACTTATTTTGATTGGCAAGCAAGGAAAGCAGTTGTCTGATTATTTGGTGTTCATGTTGAAAAGAGCTCATTGCAATGCTTGCATACTTTTGGTACACCAGGTATGACTGTAGTCACCCACTAGATGATTGATGTGCATGCTCAGCAATGGTTCATAGAGACCTGTTGGCCAGAGGCTTGCTTGCACTCCACTACACAGGCATCAACAGAAAGTTATTACATAATCATCATATCACGTATCATATCACATAATCACAGTACTGGTGATCCAACATGCTATTCAACAGCCACCTGTGTAGCTAATATTTCCTTATCAAGTGGTAATGAGATGGGAGACAATTTTTCCAAAGGTAGCAGTTATTGAACAACCTTGTGATGCTGTTGTAGATTTTCAAGTTAGTCCTCATAGTGGGACAATGCATACACAAATTGCTGATGAGGTTGCAGAAACTGGTACTAGAAATATAAAATCTGTTGATGGAGAGGTTTCTGGGAATGCTTGAGGAACAGATGAATGCACATACCGAGTTTCACAGTATCCATAGATGGCCAAATTGCACACTGCTGTTAATGAATTTGGCAGCAGACTGGCTTCTTCCATCAGAGGTGATGCACCTATTGAAAACAAAGCCACTCTTGTAAGTTGGATCAGTTTCTCAAGAAAGATACCCCTAGGGGAACCTTTGGGCTTTGTTCTGTTCACATGCAACAGAGGGACTTTATCGCATGAAAACAGGTAACAGCTCCAGCACTTAATTGGGTTATATCTGGTGTAAAAATTGTGATAATTAACTACTACTAATAATTAGTACTATGACTACCTGCTATTCAGTTGGAATGAAAAATACAAAAAAAGGGGCTTTGGGTTGGGCAACAGAATAAAGATCATGTTAAAAAAAAATAAGTGATATAGCCTGGCCTAACCACCCATTTCAGAAATAATTGAAAAATTGACTACCTTTTCCCAACATTTTCGAATTAAAAAACCTAATATAGCCTAACCTAACCTAGCCTACAGTTTTTGAAGAAAAATGCAACTTTTGAGGACAAATTATGAACATGTTGGATTTTTTTTTCACAAATAAAGAACTTAACATAATGTAACCTAACTAAACCAAACCAAACCAAACCTCTATTATTGTGCTTTAAGGTGTTCACAAGACAAGTTTTGAACACCTTTTGCCTCCATAAAGCAAACAAATGGACTAAATTTGGTGAAGATAAGCACATTTAGGCTTTTTAAGTTGGATTTTTGTTCATTTTGGAAATTGTTGTTCTTGAAAAACAGATTCTTTTCTTGAAAAGTCGGGTCAGGTTTTTCAATTGAAAAAAATATAGAAAACAAATTGTTTCGAATTATTAAAAATTATTCCGGGGGATAATTTCTAGGACTGGTTAGGCTAGGTCAGGATGTTTTTTATTTTGAATCATAACTTTTTATGCTGCTACCCAACTCAAAGACTCCTTTTTGTTGTTAGATTGCTCACAAGCTGAAAAGTAAGCATTTGTCCAGAAAAATGAGCAGTCCCATTATCTTAGTCACATTCATAAACATAGCATTTGAAAGACAGATTCCAAGAGTTCATAAAACACCTTAAAGCATAAATTTACGACCAAACCCAACCCCCCTCTACTTGATTCATGGAGGAAAAATGTCTAACACTAGTCTCATGAATACCTTAAAGCATAATGAAAACAGATCATAAAATATAAAAATATGTTCCATCTTACCCAATTTCTAAAATTATGAAACAAAACTCCTTTTATGATTCATGGAGGTAAAATGTGTGTAAAACTTGCCTTGTGGTTGCCTTAAACTGCAATAATACATTAAGAAAAACCTAAACTAGCTTAACTTTACCTGGCCTTGCCCATACTAGCATGTTATTGAAGATACAAATTAAAGTTTTAAAATAAAAATTAACCTAACTAAACTGCTTTGCTTGGGTATGCAAACCAGACTGCAAAGTATGGCAAACAACTCAGCAAGAGTACCAGCCATTGAGAGAATCTACCCAGAAGTGCACCAGGAGGGTAAAAATCTGCACCAGGGAAATAGAATACATGCACCAAATGCAAAATAGGTAAGAAAATCGTTAAAATATGTTTTCAGGATTTTTGGAATTTTCTTTTCGAATATCATGTTTGTGGATGTGATTCAGAAGATGAGACCACTCATTTTTGGCGCTCATGCTTACCTCCCGGTTGATCATAGAGATAATTTATATAATGTGCCATCCATGCCACAATGCTGTTTTTGGTGCCATAATTTATCCATCCCTCGCCTGGCACTTCTCCGACGTAATTAAAGGGACATTCAACACTCCATGCAGCTGATTCAACACCTCTTCATATCAAACATGTTTAGTTTCTGCCTCTTTATCACACAGATCACACACCAATAAAAGTTTTTTTCTTCCTTTTTTAAAAATTTGTATTCAGAATAGGTAGGTAGGTACCTACCTACCATGTTTATGAAGGTGACTAAGATGATGGGACCACTTATTTTCTGTGCAAATGAACCTAACCAATTTGTTTGCTTTATGGACACAAATGAGTATAAAACTTTTCTTATTACAACCTTAAAGCACAATAGTACCAAAAAGTTGTCCCCCAAAATTGTAAATTTGGAGATCAAGGTAAATTTAGATTTTTTAAAATGTAATAGTATGCTTTCCGACGTGATGAAGACGATGCGATCACTTATTTTAACTGCAAATGATTACTTTTAAGTCAATGGTGGTCGATACAATTGATGATGTCATAGGCACAAGTAACCCAACCTAACCTAGACTGAGATAATGTAGCATAATATATAAAATGTATCATAGCATAATATAATCTAACCTAACCTAACCAGAAAACCAGATTCCTCCAGAGCAAGTTTTTTGCCCATGACATCAAATGTTTGCAACATTGTATAGGCAACTTTAGTAACAATACCTACTAAACTTTCAGAAATTTAGTAAATATTCTTACTAAACACACTTCCCCTCTTAGTAAATATGCATACTAAACCTTCGAGGATGTGTTGGACAGCACTGCCTAACGATTACAGCATCACAAGGAATTTCCGGCCTTGGTCGCGTCAGTTTGGGAGTATGAATTCTCTGAAATAGATGTCGAATTAGGGAAGAAACATAAGGTTTTCGATGTCAGAGTATTAATCAGGTGCATGAAGTGTTGAACTTCTTCTTTATCACGTCTATGACACACCAGGTATGGATAATTATACACGTTGTGCTATATTTGTAGTGAATATTTTGATTGTTTATTTCTTTGCCAACTGAGAAGTAATCATTTGCGGATAAAATCAGTGGTTGCATCGTCATTTTTACATTAAAATACCTTGTGTTCAAAAAAAAATTCCAAAGAATCAAAATTTACCTTGATCTCCAATTACCTATACCAAATTTTGTTTTCTTCTTTTTTACATTATATTTGTTTTCAAAAGCAGCTTAGGTTAAGTTAGGCTGCATTGGGTTTCTTTTTTAACTTTGAGAATTTTCCGAAAATAAATTGCTCGACATTTTTATAATTTTATTTTTGTATTTCCAAAGGTAGGTAGGTTAGGTTGGGATAGGTTATGTTACTTTTTAACATTTCTTGTTATGCTGTTACCTAACTCAACTCAACTGTATGCTACGTTACTTAACTCATGTTACCTTTTTGGCATTATTTTGCGCACAACCTCAAAAGTAAGCACTGAATAAGCTATGACCCCTACCTGGTGTTTCACAGATGTGGTAAATAATATATTAAACGCTCCTTCCAATCGATTCAAGATGCTTTCACGTCAAAAACGCAAAGTTTTTGGCTCAATTCCACATTGATTCCCCAAGAATACCAGCAACCACACCCCTGCCAAAAATTTATCGATCAAGTCCGGAAATTCTTTGCGATGCTGTTAGAACGCAAACGGCTCACGGGCCCACCCAACACATCCTCGAAAAGGTTTCGTAGGTATATTTACTAAGAGGGGAAGTGAGTTTAGTAGGAATGTTTACTAAACTTCCGGAACTTTAGTAGGTATAATTACTAAACTTGCCTACGGAGATACATACAGTGTGACCGGAAATGAGGACGTGAAAGAGGTGGGTGTTATCCTCTCTCTCTTAGTATTTTCATAGCCGTGGCCGCCGTGGCTTTTCTTGCATAAGTAAATACGGCCGGCCGCGGGTACTCCTGTCACGTTTCTTAATCCGCAGTTTTGTGGTTGTTCCAGTCGGATTCGGTCACATTGGTACATTTACCTATATAGGTAGGTAGGTA
Source organism: Ashinkailepas kermadecensis (assembly GCA_034440615.1). Taxonomy (NCBI): domain Eukaryota; kingdom Metazoa; phylum Arthropoda; class Thecostraca; family Neolepadidae; genus Ashinkailepas; species Ashinkailepas kermadecensis. Next base: position 242,140 of record JAOTOM010004534.1, on the reverse strand, counting down.
CCTAAAAAATGCACAAACTGAGAACAACTGCGAGACTACACCAACCTACTCACCTGCATCTACCGAATCCGACTGGAACAACCACAAAACTGCGGATTAAGAAACGTGACAGCGAGTACCCGCGGCCGGCCGTATTTACTTATGCAAGACAATTTTTTGGGTGATTCTGGTTAGGTTAGGTTTGGTCCTATTGTACTATGCTATATTGTATTTATTATGTTGCTACATTAGTATAGGTTAGGTTATTCTATTGATTCATTATTTCCATATTTATATTTGTTTCTTAGTCATGAAATTTCTGAAATTGAAGCAGAAATGTCAGTAGACAAGTCAAATGGCGCCTTCAGTGTGCAGCCCGAAACATTTGGTGGTTGCTTGCTACAAAGAGGTTAGGTTAGGTTAGCGCCTGCATTGGAAACTCCGCGTCGGCGCCTTTGATCTGCGCGTATCAGCGGCACCAACCTGCCACCTAGCGGGGGGAAGTAAGAACACGGAAACGCGGCCAGTTCTAGGCCGTGCGCCTATGGGTGTTCGAGGTACGCATTTCATATTGAAATTTTTTCTCCAATCGATTCAGCCACCCCAGGAGGATTGCATCTGCCTTTCATGATACAGAATTGATCAAGGAACCTTACCATTAATTCCTTATTGATTTATTACGCTCCGTTCAGAAGTTGTTGTTATCGGAAGTGAATGCATCTGTGACAGGGAGCCCATTTCGCCGAAATGGTCGGCCCACCAGGTTGATATCTTAAAAGGAACGGAGGGGGCAAAGTACATGAAGGCAATAGGCAGACAAAAATTAATAGGGGGGGGTCACATTCCATAGGTTCCCATGTTAGAAGTCGAAATTATTGCGGGTGGGGGGAATTCCCCCCGCCCGCAATAATTTGCTTGCTTAACACGCGCACTGGAGAGGGGGGGGCGAAATCCGCCCACCCCTCCGGTTTTTCGCAAATAACTGCAGATTTTACCGGTCGATATACGCAATGTTCGGCATACCTGCCTAGAAATGAACGGCACGTCGTTTAAAGCAAGAAAAATTGAAATCGGTCGAAAATTTTTCAAATTAGGGGCCGCTAAAGTAAAAAAATGTTATAGCGCCAGACCACAAAAATCGGCGCAGATGCGCTCCCAGTATACTGACAAAAGGGAAGTGTTCTAGGCAACACTAGGGACTTGTTTGATGCATATTGATATGCTGTATAGTTTCAAGGTCATGTTAGGTCACTAAGGTCAAGTCAGGTCAAGTTCATGACAGGTTAATGGAACCAAACTTGATCAACTGGAATGTTGCCATAAATGCACTACTGGTTGTCATTTGTAGTGTTTATCATTGCGTTTCCATACTTTATTCATGTACTTCACTCCCTTCTTCACGAAGACGATTGCTCCGAGCTGCCCGACGGAGCAGTCGGGCGGGCGGCCGGCCGGTTCCGGTAACTGGAACAGGTAACTGACCTGATAAAGTGGTGCTATGTAGGTGACCTGAGGTCAAATGTTGGGTCTATCATCTGCATTGCATCATTAGTAATGTCCAAAACATCATTGATGCCCATTTTTGAGCATTTGAACACAATCACAGCGATCCATAACGATGACAAGCCAAACCACGCAAAACCGTAAAATTTTGCCAATCTGACCTCATTTGACCTTGAAGATATTGACCTAAGGTCACGAAAATTGCACACAATAGAGTTCACTACCGTGCCCATCCACCCTGCGAATTTCGTTCCTCCAGCTTTACTAGGAGCCGAGATCTTAGGGGGGCGGAATCCGCCCCCCCCCCCTCCAGTGCGCGTAATTCTCAGAGGCCCTCCAGGGCGCGTGTTAAGCAAGCAAATTACTGCTTGGGAGTAATGGGAGAGTACAGACTGAATGGGTACACAACACAGTACACAACTGAATGTGACAGTACAGACTTTGGCGTACCCACCAATCCGCAAAGAGGATTGAGCGGAAGTTCCATGGAGGGTACAATTGTGCCGTATTATAATGCTACGAAATATAACTAATTTCAAAGGTCAAATGAAAACCAATTTCTTCGGTCGCCTCGCATTTTTTTCGCCCTTTATCTACCCACATCTGGTATCAAGCAATAGCCCGTGGTGAACCTCGTGTAACATTTCAAACCGGGACATGTCAATGTCAAACCACAAGATCGAAGTTTGGTTGGTTATTGGTTTTACGACACGTCGACTGTTGTCATGTAGCGTCGCCAATCTCTCAGGCCGATTGGTCGCGGGCGAAGAGTAGCGACAGGTGAGACTCGAACCCACAACCTTTCGATTGTGAGACGAGCATCTTACCCCTAGACCACTCGTTCCCCCTAAGATCGAAGTTTAGCTTAACACGCGCCCTGGAGTGCCTCTGAAAATTACGCGCACTGGAGGGGAGGACCGGATTCCGCCCCCTAAGATCTCGGCTCCTATTAAAGCTGGAGGAACAAAATTTGCAGGGTGGATGGGTACGGTAGTGATCTCTATTGTGTGCAAATTTCATGACCTTAGGTCAATATCTTCAAGGTAAAATGAGGTAGCATTTGTCAAAATTTTCTTGTTTTGCGTGGCTTGGCTTGTCATTATTATGGATCGCTGTGATTGTGTTTAAATGCTCCAAAATGGGCATCAATGATGTTTTGGACATTACTAATGATGCAGTACCTATATGACCTGTGCAGTCGATGCGCCCCTAAACCACAATAACAATGATGCAATACAGATGCTAGACCCGACATCTGAGGCCACCTATATAGCAGCACTTTATCAGGTCAGTTACCTGTTCCAGTTGCCGGAACTGGGCTGTTCCGAGCTGCCCGACTGCTCCGTCGGGCAGCTCGGCGCAATCGGCTTCGCGAAGAAAGGAGTGAAGTACATTAATAAAATATGGAAACGCAATGACAAACAGTAGTGCATGTATGACAATATTCCAGTTGACCAAGTTTGGTTCCATTAACCTGTCATTAACTTGACCAGACTTGACCCCGGCGGCCTAACATGACCTTGAAACTATATAGCATATCAATATACATCAAACAAGTCGCTAGTGTTGCCAAGAACACTTCGGATATACGGAAAGCGCATCAGCGCCGATTTTTGTGGTCTGGCGCTACGATTTTTTAAACTTTAATGGCCCCTAACTCGAAAAAGAAAAATTCGGCCGATTTCCATTTTTCTTTCTTTAAACGACGCGCCGGTCATTTCTAAGCAGGTACGCAAACAATGGCGTATATCGACCGGTAAAATCTGGAGTTATGTACGAAAAGCCGGAGGGGTGGGCGGATTTCGCCCCCACCCCCCTCCAGTGCGCGTGTTAAATTGCTCGAAGTCCTCGCGCCTCGTCGTTATGTCTTCAATTTTCATCACGTGGGTGCCATTTGACGTGCCGTGAAGTACCCTAGCAAACCGTTCAGAAATCACATTAATTTGCAAAGTCAAAGGTCGACATCATTTCTTCGGTCGCCCGGCTCTTCTTCGTTTTCTCACACAGCTACCCATGTTTGGTGTCAAGAGATAGCCCGTGATAGTGGATCAAGAGATAGTGGCAAACCTCGAGTAATATTTTAACCCGAGACATGTCAGGTCAAGCCTCAAGGTCAAATGTTGGTTTTAATTCTTCAGTCCTCGCGTTTCGTCGCTATGGCTTCAATTTGCATTATGTGGGTGTCATTCGACGTCGCTTGCCGTACGTTATCAGAATGTTGAGATATCGAAATAATTCCGAAGGCGTCGAAGGTCCGGTGTGTGTACAATGATTGAGTGTAATAGGAATAGAGGGATCAAATCTCTTTTTGTTTGCAGCCGTTGTGATAGCAGGCACTCATATCCTATGACTTGGAGGTCCCCTAAGAAATCCGTCATAACCTGCTCGGACGGCGCTCTCATCGCTGGTTTTAAACTTACACTCCCACATTGATTTTCCGGGCATGTAAAATATATAACTTATTTTTTTCTAATTGTCTGCTTTCCTCTTAATGGTTCAACGGAAGTTGTGAAATTTCCAGGAGAAACCACACGTGAACGCGCACGATTTTATAAACAGCCGGAGTTCATACCGCGAGAGAGTAATGTTGTAATCAGGGGTGGATGGAGGAATTGTCATGGGGGGGGGGGCACTTGTCTGGAGGGACGCCATTTCTTTGGAGCGGCACAACTGCGAAAGCACCTGGAGGGGCGCCTCTGGCTGAAAGATTCGAGGGGACTGGTTGCACTCGGTCCGAAGGGGCACCTTTCCTTCCAAGGGGGTGCCTTTTTCTTTCATATGGGCGCCTTTGGCTGAAAAATTCGACCGGGTGCACTGGAACCTTTCCAGAGGGGCGCCTTTTCCCGGCCGGAGGGACGCCACTTTCCACGTGGGTGGCGCATGCCGTAAGTGCCATACCCTTTATCCGCCTTGGTTGTCATTGCATCAAAATGGCTCGCCGTAAAACAGGAAAGCATGGGAATGGTTATTGTATGACTATATTAACTACCACAAAATCATCGTCCAATATTTTATTTTTTGCCTGCTACCAGAGGGCAACGTTCAACGCACTTCCAGCATTGCTCTGTGGTGATTATGAAATCGGGACCAGCACATACGACATAAAGGTAGATGCTCAAAGGCAGTGATAAGGAGTGAAACTGGCTAATTTTGGTGGAACTTTTTGTCCCCAAAATATGATTTTTACAATGGTGAATCTGAAGACCAGACGTTGAAAATTAAGTGGCTGAAATCCAAGGATTTTGTTTCGCGGGGGGGGACCCTCGATCCTGTCCAAACTTACCGCGTCACCTGGTTTGTCCCCCCCCCCCCATTTCGAAACCGTGGCTACACCCATATATATATATATATATATATATATATATATATATATATATATATATATATATATATATATATATATATCCAGGGATTCATTTTGGAAAATTATGGGGAAGGAGAGGAGACACGTGTATGAAGGAAATTGGCGGGCACGAAATAGATCGGGGGGAATCACTCCATAGGATCCCATGTTAAAACTTTGAGATAATTAGGGAGGCGCAAAGTCAACATTGAGGGGGCACTTTCTCTCCCAAGTATACAAAACAACACACAGGTGCATATATATATATATATATATATGCATGTATAAAGCTTAAGCTTTTGGTTAAGGCACTTTTTCGCTCTATGGCTGGACTGGGCTGGGTCGGAACGGCTTGTATATTAGGGTGGCCTTTTTTTAAAGACTTGTTTTTTAATGTTTTGCTAACTCCCCCTATTCTGATAGTTTTTATGCTGATTCCGAATATCAACTTCTTTTGAACTTTTTCGATTTTTCTTTGCCCGCACGGATTGATTGAAAGTTTTCGAATTCTGGATTTTTCACACATTTTGAGCTGTGGTTACCAATTGAAGCAAAATATAGCTTAAACTAGTGCTTTTTGTTCAAGCTTGGCCAATGGAGATTCACTTGAAAGGAGAATCAGTGCATTTTCATTAACCATTGATACCAAAAATTAACTTTTAAATGAAGCGTTTGCATAGTTCAGGTTTTCTTCATAGATGGCGCTGGTGTCAGATGTTAAACTAGATGTGCTCACAATTCTTTTGAAGCATATGGGTGCGAACTGGTGGCCATCAGTGTCCAAGAATAAACATTTGAATCGCAAATTTTCAGATATGAGCAGAATACACGGTGAACTTTCATCTGCTCCTAAATGTTTTGCACAGCGAGACTTACTTACATGTATAGACATGTAATCGACATGTTCACTGAACATGACGACGTAGGTACATTTTTGGTAGCACCAGAGGACTAAAGCTGCAGTTTATAGGTTGCGTTGGTCGAGCGACGTTGCTGAAATGAAGAAGCATGGCAGCACAGCCAATGACATGCGCTCCCCGAGTCGAACCCGGCTCAACAGACGAGCAGTCTCAGCAGCAACAACATGATATACCCGAAGAATCTTCCAATGAATCAGATGAGTACGTCATGAGTACAAGCTAGATGCCGTTGCGTTTGCTGCAGTAACCAGTAAGGATTTTCTAGAGCTGCCATCACGTATGGAGCAGGGCCTAAGCACTGATATGAGAGTGAGACTGCTGTACCAATGTGCTAAGTCTGCGACCAATGGTATCACTGATGGGATGCGAGATCGTGTACATGAACAATGTGCATGGCGAGATGGTACACGGATCAGATCCGTATTCTACGCTATTATGTATCTGTATCTGAGCCATCTGTACCACTATGCAGCCTTGTGAAATGTTGTGTGTTTGTGCATGTGTCGACTGTGATGGTAATGAAAGAGAAGTGGGATGTGGTCCATGAGCCCGGCCGGCCACCTGTGCGAGCAGATGAGACGACAGAAAGAGCATTTCCACGGCATCGAGATGGAAACCATTGAAAAGACCACGACGAGAAACATGCGTATGGCGCACCTCAAAAACACTATGCTGGCCATGCTCGGCGACAATGACCAAGCGGTCAGGATGGAGGCTGTCAACATGCTCAAAACCGTGCGCCAAAAGAAAAACCTCTACGGAATGCAGCACAATTCGGCTATTTAAATATCTGCGCATGGACTGGCGTGCTGAGTCATACACAGAAACTGGTTAACGTTCATCAGTGTGTGAAAGACGGCCAAGATATAGAACCGCCCTTAACACGGAAAATGAGGGAGGGAAACATACTAAAGTCCATCAAAGAACCACTTCAGACAGGAGCTCCTCGTCACTCAGAGTCAACCGAGAGGTCGGTAAAACTGATAACTGAAGCGTCGGTAGTGGTGGTCCGTGCCGAAAGACAGTACGCAAACGCCCTAAGCGAAATACAATTTCGAAAAATGCACCCAGATCCGGTCACGAATAAAGTGCACAAGGATTGGCGCACATGATCATCGTGGCAGTGAGGCATCCGCTGCAAACCGTGATGAGTGTGCAATGAAAGCATGACATGTCTAAATACAGAACGTAATGTAATACGTCTGTAATGGATGAAGTGCTTCTGATTGGCTCGTCCATCAGAATCTGACGGAGGCCGCTTCCAAGTTCATTACATATGCTTATAACCAGAAACGTAAGGTTAACGCTTTATTTTGGTTGCAGTGGTGGCTTGTGCACCCCGTCAACATTTCATCGATCCTAACACTTAGAATATATTAGATTCTAAGTGTATCTCGCCGTTCAAATATTTAGGAGCTCAAATCTCATCGTGTATTCTGCCAATATCTGCAAATTCGCTATTTAACTGCCTACACTTGGACACTGATGACCACCAATTCACATCCATATGTATGAAAATAATTGTGAGCATATTTAGTTTACCATCCAATCATTAATCTAGTCGTCAATATTGCCTGGTCGCCACAATATCGCCAAATGCAGTGTGGAGCGCGTCGTCCGACACTTGCGCCATCTATGAAGAAAACCTGAACTAAGCGAACGCTTCATTTGAAAGTTAATTTTCAGTATCAATGTATTATCAAAGTTATCTGATCTTGCTGTCAAGTGAATCTCCACTGTTCAAAATTTAACAAAAATCACAAATTTAAGCTATATTTTGCTTCCATTCGAAACTACAGCTCAAAATATGTCAACAATTCTGAATTATAAAAACTTCAATCGCGGGCGAAGAAAAATCGAAAAAGTTCAAAAGAAGTTGATATTCGGAATCAGCATCAAAAACTGTAATAGGGAGTTAGTAGGGAGGGAGTTAGCAAAACATTTCGAAAAAAGTATTTAAAAAGGTCACCCTATTGTATATATCTGGGTTTCTTGCATCTCTAGCCCATGGTATGCCTATCTGGAGAAAAACAATCGTCGGTAGAAAGTAAGCGATACCAACGAGTATCCGAGATGCGCCTTTTCAGGTAGCGGAAAATTGTTCCAAAAATCGATCGCTGTCGGACAGGAAGAAGACCGTAGCATAGCATGGGCAAAAAGTAGCTTGTGAGAATATGGACCATGTCCAAGTTTTCGGCTGCTGGGAAAATTCCTCGAGAGCAAATGAAATCAGTCAGGAAGAAAGCTGAAGCAATAACGGAAAAGAATGTCTCAAATCGTTGCATACTGCTTTCTGCCGACGGCTTAAGCACCAAGGGACACCACATCGTAGACTAGTCAGTACAACGATACTTTTATTTACAAGGCACTTTCGACTAATTATTTGGGAAATGCGACCATTTGCTGCTTATCGCCCACCGGGCCACGCTGCCCCAGGCGGGGAGAGCGATACAGACCGAGACAGGCTGCACAGACTTCTGCCATCACTGGGGCACCCATGTTTGGGGTAGAGCCAGCTCCTGACCCGGCCAGAGTCACGCACTGATAGAAAACACAAGCCTGCCATGCATATATCCTATATTATATCACATCATCGGATCGACACAAAGTGAGCCCTAACTCGGACCTGGTCATACAGCACATCATGTGCCATTCGAATGAAACCGCAACCGACACGCGGCAATGCAAATAAAGCCATGCAAATAACTTATCACAAAAATGTACTCTGAGTTTCCAGAAAAATCAAAGATTTCGCATTTTCGTACCACCGGACACCGCTCGTTTTCCGGTTAGTGACCAGTTACTTCCACGGGCGCTGATTTCTGAAAATTATTGGGCGGGTGGGGTGGGGGCACAATACATGAACGCAATGGGCGGGACTAAATAGATTGGGGCGCACTCCATATGGACAAATGTTAAAAATTGGAATTATTCGGGCGTGGGGCAAAACCAACATTGAGAAGCCCGCTCAAAAGTATGTAAAACACCCTGGTTATAGCAATGTAAAATTGATCACTGAACGTGGTTGGTTGGTTATTTGGGCTTAAGGGCGCATCGACTGCGTTGGTCATACAGCGCCCAGATCACTGAACGTGACACAAAACGTCATAAGCGGAGTAGCAAGCTTGGAGGGTGTGTCTGAACCAAACTTGGTTGGTCGGTTGGTTATTTGGGCTCAGGGGCGCACCGACCGAGTTGGTCACGTGGTGCCCATCTGTGCTAGATTTGGCGCACCTAGTCGTAGTTTCGTCGTAGTATGTAGTTTCGTAGCCAGACCATGCGGTGGCCAGATAAGAGTGGGGTGGATATTTCGCTACATATTTTGTGCGCATCTGTAGAGGAATAGGGCAGCTCCATCCCTGCTAGAATGTCATTCTGATATTTGAGATTGAAGAGGAACATTTGGGGGTCTGCCAGGGCTTCAAATCAAATTACGGAAGACATCGGTCAGAAGACACTGGCACATTCGAAAACCACGCCCGGATCCGTCCTTGTACCAAATTCTGCGGGCAGGCACCATTTAATTACATGAGCGTAAATCAGATGAATATGCACATGATGGACAAGCTATCACAGTAGGCGCTATGCAGATAAGCAACATTATTCACTTTCGGGCACTTTCCCGTGAAAAATATCCACCGTTGTCTCATAACAAGGGCGAAGGTCCAAGTCGTTATATCCCAGGCAAAACTTGCCGACCGGGGCCTTGAAATAGCTCAGGCCACGGCCGATTTTGATGATCCATCCGCTGTCCAGCCTGGAAATCAGTGGGTGGCCATGTCAGTCGGGCATTTCAGGACGGGAACATACATTCCTGTTTGCTTTTCTTGGCAGTGATAACGATCAATATCCACAACAGCAAACAAAGGGCGCTTTTCATTTCGCTTCGATAGAATACCGAGCCATTTACCGTCGGGCTTAAGGGTGCATCAACTGCTACTGGTTATGTAGCGAGCCATTTACCGTCAACGACGATGGAACACCGAGCCATTTACCGTCAACGACCCATTCCAACGGTTCAAAGAATGTGAACTTCCGAGGACGTGCACGTAGTGATCACATTTAATTCACAGGACCACACAGTTCACACCCAGAAGCTTGCAACGCTCATAAGTTAGCCTATAAATGGCGTCCACCCAAGGACCTGTTTAATTTACCAGGCTTTTGGTGGCATCATTACAGGAATTGGATGACATTTCAACGAAGCGTAAGATGTAATGGAAACCAGCAGGTGACGCTTGGTTCATTCATCAATGATTCTACAAAGTCATTGATGATTCTACAAATCCCTTCACTCATACACTAGTTCAAGAATGGTTGTTCATAATCTGACCGTGATGTGGACAGATGACATTCCGACGGACGCAGCCGGTTCACACACACACACACACATCGACCGGACCTAGAAAGGCGACTCGGCGGCTGCACCGCCCATGTTCAGCAGACTCCACACCGTTTCGGCGATCGGCCTGCGTCGTGACGCGTGCGTCCGTGATGCACACTCGTCACCAAACCCGTCATGCTCCTGCTGGCTTGTCATTAACATGAAGACTCCTTGGTTTTATTGGTGCGCGGAAGAGCAATAAATTGAATCAACCTTGAGGTCATTTGACAGGTGAGTTTATTCACCGAACTGTTGGCCAGTGTCTTGGCATTTTGAAAGGTACGTGGAAACCCACACTTAATGAGAATTGTTTGTCACATCACTTTTTCTTTTTGAAGTGACATGTTTGCTTTTTGCTACATGCTATGAGTGAAATTTGCATCTTTAAAGCATGTATGGCTGCTGGTAGCAGCACTGCTGACTGGTAAAGGCAGCAGGTGCACTACTGACATCACTATCATCAAACAATCACCAAAGGCCATAGAAAGTAGCTCATCAATAGGCATTACCCATATAAAGTTGCACATTGTTTAACATCAGCTGGATTTTTGGCATCACTCTCCTCCTTCTCCACTCCACAAACAAATCAATCTCAGGGCACTACTGCTGGCTCATGTTTGGTGTTGGAGAAGTACAACAACCGCCATACCCACCACCGTCGCTCATAGCTAACAGTCGGTTGACCATCTATCTGCAATGAAAACTGTGCGTACATTTTCAGAACAAGGTTGAATAGATGATTACCTTTGACAGAACATTTCCCCGGCGTTGATCCTACCAGCCATGCATTCCGAAATGCATAAATTAAGATCATGCTTCAACATTTCTCGCCGAGAGCCGGAAATTGAGCAAGACGCAGATTTTCAGCTCCAACATGAATGGGCATGAACATGAACATCCTCCTGCAGAAGCCTCTAGGTTTACGTCGTCTCTTGTAATAACAGGTCATCGTCAGATCCTCATCACCATTCTGTTTCATTGGATGATGTCCGTTCATCGCACGTTTTGTCGTGAATGCAAGGGCGATTCAGACCTCCACCGATTTTTTTCGTGGGGTTAGACCTCACCTGGAAAACTGGGAAGCTTCGGGAAAATACAGTATCGTCCTGAAGTTTCCGAGATTTTGCATCCGGTGACATCTGAATGGGGACTTGCCCGACGGGACCTTCGGACGCGTCTCCGACAGGGTAAATGTCACCATGGCCCACGGCGTGCCCGACGAGTGGGGCCGCCTGTATGTCTGACCTGTCCTTAAATATTTATGGCTAGCTAAGCTTCCATCCGTCTATTATATCGCACTGCTGTGCAGTCCGGCTCACCTTATCGTCCTGTCACACCAACGCCATCCCAATTGATCTCTCTGTCATACAAACCACCGCACGACATCTACGTGTCGTGCAAAGCCATCATTCCTCCCGATATGTCGACGCCGCCTTGCACCCCGTCGTGCCGAGTCTGCCTCATCACATCTCCATCACGCCAAGACCCCTCCCCCTGTTAGGTAGATCCCACCTCACCGCGTCTGCCAGTCATGCAAAACTCGTCTCACGGCATCGCTGTTTCTTGACATTCAGCCTCATCATACCCGTGTCTTGCAGAACCCGCTTCGCCCGATCTCCATGCCATGCATAGCCCATCTCACCCCATCTCTGTCACACAGGGTCCAATCTCACCATACCTCCGTGTAGCCAGACCCCCACCTCGCAGCATCTCTCTGTCACACAGGATCCCACCTCACCGTATCTCCGTGTAACCAGACCCCACCTCGCTGCATCTCTCTGTCACACAGGATCCCACCTCACCGTATCTCCGTGTAACCAGACCCCACCTCGCTGCATCTTTCTGTCACACAGCGCCATGCCTCACCGTATCTCCATGTAGCCAGAGCCCACCTCGCTGTATCTCTCTGCCACACAGCGCCCTGCCTCACCGTATCTCCCTGTCGTGCAGGGTCTGCGAGTACGTCACATCCAACTGCACGCCGGCGGCGGCCAGCGAGGCGCCCAGCTCGCCCAGCCGGCCCGCCTGACCGCGCTGGTCGCGCTGGTCGCCCGTGTCGGAGCCGGTCAGCAGGCGCACCGTGCGCAGGTTCGGGCACTTCTTCACGCACAACTCGCAGAGACGCAGCAGGTTGTAACACTGAAATAGCACCGCCGTCAAGGGTCGATCACCGCTTCGCTTGCTGTGCTAGAGCAGCGTTAAAATATTGGCTTTTCGTTAGGTGTGAGATGTCGAAACGAGTCCACTAAGATGTCGAAATTCCCCATGGAAACGATGTCGTTTAGAATATCGTTTAAGTTCTTCAAATTAAATTTCGAGCCTATATCCTGCTTATATGTGCATTTTTGTTTTGTTTATCTTGTGAGACACCTAATATAGAGATACTTATGCTCATGAGAATGATAAGAATGCCATACTATCAGCAAATTATATTAAACAGTAGACCATATCATGTGTAATCTCTTTACTTGAAATCACGTTAGGTACAAGATGTTTATGTATCACAATATGCAATGGTGAGTGTAGATACTTCTTTGGGAAGGATGTCTCCTCATTGTTCAATTGGTGGTATATTGCACCTTATTTCATGAATAATTTATCACTGTAGAGGTGTCCGGCTGGCCGTGCAGACAACCTGGTTGGGTGTCATATCACCAGACTGCACCGCAAAACGTGTGGTCGTGGTGAGCCTGAACAAGCCACTCAGGGACTTTTAATCGAGTGAGGATCATGTCACCATACGCCCAATGGGTCCAATGGTTGAAGATACAAATTCGTGTGTGTGTGTGACCACTGACCAACCGGTCTTGTGGGTGTCTGGGCACTCATACAGAAAGATAGCTACCCACACACACTGTGCAGACATGTCTCATCCACGCGTCGCATTTTTTATTGTGGCCACTCAATCACATAATCTCAGGCATAGGCATGGCGAGTGACACACAGCTGTGCCGTGCGATGTACGAAAAACTTAAGCGTTAAATAATTTTTAGGGGCGTTTTTTTTGCAACCGATGCTCCCTTTCTAACTGGAATATAGCCTCGTGAGTTACCTTATTTCGTACGAAAAAGTTGTGGTGAATGTACTTATGTGTGATTATTACATTTGATATAATTTGTGACCTCTATTGGAAACGGATTTTATCTTCGCAGCACAATCATGTAGAACACCCCATTTCAGCACGGAAAAAGGCGTATGTAGTGCATATGCCCTTTTACCTTTGCTAATAGTCAACTGCATGAGGAAGGTGAAAATGTTCACAAACACTTACCGTAGTCCTATGGACCATTTAATACCTAACTCCATTCATTTTTTGTCTATTTGGTGAAGGTAAATAGCAATTTCAAGTAATAAACAAATCAAGTCCTCGGCATCGTCAAGACGAATCGAATGACACTAAATACTTATTTTTCGATAAAAGTGGCGCTTACACCTTGCTTTCTTTGAACGGCCATAGCCCGTAACATGCTCGTCTCACAATCGAAAGGTTGTGGGTTCGAGTCTCACCTGTCTCTACTCTTCGCCCGCGACCAATCGGCGTGAGAGATTGGCGACGCTACATGACTCAACGGTCGACGTGTCGTAAAACCAATAACCAAACCAACGGCCACAGCCCATGTTGTCAGTGACTGAGCGTGGGTTTCGCCACGAGGGCAAAAATTGTTCCCGAGTTTTCGTCAGGTTTTTCAAGAATTCCCACCGGGAGTGCATGCACATGTGGTTGGTTATTGGTTTTACGACACGTCGACCGTTGAGTCATATGGCGTCGCCAATTTCTCACGCCGATTGGTCGCGGGCGAAGAGTAGCGACAGGTGAGACTCGAACCCACAATCTTTCGATTGTGAGACGAGCATCTTACCCCTAGACCACTCGTCCCCGTGCATGCACATGTGTGAGAAGTGGAGGGACGAGGGCCGTTTGTCTCATGGGGATAATGGTTAACACCGAAGGGCCTCTCACGTAACGTGAACCGAATGTGTGTGGGGGGGGGGGGAGGGCGGATTCCGCCCACTCCTAAGATCTGGAAAACTACTCAGAGCACAAAATGTAGATGGTAGATTACGAGTGTAGTGAACTATCTGCAGAATAAATTGGATGACCGTGGGCAATGCCTTCCGGGTAAAATGAGGCCGAGATCGGCCGGCACACCTCGGCGCTGTGCCACCGCGCCGACAGCACCTTTGTGATCTTGAACGCTAAGTGACCGGGCGGGCGGCCGGTTGGTTCACTTTGCACCCCCGCAGTTGCTATACTTACCAACGGATTTCTTCTTTTGTTTGCATAGGATGTGCTTATCAATTTACAACAACGTCACGAGATTGCATTACAATGTCCCTGCCCGTTTATGAGATACCGTCGAACAACAGGAGGGGTGGCGGATTCCGACCCTCGCCCCTCTCCACTGCGCGTATTAAGATCACGGGAAGTGGGGGCATGGACTCTCCCACGTCTCTGTTCCTATGCGACCGGGAACCTGTACCTGCGAACCCTGCACACAAAGAATAAACCCAATGACCTGATATGCTGCAGATGGCCTTGTGCTAGGTCCTCCGTCACTGTACAGCGCGAAGTGCACTAGCCTGGTGAATGTTGCGGATATAGGGGTCCTCCACGTGGACGGCCGTGACCCGGCTGTCCAGGAAGCGGCCCAGGACGCTGTCGTAGCTGTGGCCGGTGGAGCCGTCCTCGATGTGCACCTGCTCGTGATACTGGCCCAGGCGCTTCTCCTCCTCGATCTGCTGCTTCAGCTTCTCGGCGCGCGCCATGTACTCGGTGGCCTTGCTGCGGAATGCCGACCGGCGTGCCGACTCCGGCAGGCCCTGTCGCAGGAACGGCAACGTGACAGGCCCCGTCTCACCTACTCGATGCGCGAGATGGAATCTGGTCATTCAATCTGGGACGGTCGCATCAGGTCAGTTCACTCTGAACCGAGGACAGCCGGAGAACGCCAACCGACAACACAGGAACACGGAGCACCCATGCACATGGAAAGAAAGCTGGGAAAGTCACAGACAAGCTGAATTGTCTATCTAGTTAATTCATACCATCAGATGTGCAGTGTTCACAACGGCATGCTCTGCATGCCACAAGTAAGAAATATGTGACAAAATGATCGACCATTGGTATTAATCAAGAGAACAAGAAAGCAGATAACAACAAATCATGGTTATCCCACTAGAAAATGCTTGTCATATTCTTTCCATGCAATGGGAATGATACTAATTCCATACATAATGATGACACTAAATTTTCCAAACTACGGGGGACGCGTTCCCATTCAGTTCGTGCCTTGGCGATGCCCATGATGACAGGATGTGACCTAATGCAGTTTAACTAAAAGACTCACATCAAATGCAATAGCATCAGCCATGGCAAACATTGTATGTGCACCTGCATTCTGATGGTCACAAAGAATATGTTTCAGAGGTGGCACTAACACACCCATCAACTCCCCCATTGGATAGTAATGTTTGACATAGGACATACCACACCAAATAAATAGCATATAACATAAATCAAATCACTTAGACCACCATGATAAAATTGCTGATGTGTTCTAAATCACCTGTTTTATTCTGTTTTAACCCACCTTCATCACTTCCATGAGCAGCTGCAATCCCTCCTGGTAGCAAGTCATTGCTTCTGTCCAGCGATGCTTTGAATCTAGTTCCACAGCACGCTTTAGAACAGAGATGGCAGCTGCCTCCATACCAGCCATGATATCTGAAATAGAGCATAACAAGTTCCACTGCTTATTGAGCTTGGATCAGATTCTGTGATCACATGGTGGCTAAAATTATCCCTGCACTATGACCCATGAAGTATGAACTAACCAACTGGCTGAAGCATGAGAATACATGATATTACATGGTCATACTTCCTATTTCACTGCACTCAATCAACCAGTTGCCACTGTGACATAACAAAGTTTGCAGCTTAATCACTCAGATATATATTGGTATATCCCAATAAAAATGTGCACATGGTGAGTTTAGCTCAAATGCAGCACAGGCATTTTAGTCAGCCAACTGTGTTACTCCTTTGGCAGCATACATGGCACAGATGCATGCTACATGTTTTTGGTGTTGTCTTGGTGTCCAGACAAGCAATCAGGCAGGCCAGTTGGTTCATGTATTTATCTCCAAGACATATGTTTAGAGAATGAAAGGAAAATGACAAATTAGCATTCTCATGGTACCAAGCCAGAGGGGTCCAGACACCCTCTCACCCAACCCACCTAGGATCTCCAGCCATGTACAAGAGGCACTAGGCCACAAGTTACAAACACAGCACAATGAACACATTTTCACTCTTGCAATACAATAAACCTTCTAAAAGCATCTTTTATCACTAAAACTGCAATATTCTGCATTATTCCAAGAATATCATCTGGTATGAAAGAAATACATAAAGACATAAAAGATCAGTGCAACTATGAGCCACAAGGGCCCTTCTTGGTTGCACTCTGGACAATGAACCAGTTCCCCACCAAATCCATCGATCAACCCTCCCTGGAATACAGAAAAACAAGCCCCCTATTCCTATAATGATTGTCTATGCTGTTTTTAAACATGTTCAGTGTGTTGCCACTGACAATAGTTTCTGGCAGCTGGTTCCAGTGTTCTACTACCCTGTTGGTGAAGAAAGACTGTCTTAACCTTGTCCTGCTGTGATTAACTTTAATTTTGAATTGATGACCACTAATTGCATCATTTCTGTTAAATTCAAACATTTCCCTGAGATATCCCTGTTCCTGACCATGAACAAATTTAAAGACCTCGATGAGATCTCCTCTCAGCCTTCTACATCTAAGTGAAAACATATTCAATTTCTTCAATCTTTCCTCATATGCCAGGTTGCCTATACCATTAACCATTTGTGTTGCCCTCTTTTGTACTCTCTCTCTAAAAGCCAACAATCTTTTTCAAAACTAGGGGACCAAGCTTGGACACAGTATTGCAAATGTGGCCTGACATATGCACAGTAAAGCTTCCTGATGACTCCCTCACTTTTGTATGATACATTCCTATTTATTGCCCCAATCATTCTTAGTGCCTTCTTCCTGGCTTCTTTGGTCTGTTCTGGTGCCCCCAATTTTGTGTTCAAAATAACACCTAAGTCCTTCTCCTGCTGACTCACAGATAGTACTTGGCCACCCATCCAGTTCATTCCCAATATGCAAATTAGATTAACCGGGGTTAAGCACCCTTCATGGCTGACCAGGGAAGTAAAGCATTTACTGGAGTCACAGAAACAGGCATTCAAGAAACTAAAATATGCTAGCTCTGAGGTAAACCTCAAATCATATAAAATACCTAGAAATAAAGTTAGGAGGTGTGTTAGGGCATCTAAAAGACTGGCTGAAATCAAATTAGCTTGGGAATGTTCAGCAGGTAATGCTAAGAGATTCTTTAGTTTCTACAAATTGAAGGCTAAACAGTAGTGTAGGACCACTGGAGGTAGATGGGGAATTAGTGATTGATGATTGTGATATTGTGGAATCCCTAAGCGAGCAATTCTCATCAGTCTTTACTAAAGATAATTATGGTAGAATAGAAACAATTGAATCTTATGCCATGACAGGTGATAGGTTGGAGTATCTTACAATAACTACAGAAGCTGTAGAAAAGCAGTTGCAGAATATAAAACCTAATAAAGCTTCTGGACCAGATGATATATATGCTAGGGTCTTAGTAGAGTGTGCTAAAGCTTTAGCAGTTCCCCTAGGTATAATTTTCAGGCAGTCTATGGAATATTCTGAAGTGCCTGAAGATTGGAGAAATGCAAATGTAGTTCCAATTTTCAAAAAGGGAAGTATGAAGTGTGTAGGGAACTACAGGCCAGTCAGTTTTACCTCAATAGTTTGCAAGGTACCAGACAATCTGGTTAAACAGAATGTTCAGATTCATCTTGATAGGCACTATCTTTTAAGGGATACTCAACATGGATTTCGATCTCGAAGGTCTTGTTTAACTAACCTTTTGGAGTTCATGGAGTATGTTACTAGAGAAGTAGACACTCAAAGCAGGATGGATGTTGTGTACTTGGACTTTAGCAAAGCTTTTGATAAAGTTCCACATGGGAGGCTAATCCATCAACTACAGCAACATGGGATTGTTGGAAAAGTTATAGGTTGGATTGAAGCATGGTTGAGGGGAAGGAAACAAAGGGTAATGTTAAATGGATGTAAATCTGATTGGAAGGATGTTCTGAGTGGAGTACCAGAGGGCTCTGTTCTAGGACCACTTCTCTTTATCATCTTTGTGAATAACATTGAGGTAGGGCTGAGGAATAGAGTTTTCAAATTTGCTGATGACATCAAGCTGGTAGGAGTGGCAAACAGTTGTGATCAATCTAGAAATATTCAACTAGACTTGGAGGACCTAAAAAAGTGGGCTGATCAATGGCAGATGTCTTTCAACTATGACAAGTGTAAGGTTATGCATCTGGGATCTGGAGGTGAGACTTTAAGATATACAATGGGAGGGAGGGAACTGGATGTTATTGAAGAGGAAAGGGACTTAGGTGTGTTGGTTTCAAGAGACCTTAAAGCAGAAAAACAATGTAGCTCAGCTAGGAACAGGGCACTCAGAATGTTGGGACTGATTAATAGAAGGGTGATATATAAGAGCAAGGAATTCATGAAAAAAAAAACTGTACTTAGCATATGTGCGACCCCACTTGGAATATTCCGTACAAACATGGAGCCCCTACCTAGAAAAAGATATATACATGTTAGAAAGAGTGCAGTGCAAAGCAACTAGACTCGTCAGTGGAATAGGTAACTTAGAATATGGAGAAAGGCTTGTGGCATTGGATATGTACTCACTCAAGTATAAGAGATTAGGGGAGGACATGATTGAAATGTACAAAATTGTTCGACTAGATCAGGACTAGATCAGGTCAATTTGAATGGTGCTCTTCAGTTTAGAGTATCACATAGAGGTCATCAATTCAGGTTAGACAAGTTGAGGTGTAGGACAGTTAAGCAACAACAGGTCTTCAGTCAAAGGGTTGTTGATCAGTGGAATGGGCTGCCTGCTGATGTTGTGGAGAGTTCCTCATTGAATGTATTTAAAAGTATGGTGGACAAATTTTTTAGACAGGAAAATCTTGTTTTTCAGTTCTAATTTGTGATGGATGAGGTGATATTTATGTTAAGTGTGTACGGCACAGACCCCTTTAAGCAGGCATGGATGCAGCTGGAAAATTATGATAAGGCATTCAATCCACATGTGTTCTTGTGAAAGAAGACAAGATCACAAGAGAGATCAGGGGAATAGGGCTGGATAGCTAGGGTAGATAGGCATTGATAGGTGTGTGGGATATTGGAAGACTGGTTTCTTCAGGATGTGGGATGGTTGGCATGGGTCTTTTTACCAGGCTTATAGTATCTTCCATTTACAGACTTAACTGGATGGGCCTTTGGGTCTCTTATTAAGTCTAAATGCTTTATAACTTTATATATGGTGTACCTAGCAATGGACTCATCACCTTCCTTCAGGATGTGATACTGATGAGATTGTCTATGGTAGCACAATGGATATGATGGGAGGAGTTTGTAATTGTTGAGTGTGTTATGCAATAGCAAGTGAATGGTGCTAGGTAGGCTGGGATATATAGCTCTCTAGGAACTTGAGATAAGGGATTGATTGGGGTGAGAGTATGTACATTTCTAGTACCTTTTCAAGATATGCTTAACCCAGATGGCCACTGTGGCTCTTATTAAGCCTTAACACTTTATGACCTTATGACTTTATGAGAGCCTTCACATGCTGCCTACCTACATGCATGCTTTTGCACTTATCAAAATAAAATTTCATTTGCCATTTTTTGGGACCACTTCACAAGCTCGTCTAAGTCTTTCTGCACCAAGACCTGCTCATTGTGCCCTGTTATTGCCCTAAAGACCTTCAAATCATCTGCAAATTTCAAAACCTTACTGCTTAGGCCACAAAATACATACCTAACAATAATAAATTAACAAATGAATCTAACCTAACCTAACAATATAATACATGTACAAATAACCTTGTCAAGCATAGCATCTCAAGTGATATGAACTAACATAGGATTGCACAGGAACATGCTATTCGAACTGCTATAAGATGGCACTGCCTGAACCATCTGACAGTGTGCTGTTGGCTTTGATGGTGAATGGATTTCACTGAGTATGTGCAGGTCAGCTTAAAAATATGCATATACAGAGGAAATACGTGGTCATATAATGTTGACCACCTTCACAAAAATTGCATTGGATAAAGAAATTTCAGGAATGAAAAAAAATACCTTAATCCTCTCCTGTACTTCCAGTCATATCCTCACACATGTCCTGGGGTGGGTGAAGGGGGGTCATTATGTACCCCCACTGAAATCCAAACTAAACATTGTATGAAAACAAAAGATGTAGCATTGGAAAGTGCTGACAAGTAGGGCCAGAAACCACCCAAACATTTTCTTGCCTCAAACATTGACATCACTAGGCAGGTTTGAGGTAATTACTTAGGTGATGTTTTTGACTCTGGGGAGTCCATTTTGGCCAATATTTTAAATCGACTTATTTGTTATCAAAAAAGGAAGGCAAAATCGACCATGGTCCCAACATTTTTGTTCACCCCAAAATAAAAATGTTCATGTTTTTTAAATTCACAAAGTAATGTTTCATTTTTTTTTAATTGGTATTTGTATAATGGTCAGTGCACACAGAAACACTGCTTTAAGTAAGCTCTAATAAAAAGTTCCTATTATACCCAGAATCTTCAATTTGAGCTCTAATGGGCAAATATGCAAATCAAATAAGTCATGAAAAACTTATAAAATGTCCCTGGTACATTTTGTTGCATTCCTAATGATAAGTGAATGTTTAAATTTCACTCAAAGTTTCACTCAAATATCTTTACCTGCTAAAGTATGATGGCTGGTTAAACTTTTTGGCAGGGAACTCAATTGACCTTTACTAACTCTGTAACCACGAATTGCCTGACCTCAAAACCTCCACACAACATATCAAATTGATGTGGGAATGGCATATCAAATTTTGGCATGCAGCCACTCATGGTTTTTGCACTATCAGTGGAAACCATGGGGGGGGGGGTAGAAAGACCCCAAGATGACTTGGCTTGAAGCACAAATTTAGTCTAATCTAGCCAGTATTATTGGAGTTTAACACGCGCACTGGAGGGGGGGGGGGCGAAATCCGCCCACCCCTCCGGTTTTTCGCAAATAACTGCAAATTTTACCGGTCGATATACGCGATTTTCGGTGTACCTGCTTAGAAATGAACGGCGCGTCGTTTAAAGCAAGAAAAATGGAAATCGGCCGAATTTTTTTTTTCAAGTTAGGGGCCGCTAAATTCAAAAAATGTTATAGCACCAGACCACAAAAATCGGCGCTGATGCGCTTCCAGTATACTGACAAAAGGGAAGTGTTCTAGGCAACACTAGCGACTTGTTTGATGCATATTGATATGCTGTATAGTTTCAAGGTCATGTTAGGTCACCAAGGTCAAGTCAGGTCAAGTTCATGACAGGTTAATGGAACCAAACTTGATCAACTGGAATGTTGCCATAAATGCACTACTGGTTGTCATTTGTACTGTTTGTCATTGCGTTTCCATACTTTATTCATGTACTTCACTCCCTTCTTCACGAAGCCGATTGCTCCGAGCTGCCCGACGGAGCAGTCTGGCGGGCGGCCGGTTCCGGTAACTGGAACAGGTAACTGACCTGATAAAGTGGTGCTATATAGGTGACCTGAGGTCAAATGTTGGGTCTAGCATCTGCATTGCAACATTAGTAATGTCCAAAACATCATTGATGCCCATTTTTGAGCATTTAAACACAATCACAGCGATCCATAACGATGACAAGCCGAGCCACGCAAAACCGGAAATGTTTTCCAATCTGACCTCATTTGACCTCGAAGATATTGACCTAAGGTCACGAAAATTGCACACAATAGAGTTCACTACCGTGCCCATCCACCCTGCGAATTTCGTTCCTCCAGCTTTACTAGGAGCCGAGATCATAGGGGGGGGGGCGGAATCCGCCCCCCCCCCCTCCAGTGCGCGTAATTCTCAGAGGCCCTCCAGGGCGCGTGTTAAGGCGTTCACAGGTCAAGTTTTATACACATTTTACCTCCAAAAAGCAAAGAAAGATGCAAGGCTAGGTTTTTTTTTTAATTGGACACATTTTCCAAATGTATTTTTAGGTAAAAAAATGAATTGTTCTTGCAAAGCAGGCTACTCTGTGTTAGAATAGGTTGGGTTAGGTTTCTTAACTTGGGCCATTGGGAAGAAAGGAAATCTGCTTTAAATCACTTAATTTTAAAGCATTTTCTTAAAGGGGAGGCCAGGTTATGTTAATTTAGATAAAACATTTCTAATATGATATTACCTGATTCAAAACACCTTCTTGGTATTAATTTTTTTGCCAATTGAAATGAAAGCAAAAGTCAGCCAACTGAAAATTATGCATTTATGGAGGAAGTGAGTGGTCTTATAATGTTAACCACATTCACAAACATTGTGTTGGAAAAAGAAACTCCAAGAATTAAAAAATCGTCTTAAAGCACAACTTTACCATCTAATATAACCAGTATTATTGTGCTTTAAGGTGTTCACAGGACAAGTTTTGCACACATTCATTCCAATACAAAAAAACCTAACCAAGCCTAACCTAACCTAACCTGGCTGCTTTCTTTGCATTATGGGGGTAAAATGAGTGTAAAACCTTTCTTGTGAACACCTTAAAACACAATAATGATGGTTAGACTAGAGGTAAATTTGTGCTTTAATGTAATTTTTGATTTTGTCAAATTTATTTTACCAAGGCAATGTTAGTGAATGTGGTTAACATTACATGACCACTCATTTCCTCTGCAAATGCATAGTTTTGTGTTGGCAGACAAAATAGCACTAAGAGATGGGCTTGGAGTTGGATAATAAATATAGCATACAAAATAATGTTAAAAAAAAGACAAATGCATCATAGCCTAACCTCCCATATCGGAAAATTCAGCTTTAAAATGGTAGAATTCCAAATATTCTTCAGAAATTCCCAATGCAAATTTTAGGCAGCCATATGAATACATCTTTAAAAAAATTAAAACCCAACATTTTTATTTTCAAATTAAAAACATGACTGAACCAGCCATAATCCATTTGCTTGCTTCATGGAGGTAAAATATTCAAACATGTCTCATGAATGCCTTGAAGCACAATAATACTGACCATGCTTGGTTAGGTTATGTTAGGTTACTGTTTGGTTAGAATAGGTTAGGTTTGGTTGGGATTTTTTTTTTGCAATTCTAAATTAGTCTTTGTGATATATTATTCCATCCAGAAACTCATTCTCTACACATTTTCCATATTTTGTTCAGAGGGAGATGGGCAATAACACATACTGATATTGGCACTGCAAGAGTATTTGTTCTGGTCTATTTTTATTAGAATTATTTTCACATTCTTGTCATGGCAAAATGACTGCTTATTGAACTTAAGCACCCCAACTTTAAGTGCTGATATTGAAATGTTGTAAATTTGTCTGAAAAGGTCTTTTTTTGGGGGGGGGGACATTTTTCATTGGAATACCATGTTTATGAAGGTGACTAAGATGTTATTTGTTAGTTACTGTGGTTTAGGGGCGCAAGACTAAGATTTGGGACCACTTATTTTCTGTGCAAATGCTACTTTTCAGGTTGTGAGCAAAATAATGCCAAAAAGGGGCTGTAGTTAGGTAGCATAGCATAAAAGGAAATGTTTTTATTTAAATGCAACATAACCTAACCTAACCTAGCTGGACCTACCCTTGGATAAAAATATTCTAAAAAATAAAATTAGAAAAATGTCAAGAAAAGAAGACAGAAGAAAAGAAAAAAAGAAACCTAACCCAACCTAACCTAACATAACCTAAGCTCCTTTTGAAGGAAAGAATTCCACATTTTTGGGGAAATTTTTGTGGTACAGAAGAAAATTGTGCAAGAATGCAAGGTGGTAACAAGAAAAGTTTTCACATGCATTTGCCTCCATAAAGAAAACAAATTGGTTAGGTTAGGTTAGTTTAGGTATTATAAGTTGGAAATGAAAAAGAAAAATAGAGAAAAATACATTTGCACAGAAAATAAGTGGTCCCATCATCTTGGTCACCTTCATAAACATGGTATTCTGAAGAAAAATTCCCCAAAAATCCAAAAACACATTTTAAGACAGCAATACAGAAATGTTTAGTTCCCAAATAAATGAATATAGAATTCAGTCAAATCACATCAGAAAACACAGGATTTTTTTTTTTTAAAACAAAAATCAGCATACGATTTCTTCTATATATTTAGCCAATTAAACCCTTTGTTTGCTTTATGTAAGTACATGTAATGTGTTTAAAACACGTCTCGTGAAAACCCAGCCCAAGCACAATAAGCACAACCCTCCTTAGGTGAACACCGGAGGCCCGTTTCATAGTTAGTACTCCCAATTACAATAACGAACCCACGTAGAATATCTACTGGTTTGGTTTCGTTATTTGAGTTTTAGGGCGCATCGACCAGCTTTGGTCATTTAGCGCCCATATAGAATATCTACGAAGTACGCCATTCTGTTTCACACGTTCGATATAAGCACAACCCTCCTTAGGTAAACACCGGAGGTCCGTTTCATAGTTAGTACTCCCAATTAAAATAACGAATCCACGTAGAATATCTACTGTTTCACCACTTTCGAAATAGATGTAAGCAATGTATAAATTTTACTTCAGCATTCCACTTCTCTGGTCTAACTTCCTCACCAACGGAATCTTAAGCAAAAATATCACCAATAGTTCGTCGGGTTTGCGCCATAATCGTACATATGCGTGCACATTGACCTTGATTATGGGTCTGTTCCTCACCCTGCTCCAAAAAAAGAGTAGAGCAACTTGGAGCTCCAAGTTGCTCTACTCTTTTCTTGGAAAAGAGTAGAGAAGTAGAGAAAAGAGTATCTTTTGGTGGTGAAGAGGGAATAGCATGTATCTTCATGGTTAAACATGTTTTTGTGGTGTTTTTTTTATTGCACTTGAGTGAATTTGACATTTTGTTGGTGAACTGACTATTTATTGAGATATAAGTACTTTAATTTCAACTGTTTATATCTTGAAAATTTGTCATTTACCAATAAAATGAAAATTAAATTCATTCAAATCATCAGAAAGCATCATAAAACTATTTTTGATTGCAAATTTGTGTATGGGCTTCTATGCATTTATGTCAGCTTTTGACACTGATGATGTAGAAAATTGGTCACTGGGAAATGGTACCATCAGCTCAGGATTTCATTTCTGTAAATATGGCACCTATAAAATGCTATTGTCCTTTGTGAAGCCAGAAGAGCAAGGCTCTCATCTAGCATACAGCTGGAGGTGCATCATGTGCACCAGGTAGTACAAAAGAAGGTACACCAACTCCTGGAGGAAAAGGTACATCTGGTGCCACAATCCTGGGGAAAAAAATCCGAAAAAAGGCATGGAATGGACTTGAAGCTTGCCTAGCGTCGGCATCTACTGTTTCTTCAAGAACTAAATACCAGCAAGATATTCACTGCTTAAAATCACATCAATCAGCAGATGCATCAGAACCTGTGGACTCCTTTTGTGACAATGATAAGGCATCCCAGCAGCCAGACAATGCAGGCAATCATCACAACACACCTACTGTGGTGAAGTGTAAGGGTGTTATCAGGTGACACTTCACAGGGGAAATATTGTCACTGATTTCAATAGCGATGGTCTGAATTCAGCTGGCAAAAAACTTGCTGATCAGAGGGTGCACTCAAGCATTCTGGAATGTCACCTCCATAGTTCAAAGCTAAATGGCAAAGCTAAATATTTGGTCTCATTGGATTCTTGGAAAGGGGCAATTAATTATTGGGACTCAGTGCATACGAAGTGACACCCCCAGATTCTGAGTAGATCCTTTCCAGTCATTGCCAGTACTATTGCACTTTAAAGTATCCACAAGACAAGTTTTACACATCTTACCACCATGAAGCAAACAATATGGTTAGGCTTTGCTAGGTTACGCTAGGCTTTTCTTTTAAGCTTGGAAGATTTTCACCATTTCTGTGAAATTTTTCACAATACAAATAATTCAGTTTCTTTCAAATTGAATTAGGCTAGGTTTGGTTAGGCTTTTTAATTATAATTGTTGGACAAAAGTGGTGGGATTTTCCATTTGTAAAAATAATTTTCCTCTGGCATTTTACAACCTCTAACAGGTTCCAACTTCTAGGCTAGGTTGTTACATTTTTTTCTCTTTTCATCATGTTTTGCTACATAGCCAAACTGCAAGCCCCTGCCAAACCACAAGTCATAGTCATAAAATGTTTAGACTTAATAAGAGCCACAAGGGCCTGTCCAGGTTAAGTTTGTAATGGGAAGATACCATAAGCCTGGACAAAAAGACACTCATCACCCTAGCCAACATCACATCACAAATTCCAAAGAAACCATCCACCAACATCCTACACAGCCATCTATGCTTACCTATCCACCAATGTCCCACACAGCCATCCAACGTTTCCTTGCCTATCAAGCCCTATTAACTTGATCCTATATAGTACAAATGTGGATCAGGTGCCCTACCAATAATTTTCAAACTCCACCCATGCCTGCTTAAAGGGGCCTGTACCATGCACACCTACTTGCCAAAAATCTCACCTCATCCACCACTAAAGAGAACACCAAAAAAATATTATCCACCCTATTTTTAAACACATTCAATGAGGGATGGCCTGCAACATCAGCAGGCAGCCTATTCAATTGATCAACAACACTTTGACTGAAGACCTGTTGTCACTTAACTGTCCTACACCTTGATTTGTCTAACCTGAATTGATGCAGAAGGCACTAAGCCAGGAAGAAGGCACTAAGAATGCTTGGGGCAATAAATAGGAATGTATCATACAAAAGTGATGAAGTCATCAGGAAGCTTTATTGTCATATGTCAGGCCACATCTGGAATATTGTGTCCAAGCTTGGTCCCCTAGTTATGAAAAAGATTGCAGCTTTTAGAGAGAGTACAAAAGAGAGCAACAAAAATGGTGAATGGTATAGGCAACCTGGCATATGAGGAAAGATTGAAGAAACTGAATATGTTTTCATTTAGATATAGAAGGCTGAGAGGAGATCTCATCGAGGTCTTTAAATTTGTTCATGGTTAGGAACAGGGTTATCTCAGGGAACTGTTTGAATTTAACAGAAATGATGCAATTAGAGGTCATCAATTAAAAATTAAAGTTAATCACAACAGGACAAGGTCAAGACAGTCCTTCTTCACCAACAGGGTAGAACACTGGAACCAGCTGCCATAATCCATTGTCAGTAGCAACACAATGAACATGTTTAAGAACAGCATAGACAATCATTATAAGAATAGTGGGCTTGTTTTTCTGTATTCCAGGGAGAGTTGATCAACACATTTGGTGGACAACTGGTTCAGTGTATAGAGTACAACCAAGAAGGGCCCTTGTGGCTCATAGCTGTACTGATCTTTTATGTCTTGATGTGTTTATGACCCCTATAGTCTAAATGGAGGGGCATCATTCATATTGACCTGATCTAACTCTTTAATAATTTATACATTTCAGTCATATCACCCCTTAATCTCCTATGCTTGAGTGAGTAAATATCTAATGCCATGAGTCTTTCCACATATTATAAGTTACCTAGTCCACTGATCTATTGGCTTTCCACTGCACACAGGTGCAACTCAGGTCAAACTTGTCTTTTTGGCATTATTTTTCCTGACAACTGAAAAGTATGTATTTGCAGAGGAAATTAGTGGTCACATGTTAACCACATTCATAAACATTGCATTGTAACAAAGAAATTCATGAATTCTACATTACCTGAAAGTGCAAATTTACCTAATTTCCATGACTAAATGTTAGATGCCTGGATTCAAAACACCAGGTGTCGCCGTTCCTAGGTTCCTCCCCTTATTTTACTTCCTCGGACGCCCATGTCGAAAACTGCGCGTATATATTAACTGCGTAACCATCCATCATCCACCCTTCTTCACTCATCGTCAATGTTTCCAAACGCATCATCCAAAATCTGAACAAAGGCAGGAAGCAGCTGACTTTCATCAGCATCAGTCATAGTCACAGGTTCTAGATACTGATTAAGCTGGAGTTATTCCTCACAACCACAAAGTTACCAATTCTACACACAAAAAAAACAAGCGGGGCCGACCCAACACGACTTTATCTGCGGATTAAGCACCGCGCCCGCAATTGCACCACAAACGTCTCATCTCTCTCACATTTGTCGACTGCAAGCGCAAAATTGTGTTCGGTGTGACATCATAGTTCCATTTACTCCGGCTACATCGTATACATGCTTGCCGAACAGGGCTAGGGTCAGGAACAGACCCAAAGCGTTCCGCAAATGTATCTTCAGCGCCACATTTGTGCTACTCCAAGCTGCTCCAAGCTGCCCCTGCTCTCGGCCGGAGTAAGCTGGAGTAAGTTGGAGCTACTCCGTTCTGATCCGAAAACGCACGAGAACACGGAGCAGCTACTCCAAGTTGCTCGGAGCAGCTTGATGATTGATGATTATTGGGGTTTTAGGGTGCGTCAACCCATGCGGGTTATATTGCACCCATAACAAACTTGCTTAGACACGCGTCAGATTGTCACGTTCGAATTAAATTATGTCTGGGGAGTGAGTTGTCACCTAGGCAGAAGCATATATTACTTGAAATCGTACCTCCGCGAGGAAGGCCAAAACTGCTCTGTTATATATAAATCGGGAATCGTTTCCAAGTAAGTCCACTAGTCCCAAAGTATGCGCTTCATATCCGAAGTGCCTCCTGCGTTCTTCTGCATATGCTGTGCACGCCACCAGCACATGGTGCACAGTCAGCGCGGCATTACACTTCACACATTCCGGTCTGTCGTCCCCGCACAGTAAGTATCTATGTGTTGCTAGAGTGTGACCAATTCTGAGGCGACAAATGGCCACTTCGTCCCTTCTAGTTCGACTGAATGACGAGGGCCACAGCTCCAAGTGTGGTTTGATTCGCTTTAATTTGTTTAGGTCTATTTGGTCCCAGCTTTCCTGCCACTGCCTGAATATAAATGATGATATAGTAGGGTAGTAGTCACTAGCAGGAAGTGGAAGCGCACGGCGACATGGGGCGTGTGCCGCACGCCATGCAGCCTGATCTGCCAGCTCATTTCCACGGATTCCTACATGTGCTGGAATCCAGCAAAGTGAGACCTGCTTTCCCATACGATGGAGCGAAGTGAGTTGCAATAAAATGTCTCGTACAATGACGTTTTGGGAATAAAACCTACGCAGTGCCTCGAGACTACTGAGAGAGTCAGTCAAGATAACATGTAAGACCTCGTCATCAACTTCGATGAACGCTAGTGCTTTGTTGATGGCGATCAACTCGGCAGTGAAGACCGTGGCGTGTGACGGTAGGGAGAATGATCTTGTGACGGATCCTCTCACGAAGGCACTACCCACTCCGGTGTTTATCTTCGAGCCATCCGTGTAGGTGATGAGGTGTTTGTGATATGTTGTGGACATATGTTCTAGCGAGTGTGAGTGTACCTCCTCTTTTGTGACATCTTGTTTTTTCATGTCCGCGAGGGAAATATCGATAGAGGGGGAGATCAGCTCCCACGGAGGAGTAGACAGTTCTTCATATTGCCGAATTCCTTGTAGTCGTATTTCCATTCGTCCCAGGAGCGTCCTCATTCGCACACAGTAAGGAGTTCCTCTCCTAATGTGATTTCGAAGGACAGCATATAAGTCATGAGCAAAGACCGCCGGATATGACGGGTGTGTCGGGAACTGTCGCATTTTGCAGGCGTATCGCAGACCGAGCATGTCGCGTCTCATAGACAGTGGAGGCTCATGCGCATCTGCTAGCACGCTAACCGTGGGAGAGGTGCGGAATGCACCTGTAATTATTCGCACCGCAGCATGATGTCCTGGGTCAAGCGTTCGCTTTGTAGTAACACACGCGCCATCGTATACGAAACAAGCGTAGTCGAGCTTCGAGCGGATCAGACTACGATACAGCAGATGTAGTGTCTTTCTATCTGCGCCATATGACGTACGAGATACACACTTCAATATCGCAAGTGCTTTAAAACATTTGTCTCGGAATGTTTTGATATGTTCCCTGTATGTAAGACGATGATCGAACTGCACACCAAGAAAACGAGCCACTGATGCTGTAGGCACATCTTGCCCGTACAATCTCAACGCCATGTCTGGGCAGTTACGCCTACGTCGACAGAAATGTACTGCAACTGTTTTAGCTATGGAAAACTTGAATCCATTTGTATGTCCCCACTTCTCCAGGCGAAAAATAGCAAGTTGAAGCCATCGCTCCATAAGATGGGGTGACGAGCCGTGCAACCAGATAGCAAAGTCGTCAGCAAAAAGAGACCGCCCAAATGATGAGGGGAGTGAGTCGCCGATGTCGTTCATAATAAGAGAAAAGAGAGAAGTGCTCAGGACGCTGCCCTGGGGAACTCCCTCGACTTGGTGCATCCAACCTGAAACCTGGTTACCCACACGCACACAGAACTGTCTGTCTGTCATGAAATTTTTTAAGAACATGCTCAAAGCTCCACGGAGTCCGTACTTATGGATCTTAAGCAGGATGCCGTGTCTCCAGGCGGTGTCAAAGGCGCTCTCAATGTCGAAAAATATTGCCCCCAAATGCTTGTTCTTTGCAAAAGCCACACGAATCTCTGTGTCCAGCTTTAAAACGTGGTCTACCGTACTGCGATTTTTCCGGAAGCCACACTGGTCGTTGGTTAAAATGTTCTGGGCTTCTAGGAACCAAGTCAGTCGAAGGCTGACCATTCTCTCCATCAGCTTGCACAATGATGAAGTGAGCGATATCGGACGGTAGTGAGAGGGGTCATCGCCGCTTTTACCGGGCTTTAGTATTGGTACTATTATTGCTTTCCGCCAGGCTGGCAGGAAACATCCCCTTGTCCACAGTCTGTTGAAGATGGTGAGAAGAATATGTTTTGCGCGCGTCGGTAGGTGCTGTAGCATTTCATTGTGTACTGCGTCCGGTCCCTCAGACACACTTTTCAACTGGTTGAGTGCGGAGACAAGCTCAGCTTGAGTAAACGGCAGGTTGTAGTGCAGTTGTTCAGTTGTGTTAAAACTGATCTCGTCCTTCTGGCACCGAGCACGGTGTTGCAGGAAATTTGGGTCGGTAGGTTGGCTACGCTTCGCAATAGCGTAAGCAATGTGGTTGGCTACCTCGCCTGGATCGGTTATGATATTTCCTCTGATGTTGAGGACCGGGAGTGGGACTGAATTAAACCGACCAGCAATCTTTTTCATGCGCGACCATACTTCGGAGGTTGGTGTTGTTCGGCTAATCTTCCCTATATATTCTCGCCAGGATGCACGCTTCGCGGCACGTATTGTTCGTCGAGCCAGTGCCTTGGCCTTTTTAAACGCTAGCATATTAGCCATAGTGCTGTGTTTGCTGAACTCCTTAAGAGCCCGTTTGCGGTCGCAGATAGCCTGTTTGCATTCCTCGGTCCACCAGGGAACTGGAATACGGCGTGGGGTGCCAGAGGTGCGTGGAATGCACTCATTGGCGCACTGGAGTAGTCGTGATGTAAAATCTTCCACACTAGTACAGTTATTTTCAATGTCGGTTGTAAAAGCCATCTGTGCCCGAGATTCGAAACTGGTCCAATCTGCCATCCTTAAGTTCCAACGTGGCGGCCGTACTTCCAGAACTACGGTTCTCCGAAAAGTCAGCCATATCGGATAGTGGTCACTTCCCAGGCAGTCATCATGAACTGACCATTCGAACTGCTGAGCCAGTTCAGGACTGGCTATGCTCAGGTCTAGTGCTGATGTCCGGCCCGATGGCAACGCCAGATGAGTGTGCGCACCTGTGTTTAGGAGGCAGAGTGGCTCGTTCAAGATTAAATCTTCCAGGATTCGACCCTGTATGCTGATATCCGAACATCCCCAAGCAGTGTGGTGGGCATTGAAGTCTCCCAGTAGCAGAACAGGTGGAGAAAGCTCCGTTAGTAGCTGTTTCAGCTCCGCAGTAGAGAATGATGTTCCAGGAGGCAGGTACAGGGAGCACACGTTTATGCAATGGTGGTCAAGCGTAACCTGCGCTGCGACCGCTTGCAAAGGTGTTCGGAGGACCAGCTCACGTGCTGGTATGCTGTGGTGGACGGCTAGTAGCACGCCTCCATGCGAAATGTGTGTAGGGTGTACATCGCTACGGTACACCTGGTAACATTTGAGTTTCACTGTGTCCTGTGGTGCCAGCTTTGTCTCTTGGAGACAGATGACTGCAGGGTTGTGCCGATTTAAAACGGTCACAAGATCAAAAACGGAAGTCTTCAAACCTCGGCAATTCCACTGTAAAATTGCCGTAAAAGAAGCCAGTTGAAACGAGTTAAGACGATGGAGTGACTAATAGGGCGGTCACTGGAACTTCGTGGAACAAGAGTGGGTCCGTGACCTTCCCCTAGGGCTTGCTCCGTCGGTAGGGGATTCCTGCCAAGGTGGAGCACGCTTCCGTCCTCTGATCGGGGATGGGGATGCCGGAGCATCGCCCCCACGTGGTGGGATGGGTGGTGGAATGTGAGGTGCCGATGTCGACTGGATTGTCAGCTGGATGGCATGGGCTCTCGACTGTACGCTTGGAGACGCGTTTCGGCTCGCCCGGCCAACCGGTCCCAGGTCCGGGGCTGCTTGGCGAACACTGGCCTTCGGGTCTCGTGTCACTGGTGGAGGCGTGACAGGGATGCGTCTCGATGATGTACAGCAGAACGTTGGAGGGGGAAGGGGAGGATGGGGAGGAGCAGGAGGGGGAGGAGCAGGGATTGATCGCGGTGATGCGGGATGGGTTACCTTGGATGTGGGAATATTGGGTGTGGTGGAAGGAGTATCCGGGAGTTTGGAGTGTTTTTGGCACGCTGTACCAGGGTCCACTCGTCTCCTTCCTTTTGTGTCTCTGAGATCTCAGAAGACCGTGGTCGTTCTCGGGTTGTCGTTTCTTTGGCCTGCTCCGGCCTAGACGACTGAATTGTGTGATGCAGCTCAGGTGTCTCCGATCCCGTGGAAGGTGTACAAGCAATACCAAACGAACTCAACAAAGTGCTAAGTTGGGCAAGCAGCTGCGTGGTGATGGTGGGCTGCTGTTGTGGAAAGTTTGTCAGGCTACCGCGAGTCATCTCGGCGTAAGACACTTTCGGGTGGTTTTCGTCGTATGCCTCGCGGGCTTGCCGAAAGGACAGATTCCTCGTGCATTTCAGCGACAATATCTCTTTTTCCTTGATGTACGTTGGGCATGATCTGTCAGAGGTTGTGTGTGGCACTTGTGTCCTACCACAGTTCACACACCACACATTCTGCGATTCGCACTTTTCAAGAGTGTGATCTGGTGATCCACATTTTCCACAAGCAGGGCGGCCGCGACAGTATCGAGTTGTATGGCCATACCGCTGGCATCGGAAACACCTCATTGGATTCGGGACGAAGACTCTCACTTTTACTCTTACGTAGCCTACTTGCACTGCTGATGGCAGGTCAGTGGAGCTGAAAGTGAGGATGATGTTATTAGTGGGTTGGAGTTCCCTTCCCCTTCGCACCTTCATTCTTTGCGCTTCTACCACACCATATTCTGTTAATCCGTCAACTATCTCAGCCTCCGAAACGTCCCTTAGATCGTAACAGTTGATCACTCCTTTGCAGAAATTCTTCGTATTATGTGGTTCAACTTTTATTGGAATGGCGATGTCTCTAGTGCCATCGGGGGTTCGTTTGCTGTAAATGAACTTGTCCATGCCTAAAGCCCTCCTTGCGTCCTCTTGATTTTGAAACTCCACTTCTATCCCTTCGTCCCGTAATTTGTCACAGCGCGTGACGGTCCCGAAGCGGTCACATCCTCTCTTACGCTGGAAGGGCGAGAGTGATGATAGGGTCTTGTCTGGGTCAATGGATTTAAATATTAAAATGCGTGGTATAGTTTTTCTTGACGCCGACGTGGTACTGGCGTGACCAAGATGCTGATCTCTGCTAGGTGGATTGCGCGGAGAACGTGTAGGGCGGTATGCCTCTGCCGGTGTCGGGTTGGTGGTGCGACTTCCACTGGGTAAGTCGGTGTTCTGGTCCCCACGGGGTCCAGGATGGGTTTTTGTGTTGAACGAATCCATGTAGTATGCTTGGTGTCTGCTCCTCGGGCGCCCCACCACACAGGGGCCCTACGGGGGGACGCCTGGGCCCCGCGGACGGGAGGACGCCAGGCACCCGAGGAGCTATACGGGGCAGACGGCGCCTTCGCCCGGCCGGGAGAGAGGGACTCACCACCCCGACCCGGATCCAGCGCCGTCCACCCCTTGACCCCAGCCGGCCGGGCCGGCAGACACTGGGAAAAATTCCCAGGGTCCCCGGCCCGAGGCGACCGGCCACTTGGCCCGCGTGAGGCCCCACGGGCCCGCCCGCCCCTCCGGGATATCAGGACCAAAGAGGCGTGTTGGTCCCCCGTCACAACTAGCACCGTGCGACGGGGGACCTCAACCTCCAGGACTCCGTCAACCCCGGGGGACGGGCCGAGGGGGCGCGGCTACCCCGATAAAACTGAGCTGGAGGGCAGGACCGGGGAAGTTGTCCTGCCTGCTCATAGTAGGTATAGTTGGTGTTGTAGGGCCAGGTGAAGGATATGGATGTTGGGATAAGATGGGCGTTGGAATGGGAGCGTACGGATGGAAGGACGAGTGAGGCACTCCTAGTCTGACCCCTCGCCGGCTCACCGATGGACTGGGATTCTGGGTCCTAAGGGCACTCAATCCCCCCCACCACGTAAAGGTGGTGCCTCGTCGGGGGGGTCGGAGCAGCTTGGAGCAGGTTCAGGAACAGACCCTATTGGTCTGTTCCCGTCGCTCCACTAACCTCCACAAACCTCCACTGGTCGTTCCCGTCGCAAATCCAGTGGAGATTTTTCCTCCACCAACCTCCACCAGTGGAGCAAAAGCTCCACCAGCCAAGAAGCAGGGTCCAATCGTGATTTTTCAGTTGAGCTCAATCACAGCGCACTTGCGCCATATATTTGCGCGTAAACAACGTCCTCCATCATACAAATCTCATCTGCATGCATCAACTGAATACCAAGATCATCCTTCGCAAAGGAAATGTGAAATTACTACAACTATGAATAGTAATCGAAGTAACAGATGCAGACCACAGATGCATACGTCATTCGGCCTATGGGAAGATGTTACTTACCGGCCGGATCCGCCGCAATTACCGTGCCCAGAAGTGCCGCCGTTCTCCCGGCGCAGACTAAAATCCCACTCGAGCCCAGGGCCTTGCTCGAGCCCGATCGACGAGGTCGGGCAAGTTGAGATGAGGAAGTCAGCATCGGGTAGAGAAGCGCCTCGGGGCCGAGGGAGCCCGGCGGGTCCAGACACGAGATTATATGCTGTACGTTAAGAAGGCATGCTGTAACCAACCGCAAAACGGGGAGACGATGCTCAACCGAGAGGGAAGAGAGCCTGGTTCATCCCATAGGCGAAAAGAACATCTGTGCTCCCCGCAGTCTCTTAAGACACATACATAGCCAGAAATAACGACAAATTTGGTACTTTGTATAACAAGGCATACTATGTACAGTGTGCGACCATCTGGACAAACATTTGAAGGGCAATTTGACCAATTTGTGATACAGCGTCAAATGCGTCCTTTTTGTCGCGTAATTCACGCCGCTATCAGCTGATTTCTCCACCGGTCGTTCCCGTGGGGAAGTCTCAACTAGCCTCAACTAGCCTCCGCTGAGTTTCTTCTGGTGGAGCCACGGGAACAGACCCCAATTGTGATTTTTCAGTTGAGCTCAATCACGGCGCACTTGCGCCATATATTTACGCGAAAACAACGTCCTCCATCATATGAATCTCATCTTCATGCATCAACTGAATACCAGGATCATCCTTCGCAAAGGAAATATGAAAATGCTACCACAACTATGAACAATAATCGAAACAGGTGCAGATCACAAGACATGTTTTTTAGGCCTTTGATCTACGTCATTCGGCCTAAGGGAAGATGTTACTTTACCGGCCGGATCGACCACAATTCCCGTCCCCAGAAGTACCGCCGTTCTCCTGGCGCCGACTAAAATACTACGATCGAGCCCGATCGACGAGGTCGGGCAAGTTGAGATGAGGAAAAGTCAGCATGGGGTAGAGAAGCGCCTTGGGGCTAAGGGAGCCCGGCAGGTCCAGACACTAGATTATATGCTGTACGTTAAGAAGGCAGGCCAAACCGCAAAACGGGGAGACTATGCTCAACCGAGAGGAAAGCGAGATTGCTTGGTTAATCCCATAGGCGAAAAGGACGTGTGCTCCCCGCAGTCTCTGAGGACACATACATAGCAAGAAATAAAGACAAATTTGGGACTTTGTAGAACAAGGCATACTATGTACATTGTGCGATCATCTGGACAAACATTTTAAAGGAAATTTGGCCAATTTATGATACAGCGCCAAATGCTTCCTTTTTGTCGCGGAATTCACACCGCTGTCAGCTAATTTATCCATCAAGCTCCACCGGTCGTTCCCGTGGGCCAATCTCAACCAGCCTCAACTAGCCTCCACTGAGTTCCTTCTGGTGGAGCCACGGGAACAGACCCATATGGTCTGTTCCCGTGGCTCCACTATTTCATCCCATAGGCGAAAAAACATCGGTGCTCCCGCAGTCTCTGTGGACACATACATACCCAGAAATAAAGACAAATTTTGGACTTTGTATAACAAGGCACACTATGTACATTGTGCGATCATCTGGACAAACATTTTAAGGGAAATTTGGCCGATTTATGGGTCTGTTCCCGTCGTTCCACTAACCTCTACAAACCTCCACTGGTCGTTCCCGTCGCAAATCCAGTGGAGATTTTTCCTCCACCAACCTCCACCAGTGGAGCAAAAGCTCCACCAGCCAAGAAGCAGGGGGTCTGTTCCCGTGGCTCCACCAGAAGGAACTCAGTGGAGTCTAGTTGAGGGTAGTTGAGACTGGCTCACGGGAACGACCGGTGGAGCTTGGTGGAGAAATCAGCTGACAGCGGTGTGAATTCCGCGACAAAAAGGAAGCATTTGGCGCTGTATCATAAATTGGCCAAATTTCCTTTAAAATGTTTGTCCAGATGATCGCACAATGTACATAGTATGCCTTGTTTTACAAAGTCCCAAATTTGTCTTTATTTCTGGCTGTGTATGTGTTCTCAGAGACTGCGGGGGCACACGTCCTTTTCGCCTATGGGATGAACCAGGCAATCTCTCTTTCCTGTCGGTTGAGCATCGTCTCCCCCTGTTTTGCGGTTTGGCCTCCCTTCTTAACGTACAGCGTATAATCTCGTGTCTGGACCAGCCGGGCTCCCTCGGCCCCGAGGCACTTCTCTACCCGATGCTGACTTTTCCTCATCTCAACTTGCCCGACCTCGTCGATCGGGCTCGAGAAAGATTGTAGTCGGCGCCAGGAGAACGGCGGTACTTCTGGGCACGGGAATTGCGGCAGATCCGGCCGGTAAAGTAACATCTTCCCTCAGGCCGAATGACGTAGATCAAAGGCCTAAAAAACATGCTTTGTGGTCTGCATCTGTTACTTCGATTATTGTTCATAGTTGTAGTAGTAATTTAATATTCCCTTTGCGAAGGATGATCCTGGTATGCAGTTGATGCATGAAGATGAGATTCATATGATGGAGGACGTTGTTTACGCGCAAATATATGGCGCAAGTGCGCCGTGATTGAGCTGAACTGAAAAATCACAATTGGATATGAT
The DNA here is from genome assembly GCA_034440615.1 of Ashinkailepas kermadecensis. Taxonomy (NCBI): domain Eukaryota; kingdom Metazoa; phylum Arthropoda; class Thecostraca; family Neolepadidae; genus Ashinkailepas; species Ashinkailepas kermadecensis. The sequence goes on along the minus strand of JAOTOM010004534.1, from coordinate 204,189 downwards.
ACAGCGCCAAATGCTTCCTTTTTGTCGCGGAATTCACACCACTCTCAGCTGATTTCTCCACGAAGCTCCACTGGTCGTTCCCGTGGGCAAGTCTCAACTATCCTCAACTAACCTCCACTGAGGTCCTGGTGGAGCCACGGGAACAGACTCATATTAGTCTTGTTGTATGTTATTATTGAGTTCAATGCGCGTACATTTCGGACTGAAGAACCACGGAGGGATAGCGGCGCTTTTTCCACAGAATGAGTGCCCGGACTTGCAGAGATTAACCTGAATCCAAACGTATTATGAACCACAAGATCCGAACGATATACGGCTGTAAATGTTCATTGCGTGGTTAACATATCCGTCGTTTAGTTATTAAATGCCGTAGTGTGAAAGTTGTGCTTTCTGGACACTGCAATGCGGACACCATGTGGTTCTCCGGGGATGGTATCCCTGGGTGAATGTAATCCTCGGTAACCATTCATCATTTCCTCGGGGCTGATCTGGCAAAAGGAATGTCTATGATCCTGCATGCCTGTTTTTGTGTAATGAACAGCACACATGCAGTGCCCATTTGCTTCCAGTAATGACAGACTCACAATGTAACGATGTGGATATATTTGTAAGCAATGATCATACATCGGTCATCAGTGTTATGGACAATGACACACCATGACCTCCCCTCCTCCGCCCCTGTTGAACAGTTATCGATGTTTGGAGGCTCTGTCCACGTCTGTCTCGGTGTCGTGGCAGCTACGTGTCAGCCAGCAGCAGCTCGTCGATGGCCCAGTCCTCGTAGCTGCCATCGGGCAGGTAGCGCCGGATGATGATGGGGATCTTGCGCTGTTTGAGCTCCTTCATGGCGATCTGCAGCGGGTCGGTTTCACCCTCCAGCTCCACCATGACGGGCGCGCACATGGCGATCTGCAGCGCGCGCGTGCCCAGGACTCGCGCCCGCTCGTACTTGGTCAAGAAGGGCGTGGTCTGGCGCTCCGCGCCGGCGGCCGCCTCCTGCGGCCCGCTGGCCGGCAGAACAGCGACCGCCTCGCCGTCCGCCTCGGCCAGCTCGTCCATGTCGTCGGCGCCGTCGTCCGCATCGTCGAAGTCGTCGCCTACGTCGTCCGGCTCAAAGTCGTCCGCGTCCGCCATGGTCCGCGTATCGGATTGCTGCCGGTGCAAACGGCCATGGGTCAACAGAGCACCGGGCTCAAACGAGAGACAGTAAACTGTCAACGTTCTCAGCACTGTACGCATGTCAAGCACTACAGATTAGGAGCTGTGATCTTATACGGAAAAGTCGACCAATAAAAACCCCTACAGGTGCGACCTTCCAGTGGCTACTGTAAGCAGGCTTACAGTAACCACTTTTTTTTGCTGCGTCAGTATAGTATCCAACCGGTGTGACATATTTTCGATCGGTTCTGTCAGCCGTCAGCATATCGTCCGTCCGGCGCCGACGCCAGCCTCGGCGGGCCAGGCGTCGGCGCCCACACCAGCCTCGGCGGGCCAGGCGTCGGCGCCCACACCAGCCTCGGCGGGCCAGGCGTCGGCGCCCCCCACCTCGGCGCCAGGCGTCGGCGCCCACACCAGCCTCGGCGGGCCAGGCGTCGGCGCCCACACCAGCCTCGGCGGGACAGGCGTCGGCGCCCACACCAGCCTCGGCGGGCCAGGCGTCGGCGCCCACACCAGCCTCGGCGAGACAGGCGTCGCAAAGGAGACCAGACAACCCAAATGTAACGGACAAAAACACAGGGACATGGCGAAGATACGGCCAGCTGCGCCTGGCGTAGTTCGGCAGGGCCAACCAGCCTGGAAAATTCGGACATTCAGCCGTAATACTCTCGCAAACGGCTAACCTCAAAGTAGCCTCGCTCGAACCTGATCCGGAGCGAGCTCAAAACCAAAAGAGCAAGGAATGATGGATGCTTGCTTCCTCGATTTAATGGTAACTGGCTCCAGCTATCTGGCAAAACCAGCTAAGTCACCCTTCAAGACGCGCGCAAGTGGCTCCGAACACACGTGAGAAAAACCGCAACCCCTCCCCGCTTCCAGGGGAGGTGGGAATATATAGCACCACTCCAGAGCAATGGCGTCGGGCTGCATCGCAAGTAGACCAACAGACGGCAAGCAAACCACCGACGGAGGACTGGGTGACGACCCGAGCAGTGGCACAACAGAGTGACGGACGGCCGGAGGGCGACACACACCGGTGAAGACGAGCAGTCGACACGAGCAAGACCGCTGTGTTTTGTCCAACATCGTTAATGACTGAGGGAAAGCGACCCGACCTGTGGGGCGTGGGGGTTACCAACTAAGCTGAACCCGGGGAGGTGAGGAGTTAGTGGGATCAGGCGTGCGGCGAATTACTAGAACGTCTGTAGAGTACGAATGGGGGGTGATGGTCGGCTGGTTCGAGGGCTGAATAATGTTATGAGGTAGGAAGTGTCATGCGGTGTACATACATGTAAATATACTAGATTATTGTCTAATATTTGACAGCACTGAAGTAGTGTACAACAGAGGCAGGTGGCGGCCGCCCAACAGCCGGTCGGAAGAAGCGGGCAGTTGAGGAAGACTGCACGCGAACGGATGGAAAGGGCAGCGGAGTCAGCGATCAGCGACAACAGGGGAAATTAATATATTAAGCCATAGGAGGAGGTAAATTTCCTAACATCTCTTGTCCGTCCTCCGTCACACATGTCCCGCGGACGGGGTGGCCGCTACACAATGCCACCACTGGGCTCGAGTGCACACGAGTTGCAAACTGCGAATGCAATCCTTAACGTAATACGCGTTGCGAAGTGCATTTAGTCAACTGGCGACCTGCAGTGGTGCACAATGGTGCCTCTTAATGAAAACCGACCGGCGGAATCCAGCCCAGGTTGCCGTCCTCGGAGGCGGCTGGATCCGCCGGTGCGCGTATATGCGTGCTTCATATACGGACATGTATGCAGAGTGGTGCATACACGCATGTGTATAGGTATATACATCAATGCAATGTGCATAAAGTTGGCAGTAGTTTTATATTGAAATCAGTAGAAATCGACGACCCCTTCGATATCGACTAAACGTCGCACATCGACAGCGAATAGGCTTCTGATATCCCCATCATAGCGTTTCACAGAGAATAACATTTTCTGACCTATAAAGGTCAAGAGGTTGATGTAGAATAATGTACACAAATCACACAAATGGTACATCAATACAGTGGATATGACATACTGTATGCCAAACTTAAGGATACAATGAATGCTTGCTAAAAGGTACACCATCTCACTTTTTACCAAAAGGTTAGCCTTCCATAGGCACTGGCGGATCCATGGAGGGGCCATTCAGGCCATGGCCCCCCGAAGCGCTTAAAAGGGGGGCCATAGTGTCCTTTGGCCCCCCGAAACCAACAGAAGTCAACTAAATTAAAATGCAGTAACCTTTGCCGAGGTTAAACAAAATAGCGTCTGGATGAAAGAATCTCCAATATTAAATGATATTTATATAGTTGTTTGGAAGCCCGTATGGTAGCATAGTATTTTTTTTTTTTTTTTTTTTTTTTTTCTTTTTTTTTTTTTTTTTTTTTTGTTTTTTGTTTTTTTTTTTTTTTTTTTTTTTTTTTTTTTTTGTTTTTTTTTATTTTATTTTTTTTTTTTTTTTTTTTTTTTTTTTTTTTTTTTTTTTTTTTTTTTTTTTTTTCAGATTCTGACACACATCGAGGGTTCCATGCTGCTCAAGTTCTGCTTACAGCAAGAGTTGACAAAATCGGATCCGCCAGTGTCCACGTGCACAAACGCTGACGTGGTACAAGACGTTGAACGTGACCGTGACCGTGAACGTTTTGGTAAACAAGAAGACAAATCCGGTAACATAGAAACGGCGGATGTAACCTGGGGCCCCTACACAGGAAATTATGTTTTCAATTATTATTTTATTGTTTATTTTATTTTTATTATTTTTAAATGGACCCCTTTGCCAAATAATGGTCGAAAACTGGTGCTTTTAACCAAAAATAGTGGGAGAATGGGCACCCTCCAAATCCGTTCGACCCCTCCCCTGATGCAATTCCTAGGAACGCCACTGGGGGAGGGGGGGGGAGACTGACGTCAAAAACCGAAAGTTGCCCCCCCCCCAAACCGGTGGGCTAGATCCGCCAGTGTCCATAGGATATGACAACGCACCCCAAGGAGTGTGACCACTACGACCAAATCAAATGTCTTTGTAAACATACAGTAACTTTGTATAGCATGGTTTTATAAATTCTGATCATGATTCTCAAATGAAACATTTATGAATGTGATGAAGATGATCTGATGACTCATTTCCTCTGCAAATGCTTACTTTTTCAGCTGGGAAGCAAAACAACACTAATAAAGGGGCTTGGAGTTAGGTAATATAGTATAAAAATTGAGCTGAAAAAGAAATAGGTAACATGACCTAACCCAACTTCCCTTCTATGACATAAATTCCAAAACAGGAAAAACTCCAAACAATTTTGCTCTCCGAATTTCCCAAATAAAAAAACAAGTTAACTTAACCAAACCTACTTTTGAAGATGAATAAGTTCCAAATAGTGACTGAATTTCCCCCACCCCTAAAAAAAACGAAATCCAGCTTCCTCAAGCAAACCTGACTTAACCAAGCCTCTTTGCTTTATAGATATGAAATGTGTGTCGAACTTGTCTTGTGAACACCTAGAAGCTCTACAATACCTTATCTGGATGACTTGTACTGATATGTACAACTTGATATGTACAGGCAAATTACAAATGTGATGCCAACCATCTCAGTTCTTGCCAAGTTGCATTACAAGTTAATGATTGCAATGGAAACTGGTAAATACATAGAAGCCCTTAGGCTGCCTCTTTGCAACATATTTATTTTTCCGGTGTTTTCTGATGCAACTTGACTGCATTTGGTTTCCTTTCTTTCTTTCTTTTTTTTTGGGGGGAAGGGGATTGAAAACTGTTTCATATATAAGCACTTCAAACTGTAGTACTTCTATCCAAAAAATCAGTCATTCCACCTAATCTCAATCAGGAGCACTCAAATAGTGATCTAAATCAAAGATTTTTGACAAGCTGTGAATATAAAAAAAAAAAAAAAAAAATGTTAAAATGTTTTTTTTTTTTTTTTTATTTGTTTTAAAAAAAAAAAATAAAAAAAAAAAAAAAGTTTAAATGTAGAGGGTGGTATTAAATTTAAATTAAAAGATTATATTTTATTAAAATTTTTTATTAGGTGGGGGAAGGGGGGGGGGGGTGAAAAGAGAAAAAGTTGTTTTTGTTTTGGGTGGGGGGGGGGGTGGGGGGGGATGTAATGATTTGGGGGATTTTTTTTGGGGGGGGGGGGGGGTTTTTTTTTGGGTTGGTGGAGGTTGGGGTTTTTTTTTTTTTTTATATACTTGCTTTTTTTTGAAAATTTGATTTTTGGTTTTCCCTTCCTTTGGGGTGGTAATAAATATAATAATAATGTTTAAAAGGATGTAGGGTTTTTTGTGTTTTGGGTTTGGTTTATAGAAAAAAAATAATAAGGAGGGTAGTAGTGGAGGTGGAGGGGAACGGAAAGGATTTTAATTTAAATGTTTTTTTATATTTTGGTCAGGGGGCTGGGGTGGGGGGTAAAAGAAAAAATATTAAAATTTACTTTTGATTTCAAACTGGCACCCCCTGGTAATTTGAAGGTGTGTGGTTTTCTTTACACGCAATAGTGTGATTATACACCATGTGTGGTGAATAATCCATGCAGTTATACACCATTCATGTGGTGTGTAACCTCAATGGTTATACACCATATTCATGGCACCTAGGTATGCACACACCATACAACAGATATGCAAAAATATTTCTTCACCATGGTCAGCTATAGTGGAGCAGGCCAACACATGAGAGGAGGAAGTTGATATATCTGATTACCTGTCACATTTCTTCAACATTAGTGTGAAATCACTAAAAAGAAGAACCCTGGGCTCTTTTACGACGCATTCAACCGCTAGGTTATATAGCGTCGCCAACCTCTCACGCCGATTGGTCGCGGATGGACTCGGTAAATTGCGTCGGTTGTGAGATTCGAACCCACGATCTTTCAATCAAGAGTCCGACGCTCTACCAACTGAGCTACCGCGGCCCCTTAGTGTGAAATCGCTGGAAAGATGAATTGATGAGAACATCATGCTCCACAAGAACATTTCCTTGCTTCAGAATCTGCTGTTCAGGAGTCTGCAGGGCACAGTTGGCCCCTTACTGCAACAACTGGGATTAGCACAATGTTGCATCAGGCAGATCCAGGAATTGTCATGGGGGCACTTGTCTATAAAGGGGTGCCTTTCCTTCAGAGGGGTGGGGACATTTCCTTCAGAGGAAATGTCCAGAGTGGTGAGAGTGTTGAACCTGGAACCTTTGGTACCTAGAACTCAACACCTTAACCATTTGGCCATCCCTGCCCCTCCTTTTCCTTCTGAGGGATGCCTGTGACACAGTAATAATTTATTCGTGAAATAGGGTGGAAAATACCACTTTCTGAACACTCAATCGACATCCTTCTTCAATAAGTATCGACATCCTGCTCCTTGATGCGTGCTTATGAAGTCTTCGTGTCTCCTTTCTAACAGTATCTCGTTTATAAGTATCATGTCAATGCTCTTGATAAGGAATAGTAATGCACGAACATTTCGCAACGCAATTTCGGGTAAAGGAATTCACTATAATGTGGTATGGCGTACGGTACCAGTTTATAGCATAGGTAATTTTCTCCCTGTCCCGAATATAGCTCTTCCTAAATTATGAATCTCAAAGCAAATTATAAATGTTCAGTCATAAGTACCTACTCCATTGGCTCAAATTTGAGTCTGAAAGACACCAAAAAACATTTTATATGACACTAATTTCATGGCATATTTCGACATCCTACTGTGCCTGTTTCGACGTATCACACCTAACGAAAAACCATTATTTTAACCCTGCTGTGGCAAGATACATTTGAGTGGGGTGCATTCCAGCACAGGGGGTGGCTTTTCCTCCCAGAGGTGCACCTATGGCAGAACAATTTTGGGTGGGCGGAGGGGTACATCTGAGCCTTCCCAGAAACCAGCAGCTGTGCCTGTCACTAGGGCAACAGTGAGATCACAGGTAGGGCACTTAGTGTTAGCTGAATCATCACCACCTTTCACCATGTTTGCATAGGTTGCCCCAGCATTGTCCCCAGTACCAGTGCCATTGCCATCAACACTACCTGGGTTAGCAACTCAACTGAACAAATTTACACACCCTGTATATTTTTTTTCTTCAATTGTTGTGATTTTCTTCTTTTTGTGATTTCTGAAGTTGTGTGTGAAGTGTTAGTGGATTATCGGCCCACACACACCAGGCACCTGTCCCCACACCACTGGCTAACCAGTATTATTGTGCTTTAAGGTGGCAACAAGACAAGCTTTAACAAGAAACAAGACACTGGAAAAACAAGAAAAAATGTTCCACCTTAACACAAACCTAACCCATTTGTTTGCTTTATAGAGGCAAATGCATGTAAAAACTTTTCTTGTTACCACCTTAACACGCGCACTGGAGGGGGGGGGGCGAAATCCGCCCACCCCCCCGGTTTTTCGTACATAACTGCAGATTTTACCGGTCGGTATACGCGAATTTCTGCGTACCTTCTTAGAATTGACCGGCGCGTCGTTTAAAGCAAGAAACATGGAAGTCGGCCGAAAATTTTTCGAGTTAGCGGGCGTTAAAGCAAAAAAAAATTATTAGCGCCAGACCACAAAAATCGGCGATGATGCGCTTCCCGTATATCCGCAAAAGGGAAGTGTTCTTGGCAACACTAGCGACTTGTTTGATGTGTATTGATATGCTATATAGTTACACGATCATGTTAGGTTACCGAGGTCAAGTCAGGTCAAGTTCATGACAGGTTAATGGAACCAAACTTGGTCAACTGGAATGTTGTCATAAATGCAGTACTGTTTATCATTTGTACTGTTTGTCCACTTTATTCCACTTCGTTTCCATACTTTATTCATGTACTTCACTCATTTTTTCGCGAAGCCGATTGCGCCGAGCTGCCCGACGGAGCAGTCGGGCGGGCGGCCCGGTTCCGGTAACTGTAACAGGCAACTGACCTGATAAAGTGCTGCTATATAGGTGACCTGAGGTCAAATGTCGGGTCTAGCATCTGTATTGCATTATTAGTAATGTCCAAAACATCATTGATGCCAATTTTCGGGCATTTAAACACAATCACAGCGACCCATAACAATGACAAGCCAAGCCATGCAAAACAAGACAATTTTGAAAAATGTGACCTCATTTGACCTTGAAGATATTGACCTAAGGTCATGAAATTTGCACACAATAGTTCACTACCAGTTCACTACCGTACCCATCCACCCTGCGAATTTTGTTCAAGCTTTATTAGGTTGGTTATTGGTTTTACGACACGTCGACCATTGAGTCATGTAGCGTCGCCAATCTCTCACGCTGATTGGTGGCGGGCGAAGTGTAGCGACAGGTGAGACTCGAACCCACAACCTTTCGATTGTGAGACGAGCATCTTACCCCTAGACCACTCATCCCCTAGCTAGCTTTATTAGGAGCCATGATCTTAGGGGGGCGGAATCCGCCCCCTCCAGTGCGCGTAATTTTCAGAGGCCCTCCAGGGCGCGTGTTAAAGCACAGTAATACCAAAAAGCTTCCAAAAAACTGTCCATATTTTTTTTTTAACAAATATTGTTTTCTTCAAAAGGAGCTTAGGTTAGGTTAGGTTAGGCTGGGTTAGGTTTCTTTTTTAATTTTGAGAATTTTCAAAAAATAATTGCTGGACATTTTTCTTTTGTTTTTTTATCCAAAGGTAGGTTATGCTAGGTTAGGTTATGTTGCATTTTATTATATTGTTTTAAACATTTCTTTTATGCCAGGTTACCTAACTCAAAGCACCTTTTTGGCATTATTTTGCTCACAACCTAAAAAGTAAGCATTTGCACAAAAAAATAAGTGGTCCCATCATCTTAGGTACATTCATAAACATGGCAGTGTTAAAATAATGATATCCCATTGGGTGTGAGATGTCAAAACGAGTACAGCAGGATGTCCAAATTGCTATGGAAATGATGTTATTTTACATCTCTGTCCTTCAAACCCAGTTTTTAAACAATTGAGCACACTACTATTCCTGTTTTGCAAGTTTTGAGAGGTACCTAATTTCAGGATACCAATATCA